>JH598253.1:1764-44474 GCA_000173235.2 Hyaloperonospora arabidopsidis Emoy2
TACTTCGCACATGTGGTCCACTTCCGATGATAGATCATCGATCTCCTTGACTGATCGTCGATCTCCTTGACCGATCGTCTATCTCCTCGATCGTCTATCCACTTGATCGTCGATTACTCTCCAGGACCTTGATTCCTGCCGATTTGTCGGTCATCTTCCCGACTTTGAACACCTTATGTGTTCCCGATCTTGGTATCTTGCCTCGATCTTGGCAACTTGATGTTCGATCCCGTTGCTGTGATATTTGATCGCGGTATTGCGATATTCACTCTCGGTATCGTGGTATTTGATCTTGTTATTGCGATATTCGGTCTTGGTATTGCGCAGCTTAACAGCCAATCGATACTTCTCAATGAACTGTCGCGGTTTGAGATCACTCCACCCAAAGATCGCCCCCGATTGCTTCGATCCGCTTTACCACAATTCCACAATCCGTATCCCAATACCCATTGATTACAACTATTGAATACATTCCGTGTTATGTTCGTACGTGTCCAGTATAGCGCGTGAGCGAGGTACCTGGAAATTCTTTTGTGACGGCACCGCAATGCGTGTGCGATGGATTACTTACGAAGCGGCTCAGATAACCGACTGCGTAAGAAATATTGGGCCGCGTAATCGTAGCTAAGTACACAAACTCCAATGGCCCCTAGTAACCAGATGCTGTGTTGTATCCATCAAGAGGACCCGTGGTTTTTATATACCCCACGTTGGTTTCCATGGGTGTCGTGCAACTGTGCACGTCACCGTATCCAAACCGTTGCAGCACCTCTTTACAATACTTAGTCTGATGAATGTATGTTTCACCATCCTGCTGCTTCACATGAAAATCTAAGAAATACTGTAATGTGCCCCCGTGTTTGGATCCGTACATATCATCTTGAGCCTTAAAGAAAGATGACTTAAACTCGACAGAGTTGGTCGCTAATATGACGTCGTCAGCGTATAACATGAACAAGGCTAGTCCCTGGTGCTTGCGATATACATAAAGACACGGCTCGATTTCACCGCTCGTAAAGCCTTAGGTACTCAAACAATTGTTGATCTCTTCATTCTATTCCAACCCAGACTGATACAACCATTCAAGGCTCTGTACACACGGTATATATTTCCCTTTGGTTCGGGAAATCCAGGAATGGAGCGACCATACGGTTTGATTTGTAAGTCAGCATTCCGATCGGTGGTGTAAACACCCCCTTGGTATAACGTGAGCTCTAGTTTTGCCGCCAGCGTTATCACACGCGAAAGTTCACCATTCTTGCCACAGGTTAGAACGAGTTCAAAAACCAATCCCTGGATTTTAATGATTTCCAAGCCCGACAAGTCAAGGACGAAATCTTGTGACGTATCTGCTATCATCCGTCTTCACCTGAAATCTCCACATTAATCCTGACTTGCTTGCGGTCTGCGGTGCTTCTGTATCATCAATCAGAGAGAGCACTCCTTGAGTAAACATGGCGTTTACCTCTCTTTCTATTCTTTAGTCTTCTTGTTGAGGAGTCCTCATCGCTTCCGTAAAGCTCCATGTGATTTTAATCTTTGAGGAATGCCACTTTGATTGCGTAACGGCTGTATTAAGGTCCGCTTCTTTATGGTTGAAACACGTTTACACGTTGCAGCACCGTTGCGGCAGTTAAGAACAAGTTGAAGCGGTTGGGACCACTCACGACCGTTGGATCTGTGACGTTGCAGCAAAGGGAGTCTTCGCACTGTACCATCTATGGAGATAAGAGACAAAATAAACAAGCAGGTATTGATTATAGCAAGCAGGGAAAGGGGTTAAGTGGAAACAAGCAGTTGGCAGGTTAGCTGCCACTGCACGCATGAGCTGAGAGCTCAGTCTAAAAGTGACAAGGGACAAGCAAGTCGTCTAAGAGATCCAAGCTAAGCAATGCTTGTTTTGTACACACAGTACTAGTTTGTCAGCGCTCGACTAATAAAAAGCGATTGCATAAGGTTTATGAGCCCAAGCCTAACGTAAGCTTAAAACGTGACCCAGAACAATACTTGCGGGCTGCGGCGACAAGTTTCTGTGCAAAGACTCCGTTGCACAGTGGAAAAACGTTTAACGAAGAAAGGTCACTTAAATTGAAGCTGTGTGTGGCAAGATGTCCAGTATGGGGATATTAATAGAACCGGAAGACGTGTAGGATGGCATGGCCAATTATGGCTCTACTACAGGGGCATAATGCGGCTTGCATTTGAAAAATAAAAGACTTGTTGGACTATGTGACGGGGAACAAGACGATTGCCGCAAACCCCAGCGCAAATGAAAGAAAAGAGTTCCATGAAGCTCAAGTGCACATTAAGCAAATATTTTGGCCTCGCTGTAAATGGATCTATGCCAGTCTGCGATGCTTAGAGGTACAGGAGCTCAGATGTGGAAGTACCTGGACACTTTAAGAAGTGAAAACCAATGTGGCAACCCGAAAGAATCAAAGAAATTATCATTTAAAATAAACCGAACTTGATGACGTTCAAGCCGAGTTGAGAATGCTGGCATTCGCGATTCAATATTTACCAAAATATTTTTGCGATTGTTGCCGGCAAATGCACTTTTCGATCGTTTGCGCAAAATGGTCGAAAGCGGCAATAAAAAGGTCGATTCCTTCGAGAAACTGAAGGATCAAATATTACACGTGGACAGCTTTAACAAGTGTGGTCGTGAGCGAGGACTGCACCGCATCACCGGACACGCTCAACAAGTCGGAGGAGGCCAAGTTGATACGAGCAGATTTGGCAGTACCTCGTCGCCCGCCAACTTTGTCGGAAGAAGACAGACAGACCATTAAAAGTCCTCAAGACGGACAGACAGCAGGAAAGGTGTTTTAACTGTCACTGGCCGGAACTTTGAATGGGAGAATGCCCTGTTATGAAGGGGCAAGGAGCGGATGAGGAGAAAGCAGCATGGATGAAGCATTCAAAGAAGGTGGCGGACACGATGGTCAAGACAAAGAAGGTATACCATGGATTCGACGGCATGAAAAAAGTAAGGAAGCGGAAGCATTACATACACAGCCCAAGACAGATTCAATACAGTGTGGCTAGCGACAAAATGCAAGCAGTGATGAAATTGACGATACAGTGCGCGCGTGGTGTCTAGACAATACAGCAAGCGTTCATGTGTACGCTACTTGATTGATTATTATGAATTGACTGACGAGAAAAAATCTGTACGTGTGCGAGGATTTCAAAAGAGCATTATCACAACGCCGATTGGCCGTGATACAATGCAGCTGCTCGTCACCACTGGGTCAATACATAAGATTTAAACGCTTATAACGTCTTGTACATACGTGATAGCATGAATCTACTACCTATGAATCGAGCAGAAGACCAAGGTATCATGGTGAAGTATTGCAGCCAAAACGGTGCAAAAAGGTATGAATTACGAGAAAAGATAGACAAGGTTCTCGAAGTCGGGAGATATGGAAGTGGAACATACATTTACCGCCAAGAACGCGATTTTACAAGACGCGCAAGAAGATCCGTCCTTACGGTAAATTGATGGATCACAATCAAGAGCGAATCGTACGCATGAGGAAGGTCGTGCTGACATCGAACGATGTCATGAAAGGCTGTGCCATGTGAATCCAAAGTATGTAACAATTATGGCAGATCGCGGGTAAGTGGATGGAATGTCACTCAGTAAGCTGACATTTGATGACTTATGTTTCCACATCAAAATACAAGTCCAAATGCCTACACGGTAGTGTATGTCGTGGTGTATGGATGCTCTAATCCCACCAATGTGTATCCACTGCACTACAAGAAAGCTTTAGAAGTCAACGCATCCATGACACATTATGTTGTCTGGCTATAAAGACAATTTCCACTCAAACAAATTAAAAGATAATCTGTGACGGAGGAGGATAATTTGTCAACGAAGAAATGAATGCGTGGTAGAAGAAGCTTAGTGCGTATCACAACAAGCCCTTGTATTTCTGTTACACGAATATACGGATATTCTCGCCCACACCAACCGATCATGCAGTCCCATTACATGATCTGTATCGACAATCATTCAAAAGGATATGTGATACACGGGCACCTGTTTTGCATGTGATTACTTCCTTAGTGAAGCATGTGCAACAGACACGTAGCTTGATGGAATTGCGAACTGGGTAAAAATTATACTTCAAGTTTTGACATGCTAGAGACACTTTCTGACAAGCCTTCCTCACACAATTATTTATAAATGGGTAAGCTTCTCATGTTCTTCATCTTTTTGTCGTTGTGATTGGCTATATAAGAGTCACTGTTTATAAAAGGAGCGCTTATACTAGAACACTGGCGAGGCTACGATAAGACCGTGATGGTAAGAACGGAAGAATTCAACTGGTGACCGAGACGCGAATAATCGAAACAATTGGTGTAAATAAGGCGACTTCTCAGCTATCAACAGCGATGCTGCGAGCGCTCTGATTTTCTTACTGCACAATCGCCAATTTGTAAGAGTTACTGTTGCCATACTGATTTTTAAAGCTCACCATGAGGAGGTGCTTCGTCTTGGTCGTGGGCGCGACATTCCTCCAGGTTAGCACCAAAACGCTCCCGTCAGATGGACTCGCAGCCGCTCTCAATGAGAGTCTACGGAACAGTTAGAGCAGCGTGTAGCATAGCTAAAATGGTGATCCCAACAAAGAAAAAGGTAACCGGGAATGAAGGCATCGAAGTTGCTGCCGTGGTAGACGGCAAAGCCAAAAGATCCTGTGGACTTCAAGAAGAAGCCAACTAAATCTTGACTAAAAAAACGCGAGAGGCATCAGAACATGTCATGGAACTTGGTTTTAGGAGAAAGGAGCCAAAGGAGATCGAGAAATACCCAAAGTATACCCTTTACCAAGAAATTAGCGACTTCTGGATTCATAAGCAAAAAACTTATAGGGGTGCATATATCGCCTGAGGGGTAAAAAGAGTTTCGAGGCGGAGAGAAAGCGCCAGAAGGCTTTCAGAACGTCAATTATGCGAGAAACGGTATACATATAACCTGTTGTGACTGAGATGGCGCCGGATATAGCTATCACCATGATAGATACTTCATGCTGACCTAAACCTTTCTACGGGTATATCTTCTATATCGCCTAAGGCAGTGCGGATACATGGCACCTGCCGAATGTATCGAAGAGTGTTGGAAAGAGAGAAAGCATGGAAAACGATTTCTATATTAAAACGCGCGCCAGGCGCGTTTCGGCCCCCCGGCGGGCGCCTCGTCAGCGGCTTATCCAATCTAGAAAATAAGATCTTTCTGTACCCTGCGCGAACCAAACTAATAACCTTCTAGAACTTAATGTAACCCCACTATAATTACCAAACCTGGGAGCTGGGGCGTTGACCCAGAAGGGAGTTTCCGCTTCCAACAAAGAGCGCGATCTGGCGAGCGTTCACTTTGTCTTTCGAATATTAAAAAGTCGCTTGAAAGTTGTCGTTGTTGTCCCGATTATATTGCGACCACGCGTGTACTATATGTAACGGAACGGAACAGTTTCTTGCCGATTACCCTGATCATTGCTAGAACAGATATCTGATGACTACAGTATGTAAAGTTGAGGCTCAAAAATAGTATGATTGGCTGTCACATATGTTACCCAGTTTATTGCCGGGACGCGTCGTTCCAGACAGTCTGGTCCAGACATGAAGCGCGGTAGAGGGGGGGACAAATGTCGCCATGTCGTCTGCGGGTAAAAAAACTACGCAGCAGAAGATCTGGACGCCGCTGGACGCCGCTGGAAGCGCACATATGCCGCAGGCGCCATGATCGGTCGCGTTTGTAACGAATATCCTGGCGTTCCGGAGCGAGCGGTTTGGCATCGAGCCAACTCTCTTAAAACGGTCTGGCACTTCGAAAGGCTGGCCGCCGCCAATCCTAAAGGATAAAGTGTAGGGTGGTCTCTGTGACTGAGTGGTCGGAATGCACAAAAAAAGGCCTGTAGGTCAACCGTGAGGCAGAGCCAGCGAAGGTGAACGACATCTACCGGGACAAGTACGGTTGTACGCGGAGCAATGTCATCCTCACGATACGGTAAGTATCATGCTATCTTCATCCGATTCTATCTCTATGAGAAAGCCAGGTTATTAAGTGTGCTTGGAACGAGGTAGGCTTAGACAGTCTATGGGAGTGCTTCATCGAGCGCAGTGCAAGCCCGGATCGGGTCCGTAACATGGATGAGATGGGTTTTTCTCAGAAGATCATGCAGAAGAAGGTTATTGTGGTTAAGGAATCGCGGAGATGGTGGAGCAAGTTCACACAGTGCAACTTCCATATCACGATCGTCGCGTGCGCGCCAGCGCGAATTTTTTATGCCCACAGCTGTAAATTTTAGCAGGTGAGAATGTCACCCGCGGCGTGTTGGACGAGTGAAACGTCCTGGAGATGATGTTAAGACAGCTTCTCGTGGGTTATGGACAGCGCGGGGGTTTATCTAAGTCTCCGCCACTTTCGGACGCTTTGTCAATTGATATGCAGCGAACACTGATTCTGATATACGACGGCTGCAGCAGTCGGGCTTGAGCTGCCTCGCGGATCAAGCTCATCCTCGTGCTCCTACCAGCGAACGCAACTCACTTCCTGCAGCAGCCATAGATTTTTTAATATGTTTCCTACTTTCCTTTGTTAATCGTTTACAATCTAATGGTATAGGTGTGGCTATTTTCTAGACTTTCAAGGCCAGCATCGGTGCTGTGATGCGCTTTACAACTTAAATGTGGTCGAAGACTATATAACGCAAAGTAGCCCTTTGCTTGGTAAGCACCGCGTCGAGCAAGTCCATCCCGGAAAAGCCTTCTAACATGATCGCTGGCTTTAGATCGTGCAGACTATGACCAGTATCAATGTCCAACAGCAGCGTCTGCTCAAGCTGTTTCATGATAGCTGTGTGTCAAGGACGTCGTGTGCCCTCCTGGCTCTAAGTCAGTGAGTTCACGCAGGCCGAGGTCCTGGTTCTTCCTGTGTCGTCTTTAAATACTCGTAAGCGGTGCAAGACTCTTGACGTGAACCGTATACTCTTCACTCACAGATACCTTTAGATAATTGACGTGTAGCAACCATCTCAGATCTATACTGCACTTGTATATGGTATTATTCGGCAGTAATTTGGGTTATGCTACATATTTGTGGTTTGTTCGTGGTATTTCGCTGAGCGCACTGGCATCTATTTTTGCGCGCTAAGCTTATCAAATACTTAAAGCATACTACTCTGTCCCGTTTGTTTATGGACTTGAGCATTATGTGATCCACATAAAGTATTTTGATTAACTAAAAATCACACCTTTTTAGGTCTGGTACGTTGGGCAATTCATTATCACAGATAAGCTATTTTGAAGTGCTGGCAGTAAGTGCTCGCCATCTAAACGAGGGTGGCAACAATTTTAACTGCCACATGTTTAGAAAATAGATCGTGGAGCGCCTCTCTTGTCGTTGCCGATCGCTTCTGAGCTCGTTTGTGAAATGTTCTATTACTTGGAAAGAATAGCTATACTGAACCTTGAGTAAGAATAAAATCATGATAGAAATGAGTGCTTGTCTATTGGCTGATATTTATCCATATCTAACTGTTTCTTGACATATTCCACAGTATTATGATTAAAAAATCTCACTTCAATTTATATTAACTATGCAGCTTTTAGTAATCAAACTGTTGATTAGACTATCCATTTCCTTTACTAAAAAATAATATTTGAATTGTTTTTATAAATGCTGCTGTAAATGAAAATTAATTTCATCTGCGTTTCCTATTATTATATATATATATTATTTTTGTTTGTGGAAAAATAAAGTAAATATAAAAATACGTTTGAAAAAAACATTTTTTAAATTTATTATGGTATGATCGTGTCACGCTGCTTTCTGGATGATTGAAAGCTCTTGTTTGAGGGGAATCCAACCTTTATGACTTCACTGGGTCAAAAAACCTTAGACCCCTGAAAACGATTAGAAAAATATTATGACATCTACCCTGGATTGCAGTTAATAAGGCTCTAACATTTGCACGAAACGCTTCAGATAGAGCTCTTTACGCTGGTAGTATTTTTGTCATAAAATAAGCGCTGTGTCAAAACTGCGATCCAAACGCGTGATTATCCATAAACAAATGGGACAGAGTAGTAGACTCTTCTTCATTTCGATTTCTGTTGAAATTGTCGATTTTTGCGCTACTTTCGGGACGATTTTTTACCCTTCCTTAGGGTCTCGATTTCCGGCAATAATCCGTTCCGTTACGTTATAAAGTATTCCCTATGTAGTTACAAAGATTAAAAATGTGTAGCGAATTGGTACCAAAATAAGCAAAGAGTCATTAGCTCAAACAACAATGCCCACCGCAAACAAGGGTGTTCTGGTCAAATGGTACGTCACTTGCTCTTATACGTGAAAACAGCATCGTGCACTGATCCTACGAAAATCGCTGTCTCGTCTGTAACGTTGACTGACTGAAAATGCCGTGCTCGACGCTTAAAGCGACCCGGCTACAAAGCAGTACCTGCTCCATCTTAACGAAACAGCAGTGCAGGTTCGTGGCGAACTTTTTTGTAAGAAATCAATCATTTCGTATGGTCGTTCGTACTGATTTAGCTCACAACATTTGGTGCCGCGTGTATTGTTCTATTGTGCTAAAACGTAGCAACGGTTCGTGATCGAAGACCTCGACGACACCCATTTATTTATTGTGCCGGACCCCAAGGTTATTGCCTTAATCGAGAAGAAGATGGACGAGTGGAACGAAAAGAACACGTACCAGCCACCCACGCAATAGGCGGTATAATGCCTTTTATTGTGTCGATACGTTGGCACAAACGAACTTGTAGCGCTGGCAAGATTCTGCGCCTGATGAAGTTAATCAAGGATGTGGTAATGTTGTTGTCGACGAATTGGTATCTTTGAACCAGGCCCGTTGTTCCGCTCGTTTTCTCGCTGCGATCGTGCCATGTCTCCCTGTACGGCCTACTTCAAACCTGCTATGAGAATCTGACCGGTTGATGAAAGCAGCGGCGTTAATGGTACACCCACCAATGCTTTCTTCTGGTCACGTAAACAAGACACCATAAGCCATGTTCATCGTCAGAGCCACCTAGAGGTAGTAAGGTTGTGTCATAGTCGCTGCCAAGGGCAACAAGGACATCAGCTGCGATCATATCACTGGCCGGTAAAGTGGGCAAGTTTCGGACAAATCTTGTCGTGAGAAGTGGCACTGCGAGCACAAGCCCTCTGGAATGTTAGCTGCACGAAGATCCTCCGTAGTCAACATTTCGTGGTACGGGATGCACGTGCGCCCAGAGAAGCGGCAATAAAACGGTAAAACGGCGACGGACTGCAGGTGGTCTCCGTTGTATTAGCAACTGGCAGACTATTCGGAACCGCGTGGCGTCCAAAGTTTTCGGGGTCACTTTAATTGCGCGAACATCGCCTCTTCGCAGCACACGCAACATCTTCAACTCTGTGTCCGTCTCGATCCCGTAGCGGCTCTTAACCTTAGAAAGCGTCGTACCGCAGCGCACCATGCAGCTCAGCAGTGCCCACAGTGGCGCCAACAGTACGACCAGGTCACGGGCGTCAATGTCGTTATCAAACACAAGGGCTGCAGCTGTGCGCTGAGCCTCTCTTTTTACATCAACATAATGCTGACGGACGCGATCTTGCCTGCGAGGCCGCCATCAGGATCACTTTCAGCTTGCGAGGTCCCTCGGCTGTATCACTCAATGGAATCGCCTCGCCAGTAAATCTGCAAGTAAACGAGCGCAAGCATGTGATGGCGTCTGTGCTGCATACTGAGCGCCACAGCACACAATACGCGCGAGCCTGCCTGAGACAAAAAGACTGCGGTACATGCAAACAGTCCACAGTGCTGTTAACAGGTTGTTCGTGTACCGATTGACAGTCGTCTACCTACGGGACGCAAACTCCATCCGCGTGATACGTAAACCGAGTGCTTCCGGAAGGTCAGGATGACCGGTCGGTTACGTGTCTCTGGTATTTAGTCCAAGACTCCCATTCCCAACATTTCCTCTACCGAAACCGGTGGGAGTTCTTCGCAATCCACGGCTTTAGCCAGTGCCGCAAGTCGAAGCAGAGACTATATACATTCAAGTGCAGGGCGAATCTTCTTCCAACACTGGTAAGTTTCCTGTAACGATTTCGTCCTGCACTTTGTATACGAGACGATCGTACTTTTCATCCGCGTACTGTAGCATATAGACGGGGTTCAGCCGGATCTTAAGTAAGAACCGCACATCGCGTCCACGGATCAATTCTTTCCCGAAAAATATCAACAAGGTACCACCAAGGTACACACCAGCATTCAAGAACGAAGGGACTGCGATAGATTTGTAAAAGCAGCTCGATGGGAGCGCCGAAGAAGTAGCCGACGACGTCGATATATTCACACCAAGAGCTGGCGAAGATAGTACTTCTCTAATGCTGCCATCATTTATCATCAGCAGCCGGATCGTTGCTATCGACAATAGCCGCTACAAACGAACTGGTCGTCGACATCACCACGGAGCTTGATGGACCATTCTTGCCATAAGCTACGCGTTCTAATATCACAGTGAGGCCCAAGAAGTTGACACATGATCTTCTAGGCTGAAGAAGTGGGAACGTATATCGATCAGTTGTGCCACGGTGAACTCCGGTGTGACCGGGAAGGCGTCTGCGACCGGGGTACCGTTCAGCAACTGAATCGTTGCAAGGATAGGTGGTCGCGTTTCGTAGCCACGGATATCGTCAATGCTGGGAATAAAACCTGTTGTCCCATTCTCGAGCAGGTTCTCTAACCTTTTTAGCGAATACGCCGCAAAGTTGCGCACAAGTCGCCAGAAACTATTGGATTCGGCAACTTGTGCCTTCAAGAAGATCGGCACATACTTCAGAAGCGCTACTGATGGCGGAAAAGAGGTCGCGCACATGGCAAACAGCAATTAACCGCGAATGCTGCTGTCTCGCTTTGGATTCTTTGTCCGCTGCTTCATCAGTTGCAGGTAGATTTCGTCCACGAGGCAATGCTTCATCAGCCCAATCTGAAGAATACAACGCGCAAGCGTTTCACGGTAAAATACGATGCGATCGCGCATGTACCCCAAAATACACCGATTTATTGAAAGTACCATTTACCGGCGTACGCGGATGCAGACTGGGATGCAACCTCGTCCGAGTTGTCATCAAGTACCGACAAGCTCTGCAAGATAGCCCGACTTTCCCAGTATAATTTGTTGGTAAGAAAACGCTCCGACTGAGCGTTGAAACCACGCAAGTTCTCAAAATGAAAAATGCCAATCCTTCTCCCCACTCCTTCTTTGTCACGTGAATTGTCGGCGTTCTCAGCTTCACCAGAAGCACCTGGCCACTCCAATGTATCACAGGGTGGACACTTACCGCCACCTTACATACTGCTACTGAGGCTTTCGTTAAGAGTAAGAGAACCGTGTCCACTTGTCGGTAAATGCTCACCAGTAACTACTCATCTTCTTCGTGCTGTCACCATCTTGTCTTCAGCTTTCGTAAGAAGGCGCTCATGTACGCCGACCTCTCTTGCTGCTTGAATACTTCGTTCCAGCGCTCCTATGGAAGGTTCAACAGTGGGGAGTGCCAGGATTGATTCCAAGCGGGCGACACCGGCGATGCGAGCCTCTAAACTTCGTCGCATCTTGTCTGCTATGTCGAGCATACGCTCACGTTCAACGTCATCCTGTTCAAGTTTAATTTCAATTTGTTCACCATTCGACGGACTCGAGAATTCATCAATCTCAGTAGACAGGAGCTGCACAGCGTCTTCGCGAATCTCGGCCTTTGCCTCAACTCGAAGAGTCAAAAACTGGATAGCCGTGTGCAATCCGTCGTGGACAGAAGTCCCATCAGCGGCACTTTTGCGGTCCCTTGCATTTTGAAGGAGCGAGTACCTGTCAAACAACGCAGAAAACAGCGGCGAGTAGAATCCAACACTGATGGATTTTCCTAGTTCGTGTTCCACGACCTTAAGATCATCTGCACCAATTGCCTGACTCAACGCATCTTCGGCTCTAGCCACTTGCTGCAATCGTTCCGTTAGCTTCATGTGCAGCTTCTAAACAAGGCGAAATAGAGGGCCGCGCCTGATCCAACTCATCAACGTGATGAGTCTCCCAAATGAGTAGAAACCCTTTGATTGATGCGAGCCCAGCGCATTTTTATCTTCCTTTGTAAAGACGCTCGGCTTCGGATATAAAGGTTTTGCTGCTACAACAGGAGCTGGAGGAGGCATGTCTTCTATGTTAGCAGCAGCCGCAAGCAACCTGTCCCGCTCACGTTCAGCATGTTTTGAGTTTAAGTCTCACTTAGCTAAACCAACTTCGACGGCAGTCTGAATCGCTTCCGACAGTAAATCAATATCTTGATATCTTTGCCACTGCCAAGAACGTCACCACTTGCTTCCGTTCTGCATGGGTACTGGCAGGAACGATTTGAGAATCAAGTGGACGCTCAGCATCCAAAATTCGTGGGTTCCCATCAGGAACCAGCTGAAGCAACTTCAGCTGGCCAAAACTTTTTCCAATGTGTTGTGTCACTAATTTTAGTTGTAGGCTTTCCTTCCATCGTCACCTCCATCTCCTTTGCTTCCTCTTCCAACTCTACTTTTTTAGCAATGCCATCGACCTCAATAAAAATTGCACGCAGGGTGTCGACGAGAGTTGGTAGTTCGGCCTCAACACGCAGCCTCAAAGCTTTAGTTGCGAATCCCAGCTGCTTTTTCACAACAACAGAACTGTCGTCACTTGCCACAATATTCGAGAGAGCATGCACCACAGCCTCCGTGATATTATTCTTTTCAAGAGCTCGGATGATCATCATCGTAGCAAGATTCTTCCAACGACTCCACCGAGGGTTCATCTAGCGCAGCCAGGTACCTCGTTAGCGCTTCTGGGTCATTGTCAAGCACTGATGATTGCAGCTTATCGTTGCCCGCTGCAATTTTCTCTGTGTTCTGCTTCTGGAGTTCTACAGTGCTTTTGCTTTTCCAGCGCAAATGCTTCACAGCTAGCCATGGAGAATTCTTTTCGGCGTGTACGGCATACTCGATAAGTTGGGGGCCCGATTCGAGTAGAACCGGAAATGATAGAACTCACATATTCTTCTTCGTCTGGACGTGCACTCAGCTTCTGAGCCTGGTTCAGCGCGCGAATGTCCTCAGACGCACGTTTCCCTAAAATTAGTATACAGTTCGCAAGATGCTAATTGATATCATTCTGATCACGCTGAGCTGTCCCTTCACGCAAACCCGCATGAAATACAGTAGTCGCGCAGACTTTTCGCGGAATACACCACGCTGAATCAATGTCGTGCACGCATTTAGATATAAATTGCGAGCTTTTTCAAGCTTTTTCCATTTGTGGTTTGTCAGATACACCCTTCCAACCACTTTTTCCCCCTTCCAATACACCCATAGCAAACGACGAACGTAGAAGAGACTCCAACGTGCCATGGTGACGCACATATTCTTGTACCACCGAAAAAAGTGGCCATACTTTAAGTGCACTGTGAAAACAAACCGACTGGCTTGCATCAGCTTTACCAAGTCGTTATCGCGAATTTCTTCCATGATATAGGCGTTGTCGAACACACCTTCTTTTAGCTCCTCATTTGGCTTCACGCAAACAAGAAAGTTCTTACCAGTGTAATTCAGCGCATGCAGCAGGGCATCTGCTTGATTGCTTACATTTGCCGCTGAACTTTCACCAGCAACTCTGACCTCTTTGCTGAGCTGATCGAGTTCGTAAACTTGGACGAAGTGCTTCCTCGTGGAGCAGCTTATGTTTGACGACTTTTCGATGGGAGCTGCAGCCATTTAAGCCGCACCGACAGCACGCAGTATAGCTTCTTCGACGACTGCATTGTTGCTGCACATGTCATCGATATGCCGAGAGCATTCTTAGCAGAGAGCCCTCTCCCGTTCTATGTAACTTTTCCACACAGCGGTGCTGAATGATAAACAGCAGACGTCAGTCTTTTGATGGTGTCAAGTAGTGTTTTGTTGTATGGCGCCCATATTCGGCCGTGACAACCCATCCAAGCCTTCATTCCAGAAAACAATTTGTTCACGAGAATCTTATCATTTGGAGATCGCACCGATGCATTCTCGGTCAAATAGCTCAAAAATGCCAAAGGGCTTGTCCTCAAACAAAGAAAGGCACTCAGTCGTGATTTCCACGTTGGAATGCACAGTCAGTCGGTTTCTTCACTTGTTGCGACAGCTCTTCTGGGTCCGACAAACTTATTGCCAGTGTGTTTTGTACATAAAAATGATGCATCTTTACACTCCAGTAGTTAAAGCACAATCGATCGAAGCTATTTTGCGACAGCTCCAGATCCTCAAACCCAACCATGTCCAGCACGTGGACGCCTTACGAATTGATCACAATGTTTTGATTTCTCGTAGCGATCGAAGATGCCGCCCAAAATGCCGTTTAGTGTATTCACTAGAAAATTGAATAGGGACTCGTATCAACTTCGAATGAAAGTGTCACGTACTCTACGTGTCTGGTCGACGGTTATCCCTTTCAATGGCGACACTATTTCACTACCGTCCTTCAAGAAAAAATTGGCGTGTGCGGAAATAATTATCCAAACCACTGGCCCCGCCTCCAGAAGCTTTGCAATAAGTAGAATATGAGGTGGACCCTTCAAAGCACACGAATGGACTTCACTCAATGTCGTACAATTAGCACTGCCTAATGACTTGTCACCCTCGGGATCTAAAACGAAATTCACATTGGCTAGGTGCAACCGCGCTGCCACAATACGCACAATCTCCACACGTTAAGATTGTCACACGTTGGTTCTTTCGAATGCGCAAAGCTGAATCGCTGGACATGAGGTCTCGATAGTCGCGGGCGTCAAGAGCAAAGTTCGTAAGATTCAAGTCCGTCCGATTCAGTAAATCAAATTCATTCAAGCTCATATTTAGCTCCAGCAAATTAAGAAGCGTAGGGTCGTGTTGCACTCCTGTCAGTACCTGATGTAAAATGCGGAAGTTGCGGTCGTGGATTTTGAAGTCAACGATGCGAGATTTTTTTAAAGTATTGCGTCGTGAACTTGCTTCCAATCACGTAGCCATGCTTGATAAACTCCACTGAGATCATCTTGGCAAAACGCAAAGAGTCCGGGTTCAAAGATGTAGCAGCATTTCCAAAAGCTTCCAAAATCGTAAAAGCATGCAGGATGTGCTGGCCAATGGGGTGTAGCATGCCAAAATCGCTTTCCGAATCATTCCGAGGAAGAGCACCGTCTCAAATCTTATCAACACATATTGAACAATCAATTTTGCCTCTGACTTTACTGCTCCCATGCTACCAAGTAAAATCACGGCTTAGTCTTCCCCTGCGTCTTGCATACAACGCAGTGCGTTTTGCGCGAGTGCAAATACTTGAGGTGGGGCATCATTCACCGTGCCTTGCTCATAAAATGCCGTCTGCTCGCTACTTTTATTGTACGCCTGCATGTGATCTGGTGTGTTGATTGGCAACGGGACAACGGGGTTCATTCCTACAAACACTTGGTCCACCCACGTATACAAAGCCCTTCTAGTTTACATGCGTACAAAAAACGTACCCGGTACTCGAACTTTTTGTCCATTAACCTTACGTGAACATGTACAGCAGCATGTATCCACTTCCATGACATGTTTGCAATGCCGAGACTCCGTGGTGGTAGAGCGACAAACATTATATGAAACAAATTTATCAGGAGCCCGACATAAACTCAGCCTTCATTGTTTCTCCGGACAACTGCCATGCGAGTTGAGCCCCTCTTGCTTAACGAGCGTTTGCGCCCACGGCGTATCTAAGGCACAACATTCGTCCAGCACATTATTCTGCTGCTGTCTACAATGTAATGAACACACAGTCGCCAGTAGTCATGACAGACTGCTCACAGCTAAAGACCAGGCCAGTTCGGGAGGTGCTCTGTCAGGCTTTCCTCTTCTGTGACGCACTCGGTCTTAAATAGTTCGATAAACTATAGCACAAGCGATTCTGTCACGTACATGACATGATGCTAAGCATAAACAACGTTGAAACAGACCTGTTGATCCATCATTCGAGGTTTCGGGGCTGAAAACCGGATGTATTCGTCGAAGATCGAGCTAAATGCCCAGCGCTGAACCTTGCGCAACGAGCCAACAAGGCAGCCAGTACGATGCTGCGAAACATCAGATCAGGTCGACAACATGCGACATAAAGCGGTACATGCGACATAAAGCGGTACATGCAACTTAGGAGGTAGGTGGTCTCAATCCCCACGACATCAAGAAGCATAATATAGCTCTTACCTTGCCCTTGTTGCAATGTATGAGCATTGGATGGTTGCGCTTGTCGAGCACAGCTTTTAATGCAGCAACAATGCCTTCCTCAGGGATGTCAACGAAAGGCTCCTGTGCATAAGATTTATACAATCAGTAGTTGCATGCACTCTTTGAAAGTTAAATTATAGAAAACTACACACGATCTCACCTTGTTACCGGGAACTCCAAACTGCAGCAACTTAATACCGTGCATGCGGTTGAACTCAGTATTAGCCAGTGGATAATCTTCCAGCACAAGTGTCAATATTGACGTGAGCCGCAACGATTTCTGGAGGAAGGCAAAATTCTTCTTCTTTGGAAATCCACCTAAACAACGACATGGCGTCAATGAGATATAGCATATATTTTTTGGTCCATCAGTTCCGATGTCGCGGTAACAAAAGAGAATAAACCGGATTCAGATGCCGCACTTCTGTAAAGACCCTTTTCAATCATGGCAAAATTCTCGGGTGGAATAAGCTCTTCAAAATCAGCGTCGTCTTCCTCTACCGACTTGATACGTGCTGCGTCGGCTCCACATGCGACAACCGCCATCGACAACGACAAGGTTGACAACATCCTATTCTTTGCTAGGGATATCCAACCGAAATTTTTGACTGAAACAGAGCGAGTTTTTTCCTTGGTTAGATTTGGGGAAATGCTCGATCACCGCTGCCTTAGAGTTCAATCGCCGGCAGTTTTACCCAATCAGGCAACAACTATAGATATCAGACAAAAGAGGGAACCAATCTGTCGCCGCAACTCTTAACCTGACACAGCTGTTTTTACATTTATTCATCGTTTTAATCGTTTTGTTCCATTTTCTTCTTTTGCTCAAGCCGCGACTGCGTTCCTATTCTTTGATGGTATCCTTTCGTTTTCTTTGTGCTCATCGTCTATTTTAGTTGACTCAGCTGCCGTTGTGCGGTCCAAAAAAAATTCAATCATGTTTCCAGCACGACGACACATGCGACAACGCCTTGAAAGTGACTTAAAGTGCACAAGTATAGTTTCGTCGGGTACGCATCATCCCATCTTGAATCGGTTATGTGAGCGAACATTCTGCCCAGTATGTTCCCATATTAATTGCGAGCCCGAAGGGTGAAGCTACTTGTGATTGTGCGCAAGGTTAAATGCCAACCTTTTAAATCGTACTTATCTGTGTGTGTGTGTCTGTAAATAATGATGTACGAAGTGCGATCAAGCCTGTACCCTTCACATAGGTATATGGGCATATCCGGAGTCACTCTTTGGCAAGGTCACTATTGTGACGCACACACATGATTGGCTTAAAACTAATCAAAGGTGAATATGATCACATAAGGAAATGCTTGACGATCATAAGCAAAGGCCGATCGCGTTGCCCCAGATAACAGACCAGGTTAATACAGGAATTTTTTAGAGCATCATACTCATTCTTCAGTGACTACTGTTGTATAGTGTTTTGCAACTTGATTCAGTTCTCCGAACAGGATTACTTGTATCAAAAGGCGAGCTCCAAAGATTGCTCCCCTATCTTATCAAAGGCCGAGCTCCAGAGCTTGCTCCTCTATATTATAAATTATATTTGTTTTGAAAGACAATGCATTTGATAGGTCACGTAAAAACACAACATTATATAATCCATTGGACAGATTTTTCGCAAGATATTGAGTTGGGTGCTGTTAAACTAGACTTACGTACTGTGTTTGATCGAAAGCGGTGGCGGCACTACATATATGTAATAATGCTGTTCATCCTCAGGCTAACAAATAAGTAAGCCATTTATGGCCAGGTTATTCTAGACCAAGGAAGGCGTGATGGTATCACTTTTCGCTCCGCGTGGGCACGTATACTCAATATAATGAGCCAGACGTATTGATTTATAAGACGCCGCTACCTATATATGAAGGTGACAAGTGGTCTATAAATGCGATCAAGGAAATTGCGCTGGTATGTGCTTGTTATGCCAAGGACTCAGCGTCCCAGGGTGAAGAATGAAGATGGAAATGTCAGCAGTAGGTTGGCGAACCTATGATTCGTGATTGGAGCGACACGAGACGGAGATTCCGAAGCTCATCTGATCAAGTCGTGAGTGTCATGATAATACGAATCGACCTGACGAATGCAGTTCAATGCATAATTACGTCATGAATACGGGTGTCCAACAAGTGAAATTGTTGTCGTTGTTCTTTCGAAGCTGTATTAATAAATATGATCGATTCCGTATTTGAATTGTCGTTTGATTCCATTGGTGACTCAACATTTTTGGCGTTGATCCCTTACTGCTGGATATCTTTAAGTATAACATCCTGCAAATGTTTCACGTAAACTACCTACCATCATCGCGAACTGGAAAGGGCGAACTAAAAGGAGATTAGCTATTTCATAGCCTTCGATAAAATAACAAGGTGTTACAAAATGGCAAGAAATATTTATAGTGACGCTTAAAAATGTTTGCTAGTTATTCAATTGTTGGACAGTCATTTTAAAGTCTAATTAATATGTAAGGACTGGCTGACCTAAATTCGCACGGATAGGCATAAAAATTAAGGACATGCAACAGATCGTTATTGGAATAAAGATCTCCACGATGTAAGTAAAAACTCGTTAAAGATGCGTTATATGTAGGCAAGGACTCGCCAAGCTACCTCAACCGCGCGGTGAACGGTGTAGATATTTTAAAGATGTACATGGTGTTAGTTTTGTAACAATTAGAGACGTGAGGCGTGTAGTAATGCTAAC
Organism: Hyaloperonospora arabidopsidis Emoy2; assembly: GCA_000173235.2. NCBI lineage: Eukaryota > Oomycota > Peronosporomycetes > Peronosporales > Peronosporaceae > Hyaloperonospora > Hyaloperonospora arabidopsidis. The sequence goes on from JH598253.1 coordinate 20,793, forward strand.
CGGTGTAATTTTCTTCATATCATGCGTGTGTGTACGACATAATTTTAATCATAAGGAATGTATTGTTAGTTGTGGATTTGCCAAACATGAAGTTATGAAGCGTATGATCATATTAGAAAGGTTCTTCATGTGAAGTAGGTGACTGTGGTTTTGCTTAATGATTGTGCGTGGAGTGTATGAAGACAATTAAAAGATAAAGGGTTGTCGTGTCGGCAACTATGATATTGTGGGTCGATCAAGGTTTCATCGAGAGATAGCGCAGAGTGATACACGCACCTAAAACGAATAAATTCTGCGTATCGACGAAGACATCAACTATTCCCTTGGGTATTTTACTTTCGATACCATCCAATTGAATTCCTTAGATCAATTAAATTTGTAGAACCAATAGCTAGACTTACCGCATTGAAATAAAAGCGAATGTAGCAACGGTATCGACGTTATACCAATTTCATAAACTTGATTCCAATCCTGCTATTGTCTTTGCTGATATCGCTTCTGATTTATCGATGAAAGTCATGAGCTTTGTGGACCGTCTTTAGGCAGATATGACACCTTTGGCACTCCAGAGGAAAATTTGAAGCAGCGGAGACATGCTCAAAAAATAGAAGGAAGTTGCTGCGTTGAATATATAGCCTACCACGTGTGCTTACCTGCACATGATCACGAGCATCTGTGTCTGGGACCGCCAATACATACTCAAGAATTAAACGCTTGCGATGTAAGGGAGCTTCGTCATACTTATCTGCAGTCCCTTATAACTCCGTTACAATTTCAATTAGCATTGCCCCGGAGTCCTCATGGATCGGAATTGGCTTTTCAAGCAACCAATTATGGTCAAATCATTGACAGAGAGTGGTATCACTTGATGCCTAAATTAACCCATTGTGAATGTTTATATACCTCCAGATAGTTCTATTGGGTATTGATAGTGTATTATTGTGCATGTTAGTCGGCAAACTGGTAAGAAAACAACATAGGTGACATACCTTGATATTATTGAGCATTAATATGCCGTTGCAAGTATTGCCGTTGATCTGCACGCATGCATGCTGCTACCGAAATCTTATCCATAATGTGTATATATAGAACCAAGTTGCATATTGACTATAGCCATCTGCTTAGCATTTTGATGCATAATGATAGCAAGCTGACCCTAGCAGGCAAGGCGAACCGCCGAATGTACCGAAAGTAATCACCTAAATAAAATCAATTGTTAGATACTTTAAATGGAGACATTTCGATAAGATCTCTTTACAGTACAAAAAAAGTTTAGACACACGAATCCATTTCTCAAGAGCAGCATGGGCATTCTCAACCTGAGATGTTGTGATATGCTCCTAATGACGTTTATTGCGCAGGAAGTGGAATCAAATTGCTCCTTGTACACCGTTTAAGTTGTCTCAAGATATATCATAGAAGCTTTCAGGAACTTAGTATGCATAATAGATAGCTGGGTTTCAAAAATGCAATGTTTCTGGAAGTGATAAGCTGGATACAAGCTTGAATATATTATTTCAGGCTTCCGATGTTTAAAATCATTTTTTGCTTGGAAAGAATATGCCAAGGGCAGATCAAGCGTGATGCATACGGAAACTTCTCTTTGATAACCCTCATTGGGTTATAACCTACATGAGAGTGGTGTACGATGAAGTCCATATTCTCGGAAATATTTTGAATATGACACGTTGCTCATAAGTAGTCTGCCAAAGTTTCGCTCTTTATAACGCATCATGCGATAGTGAAAGTTATGTTTTTCGCTGTGACGTAGACAACATGAAGGAGAGGGAGTCTATATTTGTTGGTCTTGTACATTTCATTAATGAGTCAGATATTTCCAGCACTTTACTTGTTTAAAATTTTCTTCGCTGATACTAAAATAATTGGCAGGTGTAATCTGCTGCAGACCGTTAAAATTCGAAAATGTTCACCAGGAGAAAGACCCTACAGTAGAGCTACCAAGAGAGATCGTCTTGTCCGTATTCTGCTGCGATCTTCATTGCGTATGTTGTAAATACCTTGTAGTGTATCCATTTCGGTGTTGTTTTGGAGCAGTAGAAAATTATACGACCAACTGTTATACCAGAACGACCTATCATAAAGACTCATTGACGACTTTCTCCCGATAACGCGCGCCCTTGAAGATGAGTAGACTGGTGATCAAAGGAATCATGATTGTGATCTTAACATGTAACTTGTGGTAGCCAATGACCATTTACTTGACACCTGATACTGGATCTCAACAAGACCCCAGAGCTAGGGCTGGAAGGAGCACGTTGATGAGGTGTTTTTTTCGTAATGCTGAAGGGTTTGAATGTAAGCAGGATAAAAATATACGTTTAACGGTACCAAATTTTATTGCCTACCCTATTTGTGCATCTGGCAACAAAGACATAGCCTTATTGTCGTTCATGGGCTTCAATTGCTGCCTTGCTTTCTCCAAAGATTAGTACGAAATCTAGTGTGGTGGCCTGAGACATTTCATTTTAGTTGACAATGAATAAACAGACTTGGAATTGATTTTAGATGGCAGCACAACAACAGACAAAGGTATGATAATAAACATGCTTAAGCTTTAAAAACTCTCAACCTTACTTTTCTTCATTCGTACGCAACGTTTTCCAAAGCAAATACGATTCGTATTAATTATCGGTGGGTGGTGGCTGATTTACGAAAGGGTGGTGGCTAAAGAATGTTTTCCAATTTAATATGTGCTGAGCTTTTCGATGGTCTACGGGTCAAAGAGAAGAGGAAAACAAGGGACGGTTATCGCGATAGAATGGATGTTTTGCAAAGATAATCATATATTTTCCTAAATTTCATTTACAAAATAACATTTCAATATAATTATATATTCTACCTCTCAGATGCTGATAAGCACAGACCAAAAAGGAGGTACGCATAATCTTACTATCCTAAGGAGTGTTTCCTGACCCGCTGTGAAAGGCAACAAAGTAGACTTAGGTCGCCGACAAAAGGATTCTTACATCACGAATATTGTCAGCGAACGCATGTCGCAGTTGTGTTGTTTGGTCTGGCGTTGTGTTACTAATTTATGTAAAGATGTTATTTACAGTCCATGTAGCCACCATAAGGCTATTATTCCAACGTTTCTAATCGACTGTATTTTTCGTATTAGGGTGAATTCTGATGACTTGGCGCTAAAGCGACACATTTGCACTTCCTCTCATACATTTCGGTTGGTGAAGAGCAATGCGCATGTCTGATAGCCGCCTCTTCTTGATCTAACAATTACTGCAACATGGAGGACGATCAAATATACCATAGCAAGGTCTGGGCTCGGCCTATGATGTACGTAACACGATGTTTACTTACAAATGTGGCATGGAGTCTATGCTCAACACGTACCAAATGGTGCAAAAGGGAGGACGATTAGTAATACAAGAGCAAGAACTGCGTCTTGACGGATGATAGCATGGTAAAAGTCCGAAATGAAGTAGTTATATGTGAAGAATAATGTCTAAAATGAACGGGTTTGGTGTAATGAATGTGTTGTGGTGCAGAAACATCGCCATGTTGCCAAGTATGAAACCAACAGTGGCATTGTAAACATGAATGATAAACGAAGAACGTAATTATCAAACTATTCGTTTTTGTTGACGGTCCACGGTTTAGCTACTACCATCAATACGATTTTATTTGTATGAATACGTTCGTCATGATCACCGGCGTGGCATCCACCGCACCATCTCTTTCTCTTTTTTTGTTACGGTCATTGACGTTTTTACACTTGACTTGACCCGCGTTGGCATTTTAGGTCTACCGTTCGTAGCAACAAAAATAGGAATTTTGAATGCGTACGGGAATATAATCGGGAATAGCTTCTGATCCTTTGATAAATTTGTCGCCATGGCTGGTGTCGAGGGGTTCAATATAAAACAATCATTACATTATGTTGAACATTTTCCACAACATCCATGTACACTTTTTCAAAGTCCACTTTCACAAGCTCTGGTTCAACTGGTTTTGTATAACTTCTTTGTTCATCATCATTGGCAAGGCGTACCGTCGCCAGCGGTTCAAAATATGTACTTTCGGGACAAACGTGGTGGTCTTTTTTGGAAAAGAACGAGAAGGAATGATGACACATTGTTCCAACGAATGTAAAAATGCTCCATAGTTGCATGTTACTGATCGCATTTCAAGACCACAGTCTACAAATTTATGTTGTTTTCCGGTATAAATTCGTACATGCCACACATCGCGTTCCTCTTTCAAGGCAACGTAATTCCAAGCAAGGTCCTTTTGTTTTCTCGAGCTTCTCAAACGCCTACCTTGAATATACAGCATGCGTATGTGCAAGCAGGGGTGAAACATGACTTTTCGTTTTTCTGATAATGACCTTGTGGTCGTAATTGGCTTCACCCTGGCAAGCCGCCACGCTGCAACTACAGCTTCATCTTGCATCACAAAATTCATGAGCATTGTATTTGGTTTCAGGAAATGAATTCATAAAGAATTGAATGACAAGCTAGTTGTGTTGCGGTCATACCACCATATACCCAGCTTTGCAAGTAGCACGTCATCCATTATTTCAAAATGGTAGAGGTTTTCGACAATAGCTCGTACGCAGAGAAGGGAGATTGGCATTAACATTACATCTCCATATCGCTGTTTGTTTACGAGGCAATGTCGTAAATATCCTTAAGGAATGGTTGGAATGGTTATTTAAGAAAAGAGCCGATTTTACCCGCAAACTTACGAGAAATGTGCCGGAGACAAAGGCCATGATTACCTGTTGGAATAACTTGTGCAATCGCGTTCGCCATAGCTGCATCTTAGTTTGTTAGAATCGTAAGCGGTGGTCGTCCAGCAGCCGCAACATAAACATCGAAACAACCGTCGGGTCGTTTCGACAGTCTCATTTTATTTAAAGCACAACCAAATTGAATCGTTAGCGTATCGTTGTCGACTCCAACAAAAGCAGCAAAAAAACGTTTAGAATAATTTACGGAGTAGGTCGTGTCGGAAAAAACGACGTTTCCAAAGACATCATCAAGGTTATGCGCCGCACAAAGGATTCAAAATGCGTTGGTCAATCGACCCTCATCATCTGTGATGCGCTCGAAAAAAAATCTTTAAGGATCCTTTTCCAAGACCTATTCAATTGGTTGGACGGCATCATGTTTTAAGCTCTCATGTATGTCGTATACAACACAGTTCCGAACACCAACACGATTTAAATAGATGCCTCCTTTTTAAAAAAATTAAGTACCCCCATATCGAGGAAGTGGTCATATGAAATCTTTTGAGGTAGAGAATCTCATCTCTTTGGTCGCCATCAACTTTTCGATACGCAGGTAAGAGGCGGTTTCTCTAAGTTGAGCAAAGGGTGATTGTGGTTATTGATGAAAGCCGAAACCAATGAATTTCTTAGCTTCTTGGATCCATTCTGATGGACTAATTGGTCGTACAGCCAATCCTTCGACGGATTTTGGTCCCAATATTGGCTCCTTTGGGGACACATGTACCTTCCTGATAGCAAACAAAATAAGCCCATGTCCATTTCATGTTGCCGACACTCAGACCTAGGCTCCTTAAGCGCATGGAGATATATTTTCCATATCATACGCCGTATATTGAATTCCCGTATAAGTCCAAGGCTAATATATCAATAGCGTCGTTAAAATTATGACTAATCAATAAACAACACAGAAGAAGACATGAAAGAAAAGATATGACCAACAAAGCGCTAAAAGAAAATCTTGGTTCACAACTTCCTGTTTTTCTATCCACATCTTGATCGGTGCAACCACCAACGTTTCCATTTAGTGAATGTTCTCAGTCTACGGAATTGGTACATCACGCAGTGCAAGTCTGGTCTTGGTTGGTGGCGTCTTCGATTTACCACGCGTGTCGGTTATTTTCCGCCATACATAAACGTTTGAGGTGTTTCAATAAAAGGCGAGTAGGAATGGATAGAGACTGTAGCCTGCGGATAGCGCGTAGCTAGATTGTATAATTATTTGTGAAGGTAAGGGGATTGCGAGTGTGATATAATTTTGATGACAAAAGCAATGGTATTATGTTATAACATGTTTGACATTACATGTTTTAACGTAATATAAGTAGGAAATTGATAGGAACACACTTACCCTTTGATGCGTACTCACCCAGTTGAATAGTTTAAATTAATCGTTTGCCACAAATAGTAACGTAAATGCATAAAATCTAAGTTATAATATTCTCTATTAAACAGCACTGCGGTCATAATTTGCTCGAGCATTGTTTCGAGGTGTCGTTGTAGCAACCATTCTATCGTCCTGAAGTTCAAAGAGTGCAGCAGGTTACGTTAGTCGTCGATCTAAACATTACTGTCTGTATACAAACGTGACACTTGTAATTCATGCACCTTGATAGAAATGAAAAGAGCAGCATTAGGACCAGTCGACTTGAGTTCTAGCATGGCGTTGCCGCCGTCCATCATACCCGAGTACGATTGGTTCATTTCTCTTCTCCTATCGCCAGTGCATATCCGTTCGATGCTTCCGTGGCGTCCGGATAGCTCTCGAACGAGTAAACCACCTCGTCGTGGGATTTAGACGTGGCGTCCGGATAGCTTTCGAACGAGTAAACCACCTCGTCGTGAGATTTAGACGTGGCGTCAAACCACTCATCTATGCTGTTTTTTTCAGTCGACTTGAGTTCTAGCATGGCGTTGCCGCCGTCCATCATACCCGAGTACGATTGGTTCATTTCTCTTCTCCTATCGCCAGTGCATATCCGTTCGATGCTTCCGTGGCGTCCGGATAGCTCTCGAACGAGTAAACCACCTCGTCGTGGGATTTAGACGTGGCGTCAAACCACTCATCTATGCTGTTTATCTCTTGCCGAGTCGAATCAGAAACAGGTCTATAGAAATACGAACTTACAAAATACGTTGCATTCGTGTGGCATCTTTTCACGAAATGACGATGAATGCGCTGCTGGGAGAACTGCACATGGTAAAGGTGCTGCATCAGCATTCGGGCGTGTGTCCGTTCGCACACCAGTGGAAGTATAATCCACAAGCACATGCGAAGGTGTCGACGCGCTTGTCATGTCAGTTAAGCAGTTCGCGCACGAGATTGGAGGTGGAGGTGCGGACCGTGATCGGTGTATACGTCGTGCATGTATACGCTCTCGAACTGTATGCTGTAATTAAGGGTCTAGAGGTCGTCCAAGTGCACTTTGACCCGAGTCAAACCGACAACAAGGACCGACAGGGCCCTATCAGCTTCATGCCAGTAAATACGTGATAAACGTTTCAAAAGTCGAACTGACATGCTAATCTGGTCATATGGAGACCTCTTCTGGCGGTCATGTCATGAATTCGCTCCAGAGCAATACCATTCAGGCTGTAATGTTTTACGAACGAACTGGTGAGGCTGCAAGTGAAGCACTTATAGAGTTTCTACTGCGAATTTTGCAACGGTTTGGAGAATCGTATAAAAAGTGCTGATGCAATTAAAGCCGCAGATACAGGCGAGTGCGATGCCCACGCCAAAAGAGGTCGGTGTTGATACCGGAACAACAATATGGACACACATATGCATTTTTTGCATCATTTTTGTGGCTTTGTTGTACGTACCCTATAGCGCGAAGCCATTGAAGCCCCGTTTTGTAGATATGAAGCTGAGCTCGATAGTCAATAGCTGCTGCATTTAAGTGGTGACCTCGGTATACAATGAGATGCTGCCGCGATGCACCGGGGTCTTGTTCGGGTCTGTTGTACAGTATGGATTTATGTGTCGAGGCTATTCGACACCGAGATCCAAGCTTTCACTGAAGTCAACTCGAAAATAAATATCACTGCTGTTAGTGATTTGGAAGTATCTTCATTACCGCTATAAATACTGCGTACTAGGAATCTGCCTGCTCCCGTGAGTTTATAAGATGTATCGTTGTCATGCTTTAGCCTGCACAGCTTAAATAGTCCCTGTTGTTGCTGCTGCTAGCCAACGCACTTGTTCGTCTTCGATCATCGAGTCCATTACGCTTGTCTCCGAATGCCAAACCCCATAGCTCCAGTTGGACACAACAAATCTTCTGCGAAGTGGTTAATGGAGATGAATCGAACATTTCGCACGTAGAATAATATAACTTAGACTTCATGCATTTACGTTACAATTTGTGGCAAACGAATAATTTACACAGTTTGACTGGGTGTCTGCGTATCAACGGGTACGTGTGTACCTACAAATTTACTAAAGGTATAGAAGAAAACATACAACAAACAAGTCATTCACATCCGTTGCCATAGTCTTACGGTGCTTACAGCAGACCTCATGAATTGCGGCATTTGCCGATTTTACCGGGAAAAAGCTAATTTTAGCGCGTTAGTCAGCTTTAAATCGGAATTTTTACCTGGCAATCATTGTATGTACTTAAAGATTGGACCAGGACGTTCTGCTTGTCCTGGAAGATGCATTCCAGTCTTACGTTTGTCAATGACTGACGGAAATTGTCTTTCTCCTACTTCAAAACGGAGAAGTCACTTTCGACCAATGTGGTGTTGGCAAACGCAACGGCAAGACCGCCCGAGAAGTTCTGCAGAAACATGAATCATGTGCTGAGTGATCTCCTGTCGTCATTCAAGTTTGTCTTAAGGCATTGTCCATCAATCAGCGCCTCGGTAGTTAATTCATGGTTGTAGTAGACATTGAGTAAACCGAGGTGGTCAGTTTTGATATAGTCGACGTCGTCGGCAACCCAGTTCAAGCCAACGTGGCCACAGTATACATCGAGCACGCTGGCAATACAGTCACCCTTCCGCAATGTCACTAGCTGCTGCGGAAAGACAGGTAGGGCAATGTCTCCCGCGTTGTTGTGGTCCTCCCGCTCGGCCTGGACGGATAACCAACCATTAACCAGTCGTAAAGCGTATTGCGCTATCTCACGCAAAGACACACGATTAATTGTTGGCCCAAAATGCATTAAACAAAATCGCGTGCCCGCAATTCCTGATGAGAAATGTATTTTCTAACGCTCTGCAGCCAAAATTAGTATTTGCCCCTGGCCCGGAACTGTGTGTATAATAAGTCATCATACACTTGGTTGGCCTGAACCGTTTCAATATTCATGGAATTTATTGTTAAAATTAACTAAGGCCTTGGAGCTACGACGAGATGCGATGGGCTTACGGCCGGGATTGAAAACCGATAAGTGAGATATATTTAATAGAACTCGCATGTCGAAATCAATGGCTCTTAGAAGACGATCATTCCTAGCCACCAATTTCCCTGTCCTTTCTTCTTCCTATGAGAAGTGTCCAGACTTTAGGTAATTACTTGTCGTAATAACCCGTCCGTAAAAACTATGCTATATCTTATGTATATTAATAGTGACTACGTGTGATAGGGGAGGTAGCCTCGGGGTGGTCAAAGCCCTGGTGAACCCTGAACACCAGGTCACGGGTATAAGCCGTAACTAGCTTGCACACGGCGGGGACCGAACCCATTGCCAACAGCGTAGTATCCCCCTTACCAAACGACTGAGTCAATCGGATCCTCAGAATCAATCTGTCAATGCACTACATCATAGAACTATAATATAGCCCAACAATATGCAATATACATCTTGCATACGTAGCTGCAACATCAATATTCAATATTTATCAAGTAAATGATCAGGTTCTTGATCTTGATAACCTGCTGCCAAAGGATACTAGTGGGAGATTGAAGGATAATCATGTCTGCGGTCGTGTCGCATATTTCTTCCAACGGCTGCACCGCGGCACACGTAACCCACCTGACCGCCGAAAGTGCAGAGACAGGCTTCTTTTCCTGGACCCTGTTAAATTATACCTAGGTTATGGAGCTGTTGTAATGATGAAGACGGCTTACGGCCTTAGATGAAAACCGAAAAGTGAGTTGTATTCAAATAGTTCTTTATCTCGAAACGAATGGCCATTAGACGCCGGTGACTCTGCATACCTATAGGTAACTTCAATACAACCCTACAACATGTAAAATATACATCCTACACACGTAGCCGCAACATCACTCTTAAACAGACCCAATGCTCCGGACGCCGACGATTCTTAAGCATGATCAATAGGTTGGATTCGATATTATTCCCAGCGATATGTATCCCTCGGGCACTGGGGATGCATCTCCACAATAATATTATTCTGCTATAGCAAATGAACGGAAAAAGCATGGGCAGTCTTGCAGAACGCGCCGTTATCCATTTCGTTCGTAGCGCTTCGAATCAAGATATCTCTCTGGTGAGGTGCGCACCAGATACGGCTAAACTTATGCGTCGCCATTCGGTCCAGACAAGCAACAAAGCCTTTTCTCTACCCAGTATTTATCATTTCTCCGTCAGTAGAAAAATCTATCCATTTGTCCCGCCACGACTCACACACCTTATCCAAAAACATCTTTATGAGATCCATTGTGTTCTCGGCGGTGTGCCGCTCGATAAACGGTACTAAAACCAGATGCCGATTGTGTAGATTACCATTGGCACAATTTTGGATGCGAACTTCAAGGAACGGGATCCCGTTGTGCGTTGGACCGTCGCAGGCCAAGCCAAAAGACCAAACAGTCAGCTTGATCAGGATCAATTTCATCGGCTGTAGGTTGATGCCGATAAGCACACACATTACCGATTATGTGGTCGCTCTGACGAGAGCGATTTGATTCTTCAATGAGTCTCGGTGTTGCTTGATGACGGCTGCCGTCTGGAAGCAGATATGCCCACCGACGGGAGCTCTAGCGCCAATTAAAACCAGTACGGATTCTGAATTTTGACCAGGTACGATCACTCCAACTTCTTGCTGAATAATTCGAGCGCGTTTGACTTGGTGATAGGCTCGCCGTGCCCCTCCTCGTCAGCCGTGGGCATGCAGAATAGACCACCATTAACTTTCTCCAACATCGCCGCGTCGAGTCTGAAATTGAGACGCGTACTCGTCTTTCCAAAGTATCCGCTCTTCTTGTTCTTCAACTCCTGGTCGAAATATACCTTCTTGTCGGAACTGGACAGGGCTTGGTGCAATTGCAATTTAGAGGCGTGTTGTTTCTGTTAAAGTGTACGGTAATGCTCCTTCCCGAACGGCACGTGGTAAAGAGTGAATATACTCCGTTCGTTGGCGCTTCGCACCGATAGCCGCTACATCACGCCCAATAATGGCACAAATTTTGTAGTATATTGATCAGCCGAAGCCCTTTTAATCGCGTGACGCGACCAGAAATTTCAAATTTGACGAGCTGCGCCATCTGAAACGGCATTTTCCGCGATGAGATCCCGTACTAAATTGGCTAGGGGAGGCGATGAAGATGCCGATCCAACAGAGGAGGAGTAGGAGGAGCATGCAGAGAAGGGTGACGAGGCAGCGATCCAACAGAGGAGGAATAGGAGGAAAGGGAGAGCCCACGACGACAGAGGGCTCTGGTTCGGGGCTAGCCTTCCTGAGCATGGACTTCTTTTTTCCAGAATTATGGCAGGATGAGAGCGGAATACAGAACTTGACTTCCCTTAGGTTAGTCATCTTTTTTATTTGATAAAATCGGCGTCTAATTATCGAATGCCGAATCATGAGACCAGGCGTAGATGCACCGTAGTTCTAGCCTTATTAAAACGGTCTTTGTTGACGGTGATGCTAACTGTACTACATATTATTTAGTCTGCCTCAATACTTGTGACACATGTACTATATAGTGTGATAAAAAAACCGAGGTACTCTAAATATTATACGAGTACTTGCTGCGACTACTGTAGCTGTAATACGATTTTGTGCCCCGGTTCTTGTGGGCGAGCACAATTGTATGAGTTGCACTGGTGACAAAACCCCATATAAATATGGTGCTATTTTCTGTTGAAGAGGGATGTTGCGGCTACGTGTGTAGGATGTATATTTTACATGTTGTAAGGTTGTATTGCAGTTATGTATAGGTAAGCATTGCACGACGGGGCCAAGGCACAGATTGGATCAGTCTTTTGAGAAGGGGGATTCCACGCTACTGAGTGCGGGTTCGAACCTCGCCGTGGTCAAGTTAATTGTGGCTGACTACCGTGACCTGGTGTTTGGGGTTCACCAGAGCCTCGACCTCCCCGAGGCTACGTCCCCCATCCCACGCAATGACCTTTGTTATGCATAGGCTATAGTAGAGGTTTTACTACAGGTATATTACAAGAAGTAATTACCCGTGGTGGAGACAGGGCACGAAATCGGTAGCTGAGAGTCACCGGCTTGTAATGGCCATTCGTTCCGAGATAAGGAACTATTTGAATACAGCTCACTTTTCGGTTTTTATCTAAGGCCGTAAGGCCGTCTTCATCGTTACAAAAGCTCCATAACCTAGATATAATTTAACATTTTCTTCCGAGTCACTACTATCGTTGCTGCAATCGATAGAGTCACCAGTCTTTTCCGCGATTGGAGAATTTATTCGGACGACAGTAACACGTAGTCGTTTGCCCAGGTTGCAGTAACCCTGTAGTCATACAATTTTCCTGTCTTCGTGGAAAAAAATATCAACTAGCGTTCGCAATAAATAATTTTGTAATAACATGAATACGAAATTTGATGACATCAGTACGGGGAAAATCTCGTTGAGAGCATAGACAAAAGCGGCGCTCTTCTTTTCCTCTAAAGCATCACTCATTTTTTCCATCGCAAACTCGTAGATTTTGTCTCACATGCCGCAACATATTAGGCCAATTTGTCTGCCTTGCATTTATGCGTAGCTTGTACTGACGTATCATTTATCTGCTAAACCTATATCTCCACCCATGCTCTTCCAAGATTCCAAATTCACAGAATACATCAGCCATAAACAAACAATAATCCTGTCGGAAATACATATATGAATGCTGATGTATAGAAGTGTACACATAGCCATGATCATGAATTCAATACGACTTCATTTTCAACGAATTTTACCTCAACGGTCACCGATTCAGCGAAGATGTGCAAACAATTGCACAAACCTTTTCTGATTGTGTCAACATGGATAGTGCTGTTGTGGTGAGGTGGGTTCTTAAAATTGCGTGTTGAGCCCGCAAAACACTCACTGAGCCGGACTGCCGACTTACGGGGGGGGGGGTTACCTTGATTCCGCGTATGGATCTTGACTCACACTATTTACCCTTCGGCTGGCGGGTTGCACTCTTCGGTAGACTCGGACGGAGAGAAGATATTTAGGTCTTGATAAAGGTAGACCTGGGCCCCTAATGGATATGCTTCACTGGGTAAGCCGGTAGGTGGCTACTCGACTCAGTCGAGAGTGGGCTTGCAACCAAGTTCTTCAGGTAGCTTGTCGCTCCTGGCCTTTCCTTGTTGTCTGAGAGGAGTTAACCTACTGGCATTTACTTTTCTCCCTAACCGAATGGTAGGTAGACCTCTTCCAATAGCGGGTCTTGAGGGAGTGTTGCTACTCGACGAACCCACATACCAAATAATTCCTGGGGTTCTATCTGCACTTGATTTAAGGACAGCGGTCCACTCGCGGGGACCGGTTCCACCAGTGAGAGTTTGTAGTCATCTTCTTTCGGTATCGCTTAACCGGTACTCGGGGCAACGGTCTTCTCCTTGATTGGCTCTGCGGGTCCCTCTTTCCTAAGAGTCTTATCACTTTCGTGACCTCTTCTCTCCTAGGTGCCCTATCGATGAAGTTACCCCCTTGTCCTTTCGTCATGATGGTCTCTGAGTCCATTATCATTTTAGAAGCACTTCACCACACTGTCATTGTTTAGCATGAAGAAACTATCAATTATTGTTCCGTATAAATAGGAAATTGCTACGCAGTGTAAATGCGTCATCCGTTAATTGCCGTCAACTTTAGTTCCAGTACCCAAAAAGAGACTTTGAGCTTAAATTATTTCATGGGCATTAAATTATCACATATGAGAAAGGTTTGTTGCGCAATTTTAGGCTTAACCATGGTAACACTTTGTCTCAATTGTTGAAAGCAATCGATATAAGCAAAGGAACACCGAATTTTTTTATGTAATCGATCTCATGTTAATTGGCAATATGACACCGTGGGAGACTAATCTCTTGCAACTATTGTAATGGTATCGATCCTTGGTCATCATATTTATTTATCATACAATATTTTTTTGATATCATATACAATCGCCTTAAATACGACCGCGCCACGTGCCTATCAGTGCTATGCCGAGATCCCGACTTGGAATATTCTGCATTGGGCGATATGAAATTTTGATTCATATTCTGAATTCGTGTGCTGAGACGGCTGGCGACGTCAGTGCGGCGAAATACGACATAATAGCAGGAGAAGATGAGATGGCAACTAAAGGATGCGATGAATCAGTGATTAATATAAATAGAAGATTTGGAATATACGTCTATCGGACAGAAGTAAAGGAAGTATAATTCTTTTCCTCAACATTATTGCCGATAGACAATTACACATGTAGCACGCGTCTATCTATGCATTTTCCTATGTCATTTTCTATTTTATTTGGGTTAATTTCATGTTGCGCAAAGTTGCCTAGTTGAGATAAAAGGCAGTGTAAAGCGGCAACTTAGATATGCACGCAAGAAATTGATTTTGAGTTTGATTCAATGAGACGAATCGATCCAGTGATCTCTAAAGACGCAACTTTAAAGTGGTTGATGCCATAATATCAGCGTTAATTGATGTTGTTTCGTCACAAACAACTCACGATAAAGGAGAGGTATGTTCAACAGTTATAAGTGCCTAATTAAGTTTTTCGAGACCATATTGAGTACTCAGCACGATGCGCTGGTTGGTGGTATGATCCAGATGATGAAAGGCGACAATACAGTGGGTATAGAATGTAATATGCTCATGTGAAAGGTTTGGGTATGCAATTATCTGATACATATCATCAGCCGGTATACTTCTGAACAATGTCCTAGACAAGCAAGATATCTCCTTCACGGTACCATTTTGCGACTATCGTCGAATGTTAAACATTTTCGATTTCTATTCCTTTGCTATGTCTACCGACGCTATGGGGTACGATTAATACGAGCCCGAAAGGTGAAGTTATTAGTGACTATGTGCTAGGTGAATGCCGATCTTTTCAAATCGTAAATATCTGTCTGTCTATGTTTTTGTGAGTCTGTGTGTCTTTAAAAATGCTAGGTTTACCTTACGCGTACTAACTGCGATGCAGTCTGTCCTCTCTTATACATGTCACTCTTATTTAGGTCACTAATCACGACTGCAAAGAGTGAAATGTTCACACAAATCGATGCTCGCACGTGTTTGGCTAAAAATGATGAAGGGCGGACAGAGAAAATTCAGGCAAATACTGTATCCTGGATTAGCTAAAGTGTTACATCTTTCGCGACAGTATGTGTGAAGTGGTTTTGATCCGATTTGTTTGAAATAGTAAGATCCTGTTCACGTTTTTTTCTTGGTAGTAACGGATACTCCTTCAATTTGATTTTACTTAAATGTAATTTAGGTAATGTCGAAGGTCACAATTTGTTGTTTACGGCGTTGACAAGCAGGATCATCCTCGTTTGTCTTCATTCACATCTGTAGGTTTAGTAAATTTAACTACATTAGTGGAAAGCAGAAATACACACAATCCACCAGCAAAATTATTGATAAACACACAGAACTATACCCATTTTCTGGCCGCTAACCTCTAGAAATGCAACGCGAATGTACAGAACTTGATTCATTTCCTCAAATTAAATTACGTTAATTAAAGGGTGAGCACTTCCTATATTAATTATGTGAAAAACCTGAATCAAGTAATGTATATGTACGTCACGTACCCATTCCGATGGTCGGCGGAGAAAAAAATTGTACGTAATATATTAAAATTGAAAGTGGTGATGAGTTTTTGCTTGTTGACGCTACTCTTCGTGTTTGTTTAAGTGTTAGGGAGACGAGTAAAAGAGAAGGTAGGCGGAGACGATCTTGCTTGGTAACAACGTAAACAACAAAGTGCTCTTGATGACCCATTACTTAATCAATGATAATAAAATTTGGAGACAGAGCTACCTCTGCCACAGCAAGACAGCATTTTTCGTCATTTCTATGCTCACCCTTGGCACATGTGAGCCGACCCCGCGCGGTCATTGGTGCGTGCGTGACTAGCACTCTGTCGGTCACAGCTAGTAATTTGATTATATAGTGACACCTCTAAAAAAATTCTCTTATTATGAAGGAAGGGCTACATCGCACCCAGTGTGATCTGTCAGCTACACCTAGAGTTATCTACGGACCGATTCACCTAGACATACACACGGAAAGTAGGTCTAGCAAGTTTGGCATTGAGATAATCTCATTACCAGCACCACATTCGAGCAAAGTATAAAACCAGTACCATACTCAACACAAGTACCAACTAGATTAATACATAGTATTAACCCCTTAACATCTAACTAGAACATGGCATAAGAAAATGTGCGATTGCCAACAAGTCTTACATTTTTAGACGACTGTCACACTTAAGGTTGCGCACACCTTATTTTGACCAACGGATCGTTCACTTGTCAATTTGTGCCCACATGCCGATCTACTCACTTGAATTGGGTGCACTGTGTGCGAGCCAGGTCACACGAAGTGGGCTCGCTCGTGAACGTGAGGGCTCGTTGTGATCAAGACCCGTTAGCTTTATAGAGTAAGCAGCAGGTAATTTTTTGGTGTGTTTGGTGCTGATTGTGTATTCCTGAAGAGAGCGTACTGTGTTTGTGTGTATGTGTAGAATTGGGAAATGTAAGACTGACAGATAACAAGCCGATGAATTTTAGTCGATGCGCACGGCCAATCCGTAACAGTACTGATTGTGATTGGATAGATGTGCAAATGAAGTCTACTTCAACGACGAGGGCAAGGCATACGTCACGATACCTCACTGAGGCTTTCACGATGGATCGTGAACCCTACTCACCTTTACACCGCAACCGATATCTGTATTATTCAAGCAGGTGAGAAGCCCAGCCGTCTGATCAAGAGTGCACACAAATCCTTAATTCTGTACTTGGTCAACGGAGATGCTCTCATGCCCTTGCGAGAGACACGTGTGCCGCGCGGAGAATTAAGCCAGAAGGATGCGACAGCGGGTTGCCATGGTCGATGATCGAGGTAGTTTCATATGTCAGATATCTTGTAGATATACTCAACACCTTGTTTGATGATCAAATGGATCTCTTATACAGATTATGGCGACTCGCATTTCTTTCGCTTACTAGTTTGTTTAGGTGAGCAGCAATATAATCCTTTCTGCATGTCAACACAGGAAATGCACTTCAGTAATTAAAATTGTAAAGGATATGGAGAGAGGATCAGACTGTATATTATAGCTACTTATCACTCTTAAGATGTATGGTTGTGTGGTAACCAACTCGTATCATCTACGATGACGCAATATTACTACTCCTAGCTTTCTCATTATGCTGTCTCTAGGCACCAGGATCCACGGTGGGGCACTCCCATTAGACCCCATCAATCAGTCCATTGACTCGATCCGGGGATAAATTTCTCTGCGCACTCGAAACCGTACGGCGGGGATGCTCCCGCTCTTGAAGCTTTATTCAGGGGAAAGAGGAAAGTTACTGTTAGCAATCACACAGATATTTATCACATTATTCAGTTGGGTGTACTGTGGCTAGCCCTAATTATTTAGGAAACGCTATTCAGCCACCACCATTTCGTTAACCAGCCGCCACCCACCAATAATTCGATAATTTTTTATTTATATCAAAAGCGTTGTATTTAATTGGATCAAGTAATATTGCATGTTTTCAAGCTCGAATATGTTATTTTTCAAGCCTAAGTCGGTAGTTTTTGCTGACAAATAAAATTAATTGTAAATTGTTTATTCATTGCTTACTACAATGGAAAGGCTTGAGCCACCGCCCAGATTACGTACGAATATTAGTGGAATTAAATGAAGCAATTGAAACCATGCAGACCAACAAGTATATTTGATTGTTGGCTAACGCATAAAAAGGGTAGGTAATAAAAAGATGGTTCCCTGAAATACATACTATTATTCTGCCTTCCAGTATACCCCCCGGCGATGAGAAAATGATTCTCTCCAACGTGCTTCTGTCACCTTAGCACTGGGTGTCTGTTCAGGGCCAGGTGAGGTTCGGCATCTCCGTCCCTTGTATCGCCAATCACAAATTATTAGTTTGCCAGACTAATTGCTGACATTTCATTCTTCAGTTTTTTGCTTGTGGCGCCGAGCCCATGAAAAGAACTATCACATCCGAGCACGATGCTCTTCATCGCATTTAAGGACCACTTACCTTCGTCGATAGCAGCCCGTAAAAAGAAATATAATCGGCCCATTTTTTTTATATATAGGGATTATGTGCCCACGCGGAACTAAAGGCAAGACCATCCCGCATTCCTTGGTCTGGAACAACCTGGCCATTACCTTCTGGCTGGTCTGTTAGCCACCGTATGAACAACATAAGTACATATATGTAGTGCCGCCACCAATCTGGATCAAACGTAATATATGCGTCTAGTTTAATAACGCTTAACTCAGTATCTTGCGAAAATCTGTCTAATGGATTTTATAATGTTGTATATTTGGGTAATCGAAAAAATGCATTGTTTTTCAAAATGAATATAAAAATATTAATTAGTGGTGGGTGGTGGCTGAATAGCGTCTCCCTTTATTTACCTAGTTGGTAATTGTGTTGAGTATGTTACTAATTGTGAGACTTTTGTACAAATGTGGTACTGGTAATGAGATTTTATTTTCGGCATTCACCTAGTGCACAATTACTATTAGCTTCACCCTTCAAGCCCCCAATAATGATATAAAAAGTAAGGATGTAAAAGCGACTGAGGTGTAATTATCAAATTTGGTAGGAGAGTGTAAATTTAGAGGAAATGACGCTAATCATGAGAAACCAACGCTTATTTTGTAATGCGTTCGATAGGTGGTTTATTATTTGCAAACACCTCGGCAATGGGCGCGCTGAATAACAATACCGGCTAGACGACTTCGTAGTGGTAACGGAATGTGAGCATAACGAAGACGTCGCTGACGTAACTTCAATCAGTTACAATCGCTCACTTCAGCATACTCATAACTATGTCCGAACACGTCACGATAAAAGAAATCTCTCTCGCGACCTCCTGTAGCCAGGCGCTATCAGGTTCGTCATCGCGTAGCGGATATCCAACACGATCAGGCGGTTAAACAGTTAATTTGATTCACAATATCTTCAATGTCCTCGCATTTTCTGCTTCGTTGACGATGCTGCTAGTGCAGTTCAAAATTTAATCTTTGGCTGCTCGGATACGACATATAACAACTTCTGCCGCCAATAAAGTGGTCTAGGTTCAATCCCCCCCAAGGACTTTCAATACCAACCCAAGCTCGTTTAAAATGTCTGCAACCACCAAAGTCTCAATGGTACCACCCGGGAGCTCTGGTACCACTGATCTGTAGCCTCTCGAAGAAGCATGAACCCCCGACAAACGGATACTCAGGAGCCCTGGAATGACTCGCCCCAGAGTATCCATTAAGTAGTCGCCATTCGGTTGAAAATGTGTAGGCTCCGCCGAAAAGGGCAGAGGTCGGTCGTAAAAAAATAGTAAATGTACCCACTGCACCTACAAAAAAACAAAAAAATAGATACGGGAGGGGTCAACTATCACAAATGCATCAAACTATTGCCAGGGAAAGTCGTGCGATGCATATAAGTTCCTTAAGATGGCCCATGAATTGCTTAATTCGATTCTCCGGTTGGCATCGGTTACAGTACGCGGAACTATGCTAAATTTTGTCAACACTTTTAATATATATTGATTGATTTCTTTTTATTGTACTAAGTCTTCAGTGAGATGACAAATCTTACGCTTGACTTCTTTCATGATTATGCACCAATCATAATCTCTGTTCCAACAGGCTGGACGCAGTCGTTAGTGGAAAGGAACCTTTTTCTTTCTTTAGCCGCACCTTTTTCGGCTTCGGCTGCACGTTCAACCTTTTGAATGCAAATAGCGTGATGGTTGATGATTAACGACCGAGACAAAGCAAAGTGGCATCTAGCATTTAGGAAATCCATCAGGCTAAAGCAACTATAATAGCCGTTTCGCACGCTTCTGTCACTGCCAGCAGTGTGGACGAGGATTCGACGTGAGAGCCTATTGAACTGAAGCCATGTTAGACGTTGTAATCGCGTTACACCTGGATGCACTTTCGCGGTACGTCTAAAACGCACAAACTCACCCTCCTCCGGCATATAAAAGAGAATATTACCAAACTTTATGGGCCAATGCTTCCCGTTTTAGCGAGCCCGAACATTAGGTGGTCGAATGAATGAGCCCGGCCGTTATCAGGACAGCCATAAGTAACATATACTCACCCAATACGGGGTCAAGATTCATGCCACAATCGCCAATTTAATATGTATGAAATTAAAGCGTTTAAGGAAAGGCTGACCTTTCCCTACAAGCAATATTCGTGACAGGCAGATCAATTAAGAAAACCATAAGCAGGGACTCAATATTTTAAACTAATTAAAGAAGACTGCCATAAGGTTATGCTATTGCCGGGCCGGAGTATAAGCGTCGCCATGAGATCTAATAAATTTAACATGTCATCTCGCGCGAACAACGTCGTACATGTTCTTTACAATGATGTTAACAAAGAAGATTTCAGCTAACATTAATTAATGACATAGTGTTGGGATTACACCGCCGAATACTTATATGCCCTATACCGCCAGTAATGCGCGAGGTAAGGATTACTTAGATGCTCTATACCACTATTAATGCGCGATGTGGCGAACACTAACATATAGGTAGAAGAAGGCAGAACGCTCAGACCAGCAATATGAGTTTGCGAACGAAGGACCGAATACATTCACTTCACAAATCGTCTTCTTCCACTAACAACAAATTCAACAGGTTCACAGACACACAAGACGTTCTAGAACAACACCCACCGGTCCCATGTCTGCAGAAAAGGCTAACGTCATCCTTGGAGCGATAACTACTTCCACTGGAAGTTTCCCGTGAGAATGTTGCTGGCTAGGAAGGGACAGCTAGCACGCATTCAGATGGTCAAGCCTGAAGCAGAGATGAATGAGTCGTGGGTGCTTAATAACATGAAGACACTGAGACTGATTTCTCAAGGCGTTGCTCTGGAGCATCATACCAAGATTCGGTTGGCAACAACGGCTATCCAGACATAAATTACGTTGCGTGAGTTCTACAATCGTACAAACATACACAACCGAGTGACAATGACTAGCCGCCTTCATGATTTCAATATGGAAGACGGCATGAGGATGACCAAGCATTTGGACAAACTCGATGAGGTCTTCGTTCGTCTTCAGTCTCTCGATGAGCCGATTGATAAGGCGCGGCAGCACGTTATTCTGCTAAGCAGTCTGACTGCATCGTACGAGATCATCGCGTCGATCGAGGAAAAAGTCAGGGACGTCACGCCTATTGAGGTGAAGGAGAAGCTGTTTAAGGAGTATGAGAGACAGGACAATCAGAAATCCACGGAACGCAAGCTAAAAGCTACTACGCATGGGGTAAGTCGAAATACACATGTTTCGACAAGAACGGCAGGGTCAACGGACGCAAGGACACCTCACGAGAAATAGAAGTTGGTTCAATGGAAGGGGCTGTAACAGTGACAAGTTTGGGCACATAAAGCGGACTGTTCGAATAAGGAGGAAACTGGACAGGATGATTGGTGGCATTTCATTGGTTGTTGGAGGTCCTCCACATCTGGACTTAATCGAAGAATACTGTCGTTCAGCGAGATTGCGTAAAGAAGCTTGAACGTTGAGTTCGAGCGCAAATCATGTGTCATTTCGAACAACATCCAAATCGATTGTCTCGAGGAGGAACGTCGGCAAGACCTATATGCTGGAATTTCAGCAGGAAACGGCGCATATACGTGGTATATTCGGACGTCGATATCTAGTGATAGCTTTGGCACACTCACATGGGCCACTATACAAAGACGCGCTGGCAATCACGCAGAGCGTGACGACTAATATTCAAATTACCAGTTTCAAAACGAAGGCTCTATGCGGTGGATGCTTAAAAGACAAGCAAACGGTGGCGCAATTTTCATCTCGTTCGCAGAAAAAGTCTTTCCGTGTGCTGGAACATGTGCTCATGAACGTTATGGGACTGATGAAGATGGAGTCAAAAGGTGGCACGAAGTATGTTCTTACTTTCGTTGACTGCTACTCGAAGTACGTTACGGAATACTTCCTCAATAAGAAGAGCGAAGTATCGAGAAGATTTGAGTTGTTCAAGAAAATTTACGAGAGCTATAATGGAGAAGGCACGGACCACGATGCACTACAAGGGCGTTTCTACTTCCTGGTGGGCAGAGGGAGTTTACACGGCAGTGTACTTGGTAAACCGGATGTCAAACAGCAAGCATACTGACGCGACTCCATACAAGATCGGATTCATGATGAAGCCTTACTGTATCACTTACGAGTGTTTAGATCGATGAAGTTTTCTAATATTAAAGAAACATTGTGCACCAAAGTCGAGTCAAAGATCTTAGAGTGTATGTTGCTTGGCTATAGGAACAATACAAGGGCTATCGCGCGTATGATATGGGGCTGAACAAGATTAAGGTTTCAAGATTAGTGAAGCTCAATGAACGCGATGCGAACAGGATTTAAAACACACATCGATGATGGGGATGACTGATTTCATCAACATAATCAAGGGAAATAACGAAGTATCTTAGCCTGAACCTGAGAAGAAACGGCCTATCGAGAATGGACCGATATGGTCAACAGCGGACCCAGTTGAAGACGTCGAGATGCAAGAAATGAACATGAGCCTGTGTCATCCGAAATAGAAATGTCGACATATCATCGGGTACATGAGCTAACAGAAAACGACGACATGGTGTTCAGGCCCGAAAGGGAACGACTCGACGTACAAGAGAACCAGCTCTTCATCTTATCAATGAATTGACCATGGCTGACGAGCACACGATAAATAGAGACGACGATCCTGACAATGAGGATTACTTAAATCTGTTATGAATAGGTGATGCGACATATAGT
Organism: Hyaloperonospora arabidopsidis Emoy2; assembly: GCA_000173235.2. NCBI lineage: Eukaryota > Oomycota > Peronosporomycetes > Peronosporales > Peronosporaceae > Hyaloperonospora > Hyaloperonospora arabidopsidis. The sequence goes on from JH598253.1 coordinate 43,777, forward strand.
ATTGACATGCGTAGTGTGTGCCACATCAGAGAAACCGTTTTATGGGAAAGGAACATGGGAAAGGAATTGCTGGATTGGGACGGTTTGATTGAAGGATGGATCGGGAAAGATGAGTAGAAACGGTAGGACCAAGATTTCGCTAATAACGTAATTCACTTTTTGTTTTGCTGCTTCGACCAACAAGTGATCTTTACTTCAACGCTCCGCTAACTACTAACACAATCCGCCGTCACCCAAACGATCTTGTTTTGATGAAGATAGTCTTCTTGCAGAATTTGTACTAGCCTACGTAGCAAATGCAGATGATGCAATGACGACATATCAGCAAACCTTGGACAGTTACGACGCTAAGAATTTGGTGGAGGCTATGAGCGCTGAGCTCAAAGCTCACTCGAAAAACAGTTCATGAAGACTGGTTCCGAAGATGAAGAAGGTCTGACTAATCGGACGCAGATGGTTTGTTGCTAGAAAGCGCAATGAGCATGGACATGTGGTGCGGTACGAGGCACCAATAAGGCTCAAATTGTCGCAAAAGATTCCAAGCAAAATTTAGGTGCCGACTTCTTCGATACGTACTTGCCCATGGCAAGCATGAACTCTAGAAGGGTTATGCTGGCTGTGGTGGTGGCAAATGGATAAATGACCGATCAGCTGGATGCAGACACGGCATTTCTGAGCAGTAATCTAAAGGAAGAAGT
>JH598253.1:63250-116724 GCA_000173235.2 Hyaloperonospora arabidopsidis Emoy2
GGTGGATTCTGTCACAATAAAACCACTGGCTAGTACATGTTCTCCATGCGACGCTCTTACTCGAGATGGGTGAGTCGTGATGCTACAGTTAAGCCGACATCAGAGAGAAATGGCGATGCGGCAAAATTCGGTGCGGGCAAGGATCGATGAAGAATTCCTGAGTGCAGAACTAGTTTTGAATTATGCAGTGATACAGAATTTACGTTAAACTTGACCACATTGTATGTTGAAGCAATAAGCTGTGGGGATGCAGATGCAAAAAACTAGTATGTCCAATTGCATTAATACGCTGGTACAAGGACTTCAGTACCAGGATAAATGCCAAAATTTCTATCGGATGCAGGTGAGTGTTTGCCGAGCGCGGTCAGTATGGCAAAGTCGTTGATAGGAGGCTAGACTAACTGCGGAAGTTTGTAGAAGAAGTAAGGAATCAAAATCATCCAAACGTACTCTATCGTGGAATACAGAACTCGATTAGGGTGGTGTCATCAATGTGCGCAACATACGACTACAAAAAAGGAGCAGATAGATGCCGAGAAGGCGTTCTTAAACAGCTTCGGAAAAGGGTTTCATTGAAGCTCTAGTTGGATTGGAATACAGGTCAAGTTTAACCAGTAAAGCTCAGATTGCAGCAGGCAGCGAATAGCGCACGGATCCGCACTTCATCCCTAAAAACAATATTCTTTACGACGGCTTCATGGGTAAACTTGTTCCAAGTACTGGAACAAGTTAACCCATGAAGCCGTCGCGAAGAATTTTTTAAGGGATATGGCGCGGATTTGTTCGCTATTCGGATGATCTCCACATGGTATGGTATGGTTACTTTTTTGCATCGACAACATGGTCATCGCAGCGAAGATGAAAAACGAAAATTTGGCGATCAAAGACATGTCCAAAGTTTTTTTTAAGATGAAGGATCCGGAATCTGTCAAGCTCATCTTGGGTGTGAAGATCGATTATGGCAGGGCCAGAAGGACGCTCATGATGAAGCAGGTAAGCCACAAGTTGAAAGACGTTGCTGAGCAGCTGGTCAAGCAAAATCCATATTGGTAGAATCACCATGTGCATAAGCCTACGCTTTCTAGAAAAAAATATTCAAAATAAGCGGAAAGAGCAAGAATATATGCAATTTCGTCTAGATAAGGTAATGGTTGGATGCGTATCACGACATGCACAAGGCCTATTGTTGCAATGTGGTCATACAACTGTGTGTGGAATCTTAGGGTTATATTCCTAAAACTAATCTTCAGTAGTTATGAAACACTCACCTCCTCTTGCGCCGGTAGTTGCAAAGCAAGAACCACCTCATGGTATATAAGTGGCTGCACAACAGCTAGTCGGAGGGGGTCCACAAGGTCGCCTAAGCCGATAGCATGATTATTGTTTTAATTAATACCTTTCTAAGCTTGTCTCCGAGTTCACGGATTCATCGGAGTACTACAAATGTCATTACTTCACATTCACAGTATGCTGACAGCGATATCCTTTCACAAGCTCGTGGTTCTTTTGGTTCTTTTTGCTTATTTGCCCTTGAATAATCCAAGACAATCACGTGCGAGCATTGGTAGACATTTGACTACACTCTCTACGCTGTTACAATTAGTCACCTAATCAAAATGTACACCTACAATGTTTATCCATCTCTGAGAAGGTAATAGCACAAATGGCATGAAAAAGGTGTGGTGTCCCTATCACTATTTATAGTCAAAAACATAATATGATCTTTGAAAACTTTAGCTATCACTTTGCGCACAGTCAATTTCTTCTTCACCCTTCGAGTTCGCAATTAAACACATCTACCCTATGAGAAGGGGCATTCTATATTGCACCTAGTACGATGTGTAAGGTTCGATTAGATATCATTAAAGACACACACTGACACACAAAAGTAATTTTTGAAAGTTTAGCATTTATCTTACACACATTCACTAACAGCTTCAACCTTCGAGCTCGCAATATGCTAAGCGTTCTTAGTTGCGATTCCGAAGGGTGTTAGTGCTTACCGCAAGGTAAATGCTGAGCTTATTTGTATGTTAGTCATCTGCATGTGCGTTTGTCTGTATGTCAGTCAGTCTGCATGTATGTTTGTAAACAACGCGGCTAGGTGTACCTTACACGTCCAAAGTGCGATCTAGCCTGTTCCCTCCTCATAGGTATATAGGTATATTCAAAATCACTCTTTGGTTAGGTCACTATTGTGGCGCACGCTTGCTAATGGCTTAATATCAATCAACAATGAATATGATCACATTAGAAAAGGCTGAACGCTCATAAGCAAAGGCTGATCTCGTTGCCCAGGTATAATATAAAGGTTTACTACAGATATCTAAAACATCATATTTATTCTACAGTGACTGCTGTTGCATAGTGTTTTGCAACTTGATTCAGTTTTATGGACTGAAATACTTATTTCAAAAGGCGAGCTCTACAGCTTTCTCCCCTATCTTATAAATAGTTTATCTAATTTAGGCAACTTTCAGTCAAATAATATTTACGACTCTAGAATTCACTTCATTCTACAGAGCTAAGTTCCTATTAGTTCAAGAGTCTGTCTAGTTCTGATAAATAATTAATGAAGACTCGCAGATAGTCTTCACGCTCGTATACCTTCTACTTCTGGTTCAGGAGACTAACAACGATTACAAGAATCTTGCGCACAATGTGCTCTTGAGTACTCGCCACAAGAAGGCTCTTGCTCTTATCGATCTGCCGACGTCTAAACTAGATACGTGTTAGCAATAGATCAAAAGGAGAACTGTTATTTTATTTTCAAGTTTATATCTGTAATAAACCTCATTCAGCAACATAATACTAAGGTTAAACTAATACCTAAAGTAATCCTTAGTATCCTAAGCGATTGATGGATGGTACATCAATCTGTCAGCAATGGATGACGAAGGTTATCAAACACATCAATTATCACAGATAAAGTAGGGATTATATATCACATATACAAGTTGTATTCCTTTCGGACGATAAAGGTCGTGTGATCCTGTTACAAGTATAGTATTGCACACTTCTCCTACGGCTAAAGGGTGTACCTGAAAAAGTAGAAGATCATAGGCGTTTGTAGCGATTGGTCAAAGGACCACTTCCTCAGCGCTAAGCGCTTTGTGGATCTGTCACAGATAATATCTCTTGTATTTAATTCAACAATCAGTTTAGTTCGTTGTAACTCATGATGAATGACTCGTAGAGTGATATGCGTATTTGCCAGTACTATCCTCATCTCTTAATTCCCGTCGGGTCTCGTTGTACAAGATAGTCAGTCTTTTCGGCGGAGATGCTTCAATGACATTCCCCTCCCCTTAGTGTAGAGAAGCAGTTCGGGTGCATCAATTTGATCGCGACAAGTCCTCTATAATTAATCATGTAAGGTGGCAGCATAAGATGCTTCACAAACAGTAACCAGAGATGAACTGCTGAAGAGAATAGCATAGATCGGACGTTGGTGTCTTATACTCTGTATCCCGGTACCATTGAATCCGTCAATATTAGTTTTATCACATTCGATGAGAAGGACGGTGATTGATTGGCCGTCCAATTAGAGAGATCTGGATCTTTTTTGGCGCCAAAAAATCGAATTTGAGGTCTCAGATGAAATTGATAGCTTTCCGACCTTGGAGGTCGAGCGAGGTCGTGGTCCATGGAAATGGTATATCCACTTCGAGATACATCATCGTCTGGAATTGGTTGCGCAATATATACGGCAAAAGTTGCGTGCCAAGGTAAATTAAGGGTAGATGGATATTACTTGCATCTCAAAAAGGCAAAAGATTCACGCAGGACAACTTCTGTATCTTAAATCCGAGTCTACCGAAGAGTGTAACCCGCCAGCCAACGGGTACACAAGGTGAGTTAAGGTCCATACGCGGAACGGGGTACCCCCCCTTAAGTCGGCAGTTCGTTCCGGTGAGTGTTTTGGGAGCTCATCACCAGTTTTGAGAACCCACTCCACTACAGGGGGCTGTATGGTGCCTTTTAGCGCTCAAAAATTACCGTGTGCGTAATGTGGGATTTCGTGAGTACAAAGTTTAATTTGCGCCTTGTGATTTTAAAACCGGTCATTAATATTCACAGCAATAAATACATTCTTAACTTACCATCACCAATGAAGACACCTCAAACAAGTAATACGACGGTATTCTGCATACCTATCTCGATATGTCGAAATCTCTAAACAGACGCAAAACTCCTTTAGTCGAAACGGGCGTCAACCGATGGTGCAGACTAGGCTAATCTTGGCTGTATGAGGCTAGATTTGGATAAATTCATCTTTTAAACAAAAGCTGCGAGAGCCGAATCAGAGTATGCCAGACGTCTCCCTATGAGCTCAAAAAACCAGTCGAAGACGAAGAAACCCCTCAATTTTAATCCTAAAAACGCCCTAAGCATTGCCACGGTCAAATGTTTTATTTGTCACTTGAAGGATTTTTCGAGGTGTATAAAAAGTTACTAGCGACCCTGTGATTATTCATAACCTTGTAGCCAGAAAAAATCCTTTATATAATGATATTGGAGGACCTAAATGCGATTTCACAGATTGAATTAGGTCCTTTAATATGTCGCAATACGATTCTAACAATGTAGAGCAAATTAATGAAGGGCGACTGGCTTAGCATGAGATAGGGCGCAATATATGGAGTTCGTTATTTGACATTAGTAATTCTGTCCGGAGAATGGAATCGAGTCTTGATATCAACTTCCCATTTAGACTGAATAGCGGCTAGGGATGGGTTGTTCGTATTTTATAAAAAGGTACATATAGTTCGTTGTGTATTCAATCTACTTATTGATGTTGTAATGTTTTAAAGGATTGAAGATGATAAGAGAGAGATGGCGGACGATCTCGCTCGGTAACGCCGTCAACCACAAAGTGCGGCCGACGACATAATTGAATCATGATCAGGCTAAACGAAATTGCGCCAGCTTCCTCAGCTTGCGAGGCGAATACGTTGACTATAAATTCCTACTCTATCAAGTACTTCTGATAAAAAATCCTTCACATATACTGTATTCCGGAGACGCTAGACTTTCGCTGTTTCAAAGCGTCAAGTATTTTTTTGCTAGTCCTCTGTTTGTTTTCGGTCATTTTTGAGTAATCATGTTGGTGTAACGGTGCGTGTTTGAATTCAAATGTTCGCGTTCGCATTTAGTGAACTCATTATAAAATGACACCAATAGCGCATATTTATCTCTTAGGAGGGTAAAGAATACATTATACTTCGTACGACGTATAAGGTACGCCTAGCATTATCTATAACGGGAAAGACGCACACAAACAGAGAAAAGTAGTTGAGAAAAGTTCACCCTGCGCACAGTTTTCTATAGCTTTCACCGTTGGGTTTGCAATAAATAGGAAGCTGAATAGCGGTGTGAATTGTCCTCCCAGCCCATGCTAAGGCATGACAAGGATCATCATTTTAAGGGAAAAGAGATGGTTGGTTATTAGACTTGGGAGGAAGACAAGAAATTAAAAAGGAAGTGGCGAGTCTATAATACGACCTGTAAGACGTCAGAACCTGATGATTAGCTTTTGGGGACTGCGCGGACCTCGTGGACGCCTAGTAGCGATTCCACAAAATCGTTCCACGCTATTTCCAGATTTACCATGCTTTGGGGTGCTATAGTGTGGACTCTGCTTTGATTGTGGGGATTATTAGTTATTTGATTATATCGTTGAGCGTAAGTTGTTTAAGGTCGAACGATGATGAGCATACCCACACCGATCAGAAATCGCCTTCGTCATATGGATTGAGCAACAAAGCTTTAACTCTCACGATGGGTAAACATAGCCAATTCGGATTCCTTCTAGTGGCTATTTAGTATACACTTGAGGATAAATATCATTAGAACGACCTCCACACGTGGAGCACTTTTCAGGGATATTCATAGTCCCGTTCACATTTATTTTATATTCGAGGATGTTCTTTGATTTGCACTCTTATACCAAGCATAGATATGATATATTCTTTACATAGCTTCATCCGGTCCCTTGAGATTACAATTCTCCACCAACTCAGCTTTCGATGTGAATAAATTCTAAAAAACGTAATTAATATTCGGGCTACAACAGCATGACATTTATCCCACCATTAACGCACTAAGTTTAACGATAATCTAAAGGACAGTTTTCTACGACCCTTCACCCGATGAAGCATTGGACGCCACGAGACTGCATCCAACTTGCAAGACAATCTGATGCGATCTTGCAGCGCAAACCGAAAGCATCTCTTCCAGAATACAGTCGTCTCAATGACATACAAAATCAGGGACCTGCACGATCTGAATCTACCAGATCAGATTTTTACCTATCTGGCCGACGCAACGCTGACGAAAACTACTATGAATAATTACTCTTTATAAAGCTGCTTTCATAAAAAGAAAACAGGACTTGGGGAAGAACCTTATTTGAATACAGGATCCATCGCGATGCCAGAAAATACGACTCAGACAGAAGAAGGGTCTTAAAACCTAAGTATATACGAAAGCTTCGATTCACTAGGAGAGAAGTGCAATAATTTTAGATAAAAAGCTACATGTATTATAATGCCTTTATATGTCCACTGTACGCATGAAAATCGTTATAAGCCAATTTTCTTCGTCCCAACAAGAGTCATTATTGACGTGACCACACCACCATAGGTGCCATAATGCAATCGGATCGGTCATATTATTGAGATTAAGTTTATATCCCTCCATCAATTATCATCAGTTATAAATATTACGTGATTGCAAGCCCGAAGGGTGAAGATTTACGTGACTGTGCGCAAGCTGAATGCCGAACTTTTGAATCATACTTGTCTGTGTGTGTATGTGTGTGTCTGTCCGTAGATAACGCGGTTAGATGTACCTTACACGTTCTAAGTTTGGTCTAGCCTGTCCCCTCCTCATAATCGAAGTCACTATTTGGCTAGGTTGCTATTGTGGCGTTCGCTGTTAGTGGCTTCAAATCAATAAAGGTATATATTATCCTATAAGCAAAAGCTGGACGCTCATAAACAAAGAATGATCGCGTTGCTTGAGTATACTGTACTAAGTTAATACAGACACTAACAAACTCATTCTTCAGTGTACTGCTATTTTATAGTATTTTGCAACTTGATTCAGTTCTATGAACTAAGTTACTAATATCATGGGGCGAACTCCAGATCTTGCTCCCCTAATTTAAATATGAGGAATTCCAGGAAACGATATGACTGGAAAATGGAAAGCTCACATTTGGCGTATGACTGGTCTCTAAGGAAGTGATAAGGTATGACCCGCTGCTTCGAGTAATGTAAGACCTATTATTGGGTGATGAGGTCGACAGCAGTAGGTATAGTTAAAAGGGGTTTTCCGTGTAGCGGCGTTCCTCCTCGTGCTCCAAACACGTTACATATATATAGAAAAACTGTTAAAATGTACGCCTTAAAATGTTAAATGTACGCCCTATTATATATACGTGTTTTTGGCTAACGCAATTGACCACAGGCTCATAATTGCAGCTAGGTGAGTCGAAATTTTTGATGGGCGCCTTGTTTTAAAAAACGCTTACTTCTAGCGGATGTTACCGATCGCCATCTTAAATATACTGTCAGGAAAGTAAAAATCATAAAAAGGTTGTAGAACATATCCAAAGTAATTGAAATTTTATCTAAATGCTAGTTCAATATGTCAGAACTGAGGCACACCAAAAATGTCATACTAGTCGCGCAGTTGGCTCAACAAGAACTACTGAAATTAATCAGGCATTTTGGATGGCTTGTTCATACACGCTGCATTGGTAGACTGTCAAAATTTCACATAAGTCGCGTATTTGATCCCAGCATCTTGCCCTTGACTGTCGGAGGCGGAGGCGGATGATGTCGTCCCGTGGCCTTGAGCCGTTGACCCAAGCGGCCAGTGGTCACGCGAAGGTCCCATCCCTTGCATGCATAAAGCACCTACGGCACTTATTTATTTATTTCACTGCCTGTGAACGCAGAGATGAGTACCACAGGGAATCCACGCTCTTGTGCAAGCACTTCCTGCAACTCGTTCTAGTGACGCCGCTGACAGATTGATGATCAAGATGTCAGCTGCCCACACTCATTTATCCTGCTCTTGCTACTTACATCATTCTTTAGAATTGGCGACAAGTCCTTTGACTGAAAGAAAGCGTTGATGAGCAAAACGAATCTCCAAAAGAGCGTGCATTTAACAACAATTACTAAAAATTTATAAAAAGCGTCGATTTTGTAATTTTGTAGGCGTGTATTTAACAATCCCTACATATATCCATATGTACATATGTTCAACGAGGTGAAGGAAGAATATCACATTTTGCCACCTCAACAAACGACTTCACTTGCTCTATTTGCAACTACTGATTGGCTGATGTAGCTTCGAAGGAATAAAGAGTGGAATGTTGCTGTTAATTTATAATGTAGGCTTCCAGACATTACAGCCGCTAGGAGCTATCCAGGCGTCCGATGCTAAATATCTTTTTATCGTGTAATCTGGATGTTTATTATGCAAAATCATGCTAGTCTTTTTAGGTCGATTCTATTGCACCTTTTTAATGGAATATCATACCGGGAAAACCCAACTAATGATCTGGTACTATCTTGTGACAATAACACTTTTTTGTGGTATATTACAGTCATTTAGCGGAACTAACGACCCGATAATGACCCTTTCGGCCGGGACTTACGCATCCCCTACCAGATGGCTGGTATGTACTGCATTATCTGGGGTCATCCAGTCCAGCGCCCTCGAATATTCGATTTCGGGGATTATGCTTCTACGAGAGGCCGAGCTCAGTGGAACCGGGGTTCTCGGGTAGTAGCACTGAGACTTGTGTGTCACACATTTTTAAACTGACCTTGAGTTGGTCGTGGGGGGGACCGAAACGGCAATCGATTGGAACGGCGATGCGTGCACAATGCACCAGGAAAACCCCCACAATACTTTGCTAGTAGCAATTATATACACATCTAAACATTTTAGAATGAGGCTCGATCATTAAACCATGTATTATGTCGTACACAATCAGATTGACTTGTCGTAATTTTTAAGCTGTGATACCATTGGAACACAGCCGTGATCGTTTGACGATTTATTTGTGTAATGCCGAGTTGAGCAGTCGAGGCATTTGAGAAAGTCAGAAGGTTAATTCGTTCACTCAGAAGTAGCGATAGTGATCAAGAATGTTGAAACGGATAACCAATTTAATTGCCCTAGCCTTCTCCAAATTTAAAACACGCTGTCGGGATGCCTTCATCATCAGGTAAAGTCCAACGTTAAATGATGTGACGGAATTAGTTCACAATCGACCTCTTGCGCACCGAAAGATGACGACCAAGGTCACTTCGCAAATTCACTCTGCACTACGTTGATCCGGTATTGAGGTATTTTATATCTGGCATAGATATTTGGAGTGAGTTCTTGACATGTGGGCTTTATGTACCTGTTGGCTATGCAAAAAATACTTTGAAGCGATAAACTGGACTGGACTTTTTCTGTCAGATAATGTACATCATATGATTAGCAAAAGTTAGGCTGTATTGTCTACTGGATTTACTATCAACGCTGTCGATAAGGTGCAAGGATGGAGGAACCATATCCGCATGGCAAAGCGCTGTCTAACCAAGTGATAAAATATGAACTAACTCTCGCTATCTTGCTTGCTTTAATTTTACGCAGATGTCAAAGGTATGGGCCATTCCCATCTTTTTTTCACAATGACGCACCAGATTCGTCAGTAGTTAAAAGAAACTTCCAGAATATGGCTAAGCTTTACATACCTCGCTCGTGATCGCGTGAGTACTCTAGGAATCACCTTTCACTGCATATAAGGTTTATGGGCGTAATTGGGTGTTTTTTTAGTATCTGTATGCGCGGTTTTATTTCGTAATTATCGATCAGAAGCAATCTTCGTATCACTGCATCGTTTTATACCGACGAAATTGACATGAAGAAATCTCGCGCGTACAGCGCAATATGCATGGGTGGGAATGAACTCATTTCAAATTGCATTTCTTCGACACAGTGCATCTTATTTCAAGACTAATGTTCGAAGGAAATCCTTAGATGTTGGCATTGATGATAACGACAGTGACAAATTTACCAGTGAGATGCCTCTTTGAGATCCGCGCGTATTAAATAGTCACCAGGAATACTATTAAAAACTATATCGTTTCGCTTGTGTATAAGTGTTTCTTTGTAGCTATATAATTTTATATATAATGAAAATGACAGCAACAATAAATTATACTGGCGGAAACAACCCACAGTGCCGACATTTAAACGTTGGATTGACGCGATATTCTATATTTCGCGCGAGTGACGCCTATCGCTGTAATTATCAGGCGGTAAATTTTGTTTATCCTATTTTTTACGATATATAATAATTTGAGCTACTGAAACCTGTCAACACTACGCAGAATATTTATTAAAATATCCTTACACGTGTTGCTTTTAGCTAGTACCGTGTTCCTGATCCAAGAGTTAATACCGGATGTGTACTGAAACACAATAGCATAGTCACTTAGCTTGGCTCTCGAACTAACAAAAACTCGCTTTTTCTCCACAAATACCAGACTGAGCAACTTTGCTCATACACGCGGTGGTCAACCTGCCAACCGCCACTTCACTGCAATTTCTCGTCCTTTATTCACATTCATAAGATTCACCTCGTCCCCCATTCGCCATCCATGATTCTCCCTTGCCGACTTGCCCACGGCTTGTCCCATTTCCACCAGGCCTTCAGGGTTCAACTGATACATGTCGTAAGCATATTACAACCACAAGTTCGTATACAAGCGGAATGAAATCATGATATGTATGAAGTAGTAAGGGAATGTGATAATGTGGACGGCGTTGGATATATCTTTCAACATAAGTAGAGAGGTACGTTTCTGGTAGTGTTCTATTTTGTCGAAATTATGAGAATAGTATGGTATCTGATAGTTTTAACGCTGAGGATGAATGACGTGTTCTTCTCTTAACCTAACAATTCTTAGATCCGGCCACATTATCGTTTTCAAGATACATCTATGAAACTTTTGGGTCTGGTCCACAGCATGAAAGCCACTACCAATTATGCTTCCGCACTCATTTGTGCCAGAATCGTTTGTAGGTTAAATGCATCAGAGTCCATCAATGCTCGCTCAATTATTACAGTCGGAAGCTTATCTTACAAAATTATGTTTCGGTCATCGTGTCAATTAACAGCCACAAAGGATTAACGATCGAAGAACAACAGGTAAGATATAAATGGGAAAACCGGAGGTTGTTTAAATGTCCGGAAATTGCGTGGGCGCTTTGGAGGATCTAGCTTTTGTCACAGAAATGTTGCTTGGCATATCTTCCTAAGGTTGCAGCTTGTAATTGACGCTTAGCAGTCGAAAAAGCAGGAGGAAGAAAGCGCGAGGAACTGAAGAATTTGCTATTCCTTTTTTGAGGGTGCAAAGGTGTCAATTGGTTCCTTAACGACTCTTTTTGCCGGTCTCAAAAACCCGCGTCTATGTCGGATCCTCGTGTAACGTTGTTCCCCCTCCGGATCCTGTACGTAAAAAATGGCGGGGGGGTCCAGTGTCCACCTCAATGGTGAAGCATCGCAAGAATGCAGAAATAGCTGCAGAGAAGCCGCTTTAACCTGTTCAGTTGTTCAAGCCACGCGTGAATTATACATGGTGATGAACCGTGATGTATCGCTGTATAGATATCCGAGCCAGTTAAATGGCTGCCCTAATTTACAGATATTACGCACACTTCCGTGCGTGCAAGTGAGTGGTATATGATATTCAACTTCACATCCAACGTAACTGATCTGCAGCTTTGGCCAACGGCAGGTGTATTGCTATAAGTCTATTATAGGTACATGGTTGTCTCCAATACTTCAAAGATGTCTCAATTGAGCCGCTTAGGCCGGCTTGCGTTGAAAAAGAATCAATAAATACGTCGCTTTCAGTAGTGCAAAAGAATTTACCTTGTGGTACACGTACGTGGGGATTAAATCAGCATAGTCCTGCTTCCGCGCTGGACCCAGTAGTTACGATGTTGCCTCGTGTTAAGTAGCAGGTGCCATGGTGCAATCGGGTGGTACAATTTTATGATATTTTCATAACTACTGATAAAAATATCCCTAGCCCGAAGGGTGAAGCTAACAGTGAGTGTGCGCAAGGTTGAATACCGAACTTTTACATCGTACTTATCTGTCTGTCTGTCTGTCTGTCTGTCTGTCTGTCTGTCTGTCTGTCTGTCCATCTGTCTGTAAATAACGCGGTTAGGTGTACCTTACTCGTACTAAATACGATCTAGCATGTCCCCCTCATAGGTCGATAAGCATGATAGGTGTCACTCTATGGCTAGGTCAATATTGTGATGCACGCATGTGATTGGCTTAAAATCTATCAAAGGTGAATATGATCACATAAGCAAATGCTTGACGCTCATAAGCGAAGGCCGATCGCATTGCCCTAGCCTACTACACTGGGTAATACAGACATTGACAGTACCATACTCATTCCACAGTAACTGCTGTCGCGTAGTGTGTTGCAACTTAATTCAGTTGTATGAACTGAATCAATTATATCAAAGGGCGAGATCCAGACCGTGCCTCTTTATCTTTTGAGAGATGCACAAAATATCTGTAGAAAATGGAGAAACTTTCTGAATGGCATTCAAAAGTGCCAGCTCCCGGTATGTGACAATTACTATTCGGTTCAGAGCCACAATCCCATCCTGTCGACAATATTAACGTTGCCCATATATATTCTCGATTCTTTCCATGGCCAAAATACAGAAAGCCACTGTGAATGTCGCGCTGAATGCAGTCATTACGATCATGTGAAGAAGTGCCAAACGAAATTGGTTGGTATTATGAGCGTTGTCCATCATTAAATCGTGGTTGTATTGTTTACTAGTGTTGCACTCTCCAAATGTGCAAAACAGATCAGCGATAAATCCGTAATCGTTCGCTTTAACATGATACGTTATTTTACCTTCTTTTACATTGTCTCATAATCCGTCCATGGGAAATCTCTCTGCGAGATGCTCGATACGTCTATTAAGTCTCGCGTTGTATATAGTGCGCAAGTCGCAAAGGTTTTTTCCATCAGTCATCGTTAGTGCAGACAGAATTGCCAGCGGCTTATTGTGTTTTGGCATCCTTGAGCTTTCCATGGATTGATGTACAGACCGGTTAGGAGATTATTCGTGACTGTGGCTGCTGACTTTTGTCTTTAGCTTCTTTTTTCAGTTTTTCGAAACATCTTCAGAGAGACAAAATAGGCAGTCAATACGACGACTGATTGTCTGTCGTTTTTTTCTTTTTCTTGGAGCACGCTTGCACCGCCACGATCAAATTTAAGCTTTATACTTTTACCAGCAACTGACCATTTGATAGTCACTGCATATAATTTTCAAAGAGCCCATATTTGAGCTTCTGATAGTAGATCCTCACGGCTATCAAATTCGGCCTCTGGAGGAGGAAGCATGCCTCGTGTATTTATTTCATCATGATCCAGAAAGGTGTTTTAATACTATATATATACAAAATATCTTATTTAGCTTATTTTATCAGGTGTAATATTCAATTTACAAGAAAACAATGTTGAAGCATATCATATTGACTAATCATAGATATTTGTTTGATTGTGTACTTGAAGTGGAAAAAGGGAGCGAGACTATACAAAAAGAAGGTGAATCTAACAATTTCCTTTTACTGGATGAAGATCTCTTTATCCAGTGAGCAAGCGTTCTCGTTTGATGTTTGCCGACCCCTTTACATATCCGTGGATATGAGGTTCCGAGGCACTTGACTACACTGGTTTAGCGTAGATATATTATACTGTGCCCAGTATAAGCAAGGTGCCTCATCACCTCAGGCCTAGAACCAGTGATTTGAGAACGAGCCAGCCATGGATGGTCGTCCAATATAATGCTGAGACTGCTATATAACACAACCGTTTTATAACAATAACAATGAATAATGTTATCTATTTTGCTAGTTTTAAAAGTATTACTAGGGACAAGAATGCCATGCCAGTGAAGTTTTGGCTACCATAGGACGTTAAATCGACACAACAATTGCTGCTTGATGCGTGTAAGGAATGGTGGGCGAGAAGTTACCCTAAATATATGTTATTCATAAATTTAAGCTAGGGCTTAGGACATATGACGATAAGTACGTTATTAAATAATTTCAGCTTGACTTTAATGCAAGTATTATTTGTAAGCCTCCCTCTTACAAACAGTGTACGCAAAGTATTCGGAATTACACAACCTGGCACTGTCATCAGTAAAGGTATTACCCGGCATTTGTTTAAGAGTGTTTCTTGCTCAACCTGTTAGACTTTGATATGCATCTTACGACCGGTGACCCATCCAACATGAGCATGTTGGACGATATATAGAGTATTTTTACGCAACGCATAGAGGCTCCGCTGATTATGTTGGCTTCAGAAGGAAGGCGGTCGAATTTAATCGGACGACCACCGGCTGACAGACCTTCAGTGTATGGCATACGCTCTAATAGATACAGACAAGATGCGGTTATCGTCGAGTCTATCCAGCACAAATTCTACCCGAGTCGGGTAAAATATACCCTTTTTCACCAGCAAGGTTTGTTAAGGATATTATGTTGATAGAACTAGGGTGAGCAAGATGTAAAGATGCTGAGAAAATAGCCGGCGCATACTCCGTCTGCCAGACCCACGCATCTATGTCGACCTGTAAGCTCAATAATTGACATCTCGAGGTCCAGGCGGTCACGGTAATTTCAAGATATGATGATTCGTCGAACGTGACGACCCCATAGATGCTTGTCGCATCGAGGAAAACGCGATGAAGGTGTATTTTGGCATGTAATCCTGGCGGGATGTGCTAGAACATTTTCCTTAGTGCTATACCTTCACGAAAAAACATGTGCTTGGGTCATACGGGAAAACATGGCAAGATCCAGAAAAACGTTTAGACCGCTACTTGTCACTGTTCGCGTTTGAGCTGAGAGTGATACACAGGCTTGCGGCCACCATACACGATATTTGACGATCGGAATCGCGTTTAAACTTTGTAATAAACAAACACAGAAGAACCATAAACTTCTTCATGTCCAGAGCGAGAAAATTATCTCTTTAAATTAAAGGTGATTAAAAAGTGCAATATATATCAAGAGATAGGGCACTATTTCTACGTGTCTAGTGCCCTCTGTCTGGTTCCTCGCAAAACTGAGCGAAAATATATGTTGTCCACCATTAAGGACATAAGATGCGGGTCCAACTCTGTCGAAAAAACGTAATAGCGCATGGATTATCATTATTACGATCGCGTTCAGTAGAAGCGAAGCGCGCTACTGATCCAGCAACGTCAAGGGATCTATTAGCTTATTGAAGTAAAATGCCGCCAAGACGCAATCGAAGTATATACTTCAATTACATCAAAACCGACCGAAAATCGCATGGTCAAAGGAAAGGGATCTATTTTATGTTGGGTTGATTAAACAAGAAAAGGAAAAAGTTTACATGAAAATAGCGGTATTCTATTAGAAACTACATAAAAAGTTTCGAAAAACTCAGAATTGAAATTTTATGGATACTAAAAAAATCTCAGTTCCGTTTTTAATACGACTTGTTGTGCATAAATCGTCAATTCACAAATTCATTTGCAAAACGAACGCAACGTGCACAGTGGAAACATTGAGTCATAATTGTTTTGATATTCATTATAGTTTCTGTAATAGCGGAATTCGCTAATTATGATGATTAGTTGACAAATTATTGATAGTTGTCGCTCTTGTTGATTGTGGGTCACCGAAGATTTTTTTCGATGCCGATCTGAAAAAAATCGATGCATAAGTCCATCAAGAGTGATATTCCGCTGACGAATTGACCGTGACCTTTGCAACAGTTGCATCTGTATTCATAAGGAGACATGTAGTAGGACTTAACTACGCGCTAAAAGGAAACAATGCTCAATAAGAATTTATCACACTGAATCTTGATTTGGATGGAAAGTTGGGTTTTATCTAGGAACATCGTGTCTCCGAAGGTTAGAAAATTTATCAGCTGCCATATTCAATACATACTGATGAATGACACTTGTTTTGTATACGGCGATGGAAGGGGTGTGTTATAAATTTTACAAGCGTGATGATTCTTTGAGCGTGAATACAACGGACTCACTTGTGTATTGGTTGTTAGTAATACTGCACATGATCAGTTTGTGACGAGCCATCACTCTGTGGAGCAAGCTGCCGGCGTCAGTGTGAAATAACCTTCAATGCTGAAGGATCTCCACTCGACGTATTCGAGTTTACGGGTGACTGTGAGAGCAGCATCCGATGAAAAATGAACCGTTTGTCAAAAGTTTACAATACGAATATACGAAATAGGATGAAGAGTATATCGACGAAGATATTTTTGTGGTGCACAAGAAAAATAGAAGCGTTAATGAAAAATTACCTAAGATCCTGAGTGACGAAGTCCTTAGAAAATAGCGGAAATAAGTGTTAATAATGTGGTCGAGACGTTAAAAGTCTTGATTAATCACATATAAAATATCATTGTTTGTACAATTGATCTGATAGCACTTCCAAAGTCTACTTCGAAGATAACTCAGTTGTGAACACTTGACTTTAAAAGATACCTGCGTTATCTTATTAGTAGCAAGGGTAAGCAGATCTATGTACTCGACATAAAAGGGCGAGTACTTAGCTAATATTCGTTCGGAAGTAGTGTTTGCTGAGAACGAATGGATCTGCACCCGAACATTAATAGACGAATTCTCTTCGATGAGATAAATCGATCTAAGTGAGAAACGTCTCAATCTTGGGAATCGCTTCAGTCAAATATTTATGCATTAATTTAATCTGCTGCAAAAATGTTTACCCTGGATCCTTAATGTACGCGGTATATACAATAAATTGCACTCGACACGAGATTGACCCGTATCAGGTTTAAAATACTATTTCATGAAGGATTGACATCTGCCTCGAGAACAAGTAATAGTGATCGACAAGTTCTTCAATTATGTTAACTTATGAAGAAAATATAAAACATTCAACCATAGGTGAACAATGTTTAACCTCCCCATAGCTATCTGAACTGGTGTATGCAAAATTTCTCTGGGAAAGTGAGGACAGCTTACGCATTCTAATCGATGTATGATGTAAAATTTCCGCTGACAAGTTTTTCTTTGCTTCACATTGTAGAAATTACAATGCTGTTTATACGTTCTTGGTTCTCTTCGTTTTTATTGAAAAACGAGGACTTCAACTCGTACATTACTTTTCACTAATTTCCTGCGTTGACTGTTACACTCTGATCATATTTCTGGTATTTTTATTTATACCGAAAGGTTGCTGTCATGAACGCATTGATAAGAACATTTACCTCATCTACAATTCTGCCTAGCATTTGCATGTTCAAGAGAATGTTTCCGTGGGCACAAGCCTTTTTTAGGTGAAGGATGGTGAGTATTGAAAGCATTGTTGAAGGATTGGAGATCTGTAGAGACTTGTTCCTGTTTTTATATATGCAGTTTTCATTAATGTTCCAGGCTTTTATTATCGCACAGGTTGAATTCTCTTACACTATCGAGCCCTCCGCAGGAAATCGGAACAAAATGTAACTGAAATCAACCGATCGCTACACTGAGACAGTAGCGTATCTTGCCAAGACATGGCGCAATATTTAATAGCCGTTTTTAAGCATGTCAGTACTAATAAGTCACTTTAATCTTACCGTCACCTCACGAGGTGAAGGTGTCACAATATAGTGAAGTGAATTATAGAGTAGCATGGAAATCTGTTTGGTTGTTGCAAACGTATTCTTCCGTCCACTCGAAGCTTCCAGACAGAATTTACCACAGAATTAGCAAAGAAGCTTTCACACAGCGTACCTTGCGTGGTATTTTTTAAATGTGAACCAATATATTACTTGGGCGATCTCTGGAAATTGTTTGAGCACGTGCAAGTAAAGTAATTTCTTCTTCCCTGAGGTATGGTGTAATCACTAAAACAAATTCTATAAATTCTCTAAAAGTCTCGGCTGCCCCATGACTATCGACTCGAAGTCATTGTGGTGGAGTGGCGATTGCTCATTGTATGAGGCGATC
The DNA here is from genome assembly GCA_000173235.2 of Hyaloperonospora arabidopsidis Emoy2. Classification (NCBI taxonomy): domain Eukaryota; phylum Oomycota; class Peronosporomycetes; order Peronosporales; family Peronosporaceae; genus Hyaloperonospora; species Hyaloperonospora arabidopsidis. The sequence goes on from JH598253.1 coordinate 81,332, forward strand.
CCGACTCTACACTGGTGCCCAGACGACCGACTATCGGAGGAGGTACTCCGTCTCCATGCCTTGTATTTCTTTCCTCACCTTGTATACCCGTCGGTAGGGCGGGCTGCACTCTTCTCGGTGGACTCGTGTCGATAGAAAACTTGGCGGTGTTGGGAATGGGGTTTGTGATCGCGCGGAAACCTTCACACGATCACGGGTATAATTGTGGGTTACTTGATGTAAGCCACCTAGATCTCAACGAGATCGCCTTGTTCACTATGTGGATGCTTGATACGCGAGCCTTCTGACCACTTGAGCCGTCTCGCGATCTTGCGCCTTGTCCTTTACGTTCTTGCTGCATTCAATCGCAGTTGGGGTTGTCTTGAGAGTTCTTGATCCCCAGCCAATTATCTGGGGATATCACTTGGTTTCAGTATGCGCGGCTTTCTTGACGTCAGGAGGCCAATATTCCAGCCCGGAAGAGAAGTCGACACGTGTACATAGAAGCAAATAGAATTCTGTTTAATGTCAACCAACCAAAAGCTAAAAATACGAATATGCCTGTCTATATGCCAGGATATGCTGCCACGTGTCCTCTACATTCCGTTGATCGTTACTTCGCACATGTAGTCCACTTCCGGTGATAGATCATCGATCTCCTTGACTGATCGTCGATCTCCTTGACTGATCGTCGATCTCCTTGACCGATCGTCTATCTCCTCGATCGTCTATCCACTTGATCGTCGATTACTCTCCAGGATCTTGATTCCTGCCGATTTGTCGGTCATCTTCCCGACTTTGAACACCTTATGTGTTCCCGATCTTGGTATCTTGCCTCGATCTTGGCAACTTGATGTTCGATCCCGTTGCTGTGATATTTGATCGCGGTATTGCGATATTCACTCTCGGTATCGTGGTATTTGATCTTGATATTTCGATATTCGGTCTTGGTATAGCGCAGCTTAACATCCAATCGATCCTTCTCAATGAACTGTCGCGGTTTGAGATCACTCCACCCAACGATCTTTACTACTATCTGGGGTATATTTTGCGAACACTAGCTGAATCAGATTACTACAGACAGATTTTTTTTATATTGATCGATATCGACGTTTATTGGTAACTTTTTAAAAAGTTCAGCAAAGCATTCTGTTTCGGACCATCAATATAATGCTTGCCATTCATACTTGAAACATTGCAACAAAGGTTTTTCAACCGTCACCGCCACCATAAAGATGATGACGTGGATACAATGACAGAGTTATCGCAGATAATTTAGGTAATTGTATATGCATGATTGTCATCTCTACCTGAAGTAACGCAGTCTAAAGTAGCAAGCACCATTTGTCCTCGAAGACCTAGAAGTTGCTTGAACAAAAGGACGACCAAGTGTACCAAGAAACTACAATCCTACGCGAAGCTGACCATAATAATATAAATACGTGGAGAAGTTTCCTCCGAGACAGGGAAAATCACCGATGTGTCATGCTTGTTATTAAAAAGGGCATTAACCTTCGTCTACATCATGCCCGGTCAGTATTCAAGGTCAGTGTCAATCCCTGGTGGCAGTAGAATGTCGCCCAGTCGAAAATGCTTAAATTAATCGACTTCAGCTGCATCATCATTACCTATAGAAACTATTATCAATTTCTAGCCATGTTTCGGTATCTGTTCGAATATCTGGAATACAAACCGATCGGAAGTACAAAAAGCTTTGATCGTACAGGAATCAGAAGACCGTTTGTACCAATAAACAAGTGTGGTTATATCCAGGTTGGGTAGCAACAAGCTTTCTTTCTTGAAGCGTTTGTAAATCGTTTTATCGTTTCAATCTAATTTTTCGTATGCTCAAGCCAAGACTGCGTAGACTCTTCTTTTTTTTTAACCTCCATTTCCTTGTTGGTTGCTTTATATCTTGGCCGTACATCAGCAAGCATGTGTGGCGCGGATGAGCATGTTCGCGCGTTGTGTTCACCACAACACACGACCCTGCCGCTGCACAATGACTTTGGCGACAACGCCGAGCAACGAATTGGCTCAATTGCCAGCTTAAGATGCTCAAATTCGGAAAGTATTGGGTGCATCGATTAAAAGGTAGTAGGTTCGTTAATCCTGATGTCCAGTCGCGTGCTTGAATTGTTTCTAACTCACTTACCATTGTTGCAATATCATAATTCCATCTCAATAGACCATTTAGAAGCATCTGTCTCTGATGAGCAAGTGGTTCTGCGTCGTATATCACCCGAACATTTGCCATAGCATCATCTACGTTTACAACGCCCACCTACACCACGACGCGTGGTACTTTTAACCGCCAATGGTTATCAAAATCTAAAAACATCCCAATCACGCGCGGTGGCTCAACTATGAGCTGATGGAAGGATTGTGAGCAGGGAAGACCCACAGCTAATTCATACAGATCCGTAGAGCGTCCTATTATTGAGCTGCGCAGTATAAACTTTTAATTCTAGTTTTAAGGTCGAGACACTAACCTTCCCCATCGCCTTCGAAAACGTGGATCCAAACCGAATTTTCACAGTTGCCCATTACCTGGTGTTGATTTGCCTAGCGTTAGTCAGATGTTTTAAGCACGCCTGATGGATGGCGGCTCGAACTCTATAAATAACTGCCCGTCGATACTTAAAATCACGTTTTGATTTCCGAGTGAGCGCTTTCAACTCGAGATGTTGACAGATCTCCATAGTATCTAATGTTTCGCATCCATACGTCTACGAACTTCTCTTTCTGAATAAGCCACGTCGCAGAAAAGTATTTGATAAAGAGCAGAGGAGTACCAAGTATAAGTTCTCTGTGCTTTAATCAAACTTTTATCATTCTTTCCAAAAACGACGGCATTCCAGATCGATATAGCTACATCAAATTCCCTGTGCGTTTGAAATACACCCCTCTGTTTCGTGTAATTGTTATTGCTTACATGTCACCGACACATCAGGTTTGTGACTTGTGGGAAGAGGGCAGCAAATGAAGATACAAGAGCAAGATCTCGGTCAGTTACAAAGACGTTGAGGAAAATTCCAAAACAATAAACACTACTAGTAAGCGCTCGAGTGCCCATCCGTAACCAACTGTACATTCGCGGCGAATGATACAATATGCAAGCGTGAAGGTCTCGCTGGAATATGTGGTTCTAACAAAGTGAAAAAGTGGGTGGTTGAAACGGTTAGTTTTGTAGGTGGTATCCAATAACTACAACTCTTATCGTGTCAAAGTTGCATGTATCTTCTGAGTAATTGGCGACACTATAAACAAGGGTGGTAACTTTGTCTCTGCATCCTGGTTGACAAAATGTTGCGTATTATCCTCCACAATGTGTCTAGCCGGGCAAAATATGGAGATTTACCGGCAAGGATTTCCCCGCGACCTCTACTACGGATGTTGTACATATCCAGTTGCTTCGCGAAGAAATCTTCTCGCTCTTGTCTTAAACGCTATTAAGATGAAATTCGGACGGACGTACGCTCTTGCTAGGGCTAAAACGCGTTCGTGTTCTGCCTTTTAAAAAGTTCGGCCGCTACGGTGCGCCGACGGGTAGGCAAATGGGACGTGTTGTGATAAGGTGATGTAAATAAAGCAACACATGTGTTGAGGGGCGTCAACTGTACTGACAACTTGAGTAGGAAGTTTTTCTTGGTGCTTCTGGTAACCGTTTGCGTTTCTCTCGACCTGAAGGTACCTGTAATAAAGCATTTAAGATCTATGGACTTAAAACTGCTACCACTAGCTTTCCGACCAACACCTACTTTCCGCCGAATGGATACAGAGTAATTATTTATGCTACCAGGACCCTGAGCATTTCACCTTCTGCTTTGCACGTATCATATATCAACTGAGTAATGAAGCCAATGACCATAGGTTAGTTATCCATTAAATTCGAGAATATTAGAAATGGATATGGATGGCAAAGCGCCCAGCTTTACCGTTGCTACTTTTTTACGGGTTACATTTAGTTATTTGGGTAAATACGTAAGGGACGGATCAATACGAAAGCAGTGGCCGATTATTATTCACAAAGCGAATGATACCCGTATGCAGTTTAGTTAAGCACCAGACTTTACTTTTTTCGTGTACGTGCGGAGTTTATTGTCGTATATATGCACTGGTAGTGGATGCCCATGCAAGCGTAATACTCAATCGCTTACTTATCAATCCAGCTGTTAGATCCAGCCTAACTATTTTAGTTTATTAGAGCTATCAGGAAGGTCTAACTTTAAACACACTAGACTATAGTGTGTTCACTTGACAAGTACATTACATGTGCTGCAGCGACCTAAAGTCCCAGAAAATCCAGCCAAACGATTGAGTTGTACCCTCTCCTCTTCCAAGAGCCACAACTAAACCTTTTATTAAATAAGGAGAGGTTTCATTTTAATCCCATTTTTTTTTACTGAAGTATCTATGATAACATTCGTCACACTCCTCTACATTACAACATCTATACCACAAGACTTAGCTATCAAGCTTTGAAATCACCTGTAACTTGCCAACTTGTTATCATCGAATTATTAAAAGCAACCGTTTTCCATCCTCAAACGCAACAAGATCGGGCAGTGCGCGTGACGCCTAAAGTTTTCGACGTCCAGTAAATCCATGGCTCATGGCGCTCAAGCCAAGCCATACCAAGAATGAGATCATATATCGAGTCCAAATCAAGGACTAAACAGCGTTCGATACTATCAAAATCAAGTAACTTCACACCCAAGTTCACAGAAACTGTGGTGACGAGAGTCCCTGGAGCTAAGCGAACAGTGATCGTATCACCCTTATGCGCTTGTAGCGCCTCAACATAACGTGGATTCCCTTCAAGAGAACAGCGTCTGACATAAATGCCGGATGATCCGGAGTCGATCAAAATCAATCAGGGTTTGTCAAAGCCCTTAACAGTCGCCTTTGTGACCAACAAGCCTGTCTTGTATTCACGCCCCGTGTTAGAGTACACGGGAATCCTTGGTGCTAATTTCTGCTCGCCAATACCTTCTAGAGGCTGAACAGAACCTATTTCTTCCCCAGCAGGGCTCCCCGCGCCTACTGGGAGTCTACGTTTTCCCGCACCGTACCAGAGTTCTGGTTAGCGGCGGGGGTTCGGCCTGAAGTAGCCTGGCGTGCCCTGCGTGAAGGGGAATTAGGTCGTAGATGCTTTGTGCTTCCGCACGTGAAACATCGTCGAATGTTTCGATGCTGTTCTACAGCTCGAAGCTCTGCTTCTTCGTCCGTCTTGGCGAGACTGAGGTCCATAGGCTACGGTCTATTGAATGAACTACAGGAGTTCGCCGAGTTTGGGTTGTACCCATGGGCGCCAAAACGGACTGCCTTAAAGTTGAACTCAGCGTTCAACGCGATATCCACAGCCGCCTCAAAGAAGGTGGGGTGTACCCGGAATACTTCCGTTCGAGCCACGCTCGTGCGAAGGCCCTCCATGAAGATGGTAACCAAAGCCATTTCTGGTAAGGGATCAAGCTGCGTGGAAGCGATTAGAGTTCTCAGTTCCTGGACATAGTTCGATAGTTCTTTCTTGCCCTGACGAGTAGATAAGAAACGAGAACGCACCCGGTATGCCTGATTAGGCGGAGCAAACACCCGGGATATTTGCTGTTTTGGCAAACCCCATGTGGGAAAAGCTTCGTCTACCGACGTGTTACACGTGAGAGCCCATTCTCTGACTCTACCACCCATTTTTGAGATAGCCATCCCAACTCGCTGTTGCTACAACTGGAGCATAGCAGAGTTCATAGCCATTTCCACCTCTCTGATCCACAGGAGGAGATTCTCCCCTTCTTTTCCCTCAAACGTCTATACAGTCAAGACAAGGGGTCGAGCCCTTGGCTCTTTATTAGGTACGGGAACATATCGAGTAGGCATAACCGATGCCAAATGGTCGTGTACTTGTCCATTCAAAGTGGACTCAAACTGCATTAAAGCGTCAAGACGTGCACGAATCACGTCAGGACCTTGTGCTAGGATTAAATCCACTCGTTCGTTCCCGACTAGCACTCTGAGTTTCTCCAGCGCTAATCCTTGGGCCTCAGAGAGGTTTATCTTTGTTTCCATCCTTATAGAAAACAGTCTTTAACAGAATCAGATGTAGATTGACTACAAGTGCTACCAAGTGTAGCGGAGGTACCCTTACTCCTTTGTCAGAGAAAGACTTCAAGACTCGTAGAGTCTCTTAGTATATTAAACTAAATGGGTATTTATTAAAGGGTCTCAAGTCTTGCAGACTTAGTGAGACTTAACACTTAGTGTATGTACAAGCTCTTAAGCTTCTAGTCCTGGTTCAGGGGACTACTACTCCTAGGAATCACGTGGCACTAATGCCCAGGAGTACTTAGCCGTAACTCAGGCAGCTTAGCTCTTACGACCGGAGACGTCTTAGAAAGGCACTTGTCTGAAACTGATCAAAAGGGAAACTGAATATATTTACTCATTTATAGCGATAATAAACCTTACTTACGTCTTTAGCCTTAAAACTATGTTACCTAATTTAATAGTCCTCATCGTAGTTCTTCTTGTGTACCACACCAGAACCACGTCGCCTCTATTACGATAGATATTCTCTAGCAATAACTGATAGGGTACGGTATCATCGCTTAGCGTATGTGATATAAAAGTATGCCTTATCGGTGATACTGATCTCTTTCTGTGTACCACACCAATGTAACTGGTTTTCGCAACCGTTTGTATAACCCCGTTACATATACCGTCGGAGCTGGTCCACCGGACAGCACCACGTTTTGGCGAGTTCTCTTCATGGGACCAGGATTCGCGCTCGACGATCGGGTCGGCGACTTGACGACGGATGTAGAAGTGAAGGAACTTGTTCGTGGTGCAGGGCGTTCGTTCTCACGTGTCCGAAACCTCGGGAGGTCTTAGTTGTTGTTCCCCTTCGGTTTACACGCTGTGCTGCCTCCCGTAGCGCACGCAGCGGCACGAAGGCATCCCCCCTCGAATCTGGGCCTTACTATGGGGGACTTCCCGCCCTGGGTAAGGTGGCCGGTTGCCCGGGTCTTTGGAGGTCTCCGTCGCTTGGCCATTGTTGTCCGAAGGCGCGGATCGGGAAGGTTGACGTATGTTATATTAAATAACAAGCCTCCGAGTTGACGTCACTGTGTACATTACACTCGATCCATGCGCAAAAGACGCCGCCATGGTACACTACGTGCGATCAAGAATACCTGCTACTTTTACCATGCGGTCGAGAGTTTGCCATCATGCTTGTCATATCACGGGTGTGACGACCTGTAAAGCTTTGTCGGCGACGATTGGCGGTGTGTGTGCGTGTTCACGATCTGTTCCTGATTAGTTAAATAACGCATTGTACTGGTTATGTAGGGCACGGCTAAAATACATCCACGTCGTCGGTACAACACTTACGCTGAGCTCTTGTCTTGGCGATCAGGTCATTCTTCACATACAAGAAGCGACAAGAGATGAAGTTGTACAATTCTGGAGCTTACACATGAATGATTGTATGGATGATGCTTTCGGTGTATGGTAGATCAAACAATAAAAGCACTAGAAAATTAATCGTTATGAAAGCTAACATATAACAGCACGTGCAGAGACGTAACACGAAGAAAACGACAACACACACACAGACGAAATGATTGATAGGTGTGCAAGGGAGAAAAGAAATGTCGATGTCGTCGCGAGCGATCTATACTCGGCGCCGTTTGCCGCTGTTACTGCTGCAGCGAACGTAAAAAGGGCCGTTGAGCACTTCCGTACAAATGATGATTCAAAAACAGTGCTTTTGTATTTGTATCAGTCACACATTATGGCACCAAACCGTTACAAACGGCTGGATAGATAAATTACACACTTTGTTTTTACAAAGACTGCAATGATGTTTTCTTAATCTGAGTTTGTCCGAGAAAAGTGATCGGCGTTTGTTCACTTGAGGTAAACTTTACGCACATAACCTTACTGCTGATCTTTTGCGCCGAAAGTTTATCACCCCGAACAAACAATGTACTTCCGGCTTAGCTGGCGATAAATTGAGACGTGATTGCGGACAGCATCCCGTAATTTAAATATCGCCGAAGAACGCAGACTCACCCCTCCCTCTTCCTCAACATTCGGAAAAGCTTAATGACAGAGACAGCCCAGCAGAAGGAATGCGTTGCTGCTTGTGCTTGGAATCTCCCTGGTTCTACCACTAGACTTGTACGTAAATGCCTTGCTCGAGGCACAAATGTTACAATGTGTGTAAGATAGGTATTGGCATGGTACGAGTTCGATTAGTGTTTCAATTGCTCGCATTTACTCCACGAGGTATCCCCAAAGGATGAAATGGGTTCTGCCGCTTTGAAAATGCTGTCAGCTGTTCGAAAAGCTGAGTGGACCTCAATCGTGGTGCGATCGTATCAGATCAGAGTGCGATGGCGAACGACCAAATTTGATTACTCGGTACTTCTTCCATTAATCACCCTGTCGGGGAGAGACAAGAAAAGCTGAGTCGAAATCATTTTTGCTGACATTGTAGCAAAGGCGGATTAACCAAAAACGACTCTTGTATCAGGATACTCATTCCTCCCATTGGCTCGACAACCAAGTATGAAGCGATGATTGGCGCAGCAGCCAATCACGCTTGCGCCTTTTTTGTTGGTCTCAAAAGCCGAGTGGTGGTGGTCAGTTTCGAAAAAGTGTACCCAAAGTCCTCCAGTGTCGCTCCAGGCCATTCAAAATGAGTAGTCACATCTTGCATGCCGTGTCCACGAACGCCCACGCGTCGCTCGTCCCCATCAAGCGTGCGCTCCTGTCCGTATCGGACAAAACCGGTATCGTCGAACTGGCCACGTACCTTTCGCAACATGGCGTGGAACTGCTTTCTACTGGTGGCACTGCCAAAGCGCTGCGTGATGCCCAGCTGCCAGTCATCGACGTCGCTGCGTACACGGGCTCTCCAGAGATCTTAGACGGCCGTGTGAAGACGCTCCACCCGAAGATTCACGGCGGGTTACTATGTGTACGTGGCAACCCGCAGCACGAGGCCGAGATGAGTGCCAATGGCATTGCACCCATCGACTTGGTTGTCCTGAATCTCTACGCTTTCGAGGCAGCAGTTGCGAATGGCCGGGACTTTGACGTGTGCATTGAGAACATTGACATTGGCGGGCCCTCGATGCTGCGGTCGTCGGCGAAGAACCACAAGGCGGTCGTCATTTGCTCCAGTCCGACGCAGTATCCAGCACTGCTAGCGGAACTCGAGAGTCATGAGATGAGCACGTTGCTTGACTTTCGTCGTCGCTGTGCGGCAGCGGCGTTCTCCTTAGCTGCGTCGTACGACTCGGCGATTTCGTCGTGGCTCAATAGCCAGCTCGGGAGTGCGGCACCGAGTGTCACGCGTGTGTACAAGAACGAGTTAGCACTCAAGTACGGCTGTAATCCACACCAGCAGCCAGCTGCTATTCTCAGCCAAGTCGGCACGAAACTGCCCTTCTCCGTGCTCAATGGCACACCCGGATACATTAACCTCCTGGACGCTGCCAACGCCTACCAGTTGGTGCGAGAGCTGCGTTTGTCGCTGAACTTGCCGGCCGCTGCTTCGTTCAAGCACGTGAGTCCAGCTGGCGCAGCTGTTGCAGTGGAGCTAGACGAGAGCCTCCACGCAGCATACGAAGTGGGCAATGTGACGCTCACCCCTCTATCGCTGGCCTATTTGCGTGCTCGTAACGCCGACCCGCTGTCGTCTTTCGGTGACTTTGTTGCTGTTAGTGACGTCGTCGACGAAGCCACAGCGAAGATTCTCAAGCGCGAAGTGAGCGATGGGATTATTGCCCCTGGTTACGAGCCAGCCGCGTTTGAGATCCTCAAGGCCAAGAAGGGTGGCAAGTTTATCATTTTGGAGGCTGATGCCACGTTTGAGCTGCCGGAAGTTGAGTATAGAGAAGTTGCGGGCATCACATTTGCTCAGAAACGCAACGATGTGATCTTCTCGGCTGACAAACATCTCGGAGACGTGCAGACATCGGGTGCGGGTCCATTGACTGGCGCCAAGAAGCGCGACCTTGTGCTTGCAGCTATTACGCTCAAGTACACGCAGTCCAACTCAGTTGGGTACGCAAAGGATGGCCAGATGATTGGAGTTGGTGCAGGTCAGCAGTCACGCGTTGACTGCGTGAAGCTTGCTGGACGCAAGGTTGCGATTTGGCACCTTCGCCAGCACCCCAAGGTTCAGGGTCTGGCTTTCAAGAGCCACGTGAAACGTCAGGAGCGGGTGAATGCGCGAGTGCGGTACATTGAAGGTGACATGGCACCTGCTGAGCTTGAGACGTTCAATGCTCTTTTCGAGCATGTGCCCGAGCCACTCACGAGTGGTGAAAAGCAGGAGTTTCTTAACCACCTGACGGACGTGAGTCTAGCGTCGGACGCTTTCTTTCCGTTCCGTGACTCCATTGATCATGCTACGAAGCTCGGCGTCAAGTACATTACCCAGCCGGGTGGCAGTACCCGCGATGGGGATGTAAAGGCCGCGTGCGAGGAGTTTGGGATCACCATGGCTTTTTCAAACCTTCGTCTTTTCCACCATTAAGTAGGGCAATAGTACGTCAAAGCGAGACACACTGCCGCTGAAGTTGATTACCCTCTTTCTTCCCATTCTGATCGTGAGCGGACTCGAGTATCATTTGCCTCTTAGAGTTGTTGGTCATTCAGTGAAAGCGCTTGCGGTCCAACTTTTGCTTACCACAAAGTAGAAAAGATCACGTGACGCAGGTAGCGCATCGGAGGTATATCCCACAATCGATCATGGCTGGAGAAGAGAATTGACGACGTGCTAGGGGTTTATAAACAAAAAAGCTTACTGCGACTTTCAGCTCCACAACTATTCTATCACGTTGCAGTTTCTGTGCTTTTGCGAGCAAAGCTGGCCGTCCTTCACGTTGGTGGGTACTTCAGCACTCTTACCGCATCTTCTTTTCGTTATCAAGCGGCTCGTTGAAAAACGTAAAGTAAATGGTAGACCCAACAACGACAACAGCAAATATAGCTGCCCAGATGAGTTTGATGTAGAGCGGAAAGGGCTCCGTAAACATCCCTTGCCCGTGCTTGTAAATCACCAGCACCTCCGTGAGGACAACCGCTACGCCGAGCCACGCACGCGGGCCTAGCTTCTTGACAGGCATCTTCTTCCCGTCATAGTTCATGGTAAACGAGCTGAAGATGTAGTACTCTGCCACGGCGTAGCTTCCAGCTGAATACCAAACTGCGAGACGGTAAATGTTGACATTGCTACTCGCTGGCACCCAAAGCACTGTCTTGAGAAAAAAAGAGTTGAGCATCATGATCGACAAGATCGTGACCATGGACATGACGCGCCAAAAGCGTTCAGCTGAGCGAAAAATTTTCCAGTCATAGGCCATCCAGTACGCTGGCGTGAACTGAGCCAATGCTCGTTTGGCTTTGCCCGACAAATTGGGTATTCTCCGGATCCCGACCCAATTAAATCGACGCATTTCAAAATAGTGGCAGATTTTCATGCCCAAGTAAATGCCAGCAGCATTGCACATGAGAATGTCGAGAAAGACGTGGTCCCACCAGCACTCGTTAAAGTTCGCGAGCCAGTGACTAAACGTGATTTCGTAGAGCTCAAACATGACACTCAGGATCCACGAAATGAGTTTGCTGCGCACCATAATCGAGCCAACGATCCAGCCCACAAAGTGCATGATAACAAAGCGATCCCAGAGGGTCGCTTGAATGTTCGCAAAGTGCGAGTCTGCCCTTTCTGGCGTGTACACGCGACAGTCCGTCGCGTACGATGTCTCGGGTAATTGGACGCCAAGCGTCACGTCAAACACTTTCATAAACTGGCGCGCGTCGTCGGTGCGCAGAAAGAGCAGCACGATCAGTAACATCTCGTAGAGGATAAAGAGACCGGTCACGAATCGCCACACGAGGGGATGGGGGCGCACAAAGTGACCGTCTGGGAGCTGGAGGCTGCAATACGTGAGGAAAAAGACGCTGGCGTACTTCATCCCGCGTTTAACGTCCGTTAAGACTTGTTCGATAGGGTCCTCTATTCGCATTACGGGTTCGTGGAATGCAGCATAGACGAGCCACAGCATGAGCAAAAATCCAGCGGTTAGGGTATGGGGACTGCTAATCCACTGGTGTTCATTGCCGTCGTCTACCTCCACGGTCTCCTCGATACTCCACTTGCGGTTCTCATAATTGCTTATACACTGAGAGCGACTGGTGGACGCAGGCTTCTCGCTTGCCTCGTCCTGGTGGCGCGTGACGGCCATTAGAGTAGGCGATGGTTTTTTTTTCTATCTAAAGTGATAAAGATCTGTTTGATATGGGTCGGGCTGGTTTAAGGTTTTGTTTTGTCTTGTTCGTGTTGTTTCGTACTTCGACAACAAACAAGGTTTTGTAAAAAGCGGGCGGAAAATATACTAAAGCAAAAAAAGCATTATCGAAAGTGTCGGAGCAGAGTGCCAAAACAGGGTTGGTGTTGTTTGCGGGTCGATTTGTAGCTGGCGACTGGCGACCAGAATTGTTCCTGATCTAGTGCTTTTTTCGCAATTTACGATCTAAGTAAACGGCGTGGATTATTATTTTCTTTTTTCTCTAGGACTTCTCCTATCCGTGCTGCTACGAGCTTCGATAATAAAATGATCGACGCAAAAGCCCAATTTCTTGCACTTTCATATTTATTGATAAGCAATAGCTACTACTGGTCACAAACATACAAAAGTTTTGCATACTGTAGCTGTAAAAATACTATGTCGTTTACACCCATTCGTGGTGCATGCAACGTACAAAGCTGTACGGCGAAAGACAGGAATGTACGCCGAACGTGTAGTTCAATTTAACTTACACCGACGGGTCAAAATTTCTCCTCATGTAGAGGCCCGAAAGTATTATAGTCGTAGGTGAGTAGAACGCTCGTCTTCACTATTTGCGGACTGCAGAGGTGACATATTTTTAAACTTTACTACATTCTACGATGTTGTAAGTTCATGGATATTTTAGTGCAAATTTAGCTAGCGGGTCTACGAACTGTCGTGCAAGGCCAAATAATACGGAATGACGCTAGCCTTGACAAGATCTTGTGGACTCGTGATCACTTGTCGATTATTATGTGGCCTGTGCATATGGTCCTCGCTCTGATTTATAAAGTAAATAGCCGCTTCATTTTGTTACTCCTTTTTAGACGCAAACGTACACAGGCAAAATCAAATTCCGTCATGACGTTCGTATCATACTTGCAGAAAGAACTTGAAGTCTTCATGCAGTCGACCTCTTTGCTTGACTGTACTGCCTTGGGGAGGCTATTTAATGTGCGTCCACATTCAAGAGTTGCGGAAAGAGCCAACACTTCTCAATTCCATAACACGACAGCTCAATACAATGAAACAACAATTGTTATACGATTGTGGCGATTACGGCGCTAGATGTATCAGGACAATTGCAGCTTGTCCAGATTTGCACGGAATCTTTGCTGTCGATAAGAGTCGCGTTCTACGTCCGCAGTGATCTCTTTGACTTCGTGTGGATAGAAGCTCAGCTGATGGATTTTTAACGTGTAACTTCTCGAGATCGTAGATATCGCGTGATCGATTATTGCATACTCTACGATACGCGAAGAAGCCAGCAGATGGAGGGTTCGTCAGTGCAAGTATCTATAACATGAGGAACAATACCGACCTAGTAGGGCTCACCAGGCAAGTTGGAGAAGAATCGTGAGTTGGCACCAATGCACCAATGCATCATACGTGTAGGCACGATAATCGGAAAGGTCGGTCATGGCTAAGATAGAAGAGCAAGCTGTAGAGATCGCCCTTTGATATAAATAATTCAGTACAGAGAACTGAATCAAGTTCTGTAAATTCACGTACATCTTCAGGGTGGTTGACGGCTAGGTAATGCGTTGTGTAATGACAAATGAAAGTGCCAATGCATCGTTGTTCGGTAAAGCTACGCATTGATGTTGTTGATGTTTAAAAATGCGAGTATGAGAACGGTAAGCCACGCACGTATGTTCAGCTCTTGTTAAAGCTTTCACAGGACAGAGCGAATTGCACCCAGAATAGTTTTGCATCAATTCCGTGGCCTGCGCTAAGTCCGCCCTCACTCGCGCGTAACGCACTTCTAAGCTTCATGGCAGACACCGTGTCCTTGATCATGACTATAGCTTCACATCACAGCACTCTTGCATCCTACCTAGACTGCCCATGCATCAAGAACACGTTATCTAGTCGCGAAAGCATCAGTCTTTCGTGCTCATCGCCATTCCAATAGCGCCAAGAGGAGCGCTTTCCTGTAACAGCAGAAGGTACCACCGACAATATATTTGACTGATCGAGTAACACGTACATTATCGTGGTCAGAAATCTTCGACGTATAACTGACTCACGGGCTTGATCACATTGCAATATTAGTTGAGACAGTACGTAAGATATTCATGTCGATCCTGTGTATCATACGAGCCAATAATACCCACAACCACGACCACCACAATCCAACCCAAACTCAACCCAATCCAACAACTGTGCTAACTGATATCCTGCCAATGAAAACGTATCATTCCCGCAAAAAGATCGAAGACGAAAGCCCACGAATGCATCCGCATCCCATCGTTTGAGCTCCACGTGACAAGCGCCAGAAGCAGCGAGCGCGTCTAGACCCCATGGCGTTCAGCACTCTCCCCTTCATCCGTCTCGGGATCGACGTCCGGACAGGCAAGTCCTACCACATTTGCTCGCGCAAGGTCAGTGCATACATACATACATTCACTCAGTTAAGTAGTCAATGGGTCAATAATACCCATTAACGACTAACTGCTTACGAAGTACTGGATGTGACATGTGGGTGATTGCAGTCCCTGCTATTGTTCGGAGCGATCCTTTTGCTGCTCGTGGCCATGTCGTCCGAGAGGTTCCTGTTCAAGGTCATGGTGGACCGCATGGAGTCGTACAGGTGCGTCCCGTTGCTGCCCTCAGTTCACGTGCTTTCCTGGATCTCCTTTGTCGTCAGCCACTCACATGACAAACGGGGCGAAGCTAGATACGTCTTGTACCAGCTCACGACGTTCCTCTACATCCCTCCCATGTTCTGCATCGTCAGCTACAAGGCCACGCATGGTGTACGTTGGTTGCTGGTTTCCTGTTCTTTTTGTGGTACTCTAGACCACAAGGCAACTTGATGAACTGAAGACTCTGTTATCTACTGTTGCAGGATCTGGGAGAAAATGACGGGATGGAGTTTTCCAAGTTTCACTTCTTCGTCATGGGTCTACTTGACCTCCTCCACGTGAGATCGCACGGCTGACACGCGTCCAAGTTATCTACAAAGTACCACTCTGACAACTATTTTCGTGACTGCACTTGCTTTGCTTGCAGGGTCTCATGTTGTTCATCGCCGGTGGGCGAACAGACCCGACGCAGACGCTCTTGTTCATGCAAGCTTCGATCCCGATTTCAGCCTGCATGTCAGCCGCATTCTTCGGTGTCAGGTGCATATATTGTGCATTTGTAAATCGACGTGTCCGCTTGCTTATCTGCTCGTTGTCGTGTTGTTGCGAAGTTATACGCGACCTCAGGTTGCAGGCATGTTGGCGATTACGGGCGGTCTTGTCCTGTCGCTCATTGCTTGCATTAAAAAGTATGCACACTGCACCGACTCGTACTTTACGTTGGCGAGGTACTGACGCTGTGTTTTGTTGATCAAGCATTGACAGCGATGACTTTGATGATCGAGAGATTGGTTGGAACAGGTGCTTTTGTTTAAATTACGCAGCAAAATGACAGGGCAGTCGTAACTGACAATGTCTGAGCTCTTCTTTTAGTGTATTCTACCTGCTCGCGGCGATCCCCGGCTCGTTGTCCATGCTTTATAAGGAGCGCGTGATTCGTGATCAGCCAGTGGATGTTTCTTACCTGAACGCGTGGGTTTCGCTGAGTCAGTTTGTTTCCGGACTGCTTGTTGCTCCGCTCATTTTTGACGCTGAAGTACGTCTTATGCTTGCAATCTTGTCTTCTGGTTCGCCTCAGGTGGTTGTTCGAGGTTCTTATGATACGCTGCTTTGCGACGATGCATAGTTTCTCCACCTCGACCAGAAACCCGGTGGTCTCACGTGTTTAATTCAAGGCAAGAGCGAGGTGTCTACGGATCACTGCTATGTACGCTTCGTCTGCCGCACTGAAGTGGTTTTGATCCGTTAACTTACGACGATTGTGCTTGTTCAGATGGGCCTTCCTATCTTTATCCTTTACATCTTCAGCAGCATCGTCGTCAATCTACTGCTGCTCGAGCTGCTCCGATTGACCAGTGTTTCAACAATGTACGGGTGCACGCTTGCAGGATTCCTGGCTTCGTTCGTGGTTCTGGCTTGTTATCAAGTGGACCCTGACAACTTTGGCATCATCGATCTCCACGACGGTCTGAAAAACTGGATCCCGTCTTCCGTGTACGTGGACGTGATCGCGTTCATGATCATTTTTGCTGGCAAGGTACTTTATCAGTGGGATCCGGATCCAGAGGTTGAAGTAACCACTTTGTCGGCAGAGGACAAAGAGACCATGTCGTTACTCGATGGAGAAGACGATTACGGACTGCGCTACACATGATGTGGCTGAAGTTTATGACTAGTAATCAAAGACGGATTCCTTTGCGAAAGATCACGAAGTACGAGCTACCATAAACACGCACGGTTGCGTCTGATGTTGTATCCACCTGGCATAGCTTTTGCGGAAGGACAGGAAGGTCGAATCCATTTGTATGCCGTACATCAGGAGCGTTCTCGCCGAAAGAGATTGTGCGCCATCATGGACATTCACCAGCTGCTGTACCTAATTACATTCTGATCCCATTCATGTGACTTTTTTAACTACCTAGATGTTGGGAGGCTCCTAAATATCAGGACACTTTACGATATCCGTATCGCTTGATCAAAAAGACTACTTAAGTGAATGCAAAATCTGCAGCGCGGCGCTCAGAAAACGACCCGGACACTCAAGTCGAAAGGTCGGTGAGGAGGTCGACTTTTAGTTGCGCGGAATAGGCGAAAGCCTCTAAACAACGTGAACAGTCGTTTTTACGTATGTGGCGTATTCGCTTGAACCCAGTTGCATATTGGCCTCTAGAGACACTGCACTGATCAGAAGGTTTAGCGCTAATGGCGCCACAAAATCAGTCAATTGTTTAATAAAGAAAAAGTAGGCTTCTGATCCATACACGAAGACGAGTGTTCCAGGGTTACGAAATTGTGAGTCGCCACTATTGAGACACAGCAGTCCCTCATCCTTCGCAAGTACTAGCGCAGCTCCGTGTTGAAGCATTTTACTAACAAGATCATCAACGGCAACGTGTGGAAAAGGTTAATAGATATTCCAAAAGCATGGTATACTATCGGTTCTTTTAGGAACTATGAACATCTGCAAACAAACCGGTGGTTTCGATCCCAGCTTATTGTGAACGTTCTCCACATTCACTAAAAAGACGAACGCTGTAGCTGACTACGAACTATATTACTCCAAAGCGCTATGGTCTTGAATAGCAAACGTCTTGCCGTTCGTATATGCCCAAATACACCTTAGTGTCGATAATCCCGGAACAAGTGAGCAGCGTGATGGGCTAACGCGAGTTCATCTCAAGCGAGATCTCTTGCACCGCTTTAACAAAGGCATCCACATGCGCAGGGTCCATGTCTGGAAAACAGCCATGGCCAAGATTGGCCACGTACTTCTGCGTGCCAAAGCGCTTCAGCATTTTCTTCACTTCGTCATAAATGACGTCCGTAGAGGCATAGATGACACTCGAATCCATGTTACCCTGCAACGAGACGCGACCGCGAGCAAGCTGGCGGACCTCAACAGGGTCAGACTGCCAATCCAGTCCAATGCAGTCATATTGAGTAGCCACCAGCTTCTTGTAAGCGTACTGTGTGCCCTTGCAAAAGCAGACCATGGGCACGTCGATCTCTGCCTTCACACGGTTCGCAATCTGGGCCATGTACGGGAACACGAATTCATAAAAGTGGTCCTGGGTCAGCGCCTCGGCTCCAACGGTCTCAAAAACCTGAAGCGCCTGTGCACCGGCACGCTGTTGCGCCAATAGAAAGTTCACGCACACATCCGTGATGCTTTGTAGTAGCTTATGAGCTGCTTTCGGGTGCTGATATAAGAAAGTCTTGAGCAGCGCCTTGGTGCGACTGCCACTGCCCTCAATCATGTAGCACATGAGTGTAAGAGGGGCACCCACAAACCCAATCAGCGGCACTTCGCCATTAATCTTCTGTCGAGCCAAGTTAAGTGCGTCCAGCATGTAGCCGAGCTTGTCTTCAATATTAGGGTTCAAATCGAGCTTCTGAATGTCCTCAGGCGTCCGGATAGGATCCGGCAGCACTGGGCCCACTTTTGTCACCATCTTGACCTCCATGCCCATCGCCTGCGGAATCACTAAAATGTCCGAGAATATGATCACTGCATCCACGTGATAGCGCCGTAAAGGCTGCAAACTCACTTCCACTGCAAGCGGCGGCACTTGGCACATCTAAACCAGTTAACAAATTTAGCATCAAATGTTAGTGAGACAAAAAAAGGTTCCAAACAGAGCCGTGTACGCCAAAAAAAGCTCTTTTCTGCTAAATATCGTGGAGTGTATCCATACCGTGAAAAAATCGTAACCCTTCTTGCGTAGCTCTTGGAACTCGGGCAAATGACTGGTCAATAATCCACATACACCACACAAGTGTCAGTTCTACTAAGTACGATTGGCGTAACCCATATATTTTGTGTACCACTTGCCGTCCAGCTTGGCGCATACACCACACAGGCACCCGCTCAGTAGCATCACCGCGTAATGCCCGGAGCAATAAATCGTTCTTGAGCTTGGGCAGCTGGTCCAACGGTACGCGCTCGAGCGGCGTGCGCGCCATAGGAAATGGCAGATCATTACAGAGCTTTTCCTTGTGCTTCTGCTGCTGGCGATGGATGATGAGGGCAGCAGCGGCAGCGGCCGAGAGCGTCACCGCCACGGTCGTTGTTACGCCTAGCTCGCCCATTGGTGTTTGTTTCTGTTAATTTTAATCTTGATATCGTAGAAAGACCGATAGGAGAGAGGGTCAAAGAAAAATCGATGATTAGTGGAAATAGAAGCAGTCGGTTCTTGCCTAATATATGTCATTACTGACAGTACACAAAAACGCGGATGTAGAATAGAACGAATAGATTTAGTTGCAATAACTGGAATGCAAAACGACAAGTACAACGGTTTAGGACAGTCGAACTCAGCCGTTGGCTCGACCGTTGTCGTTATCGTAGCCGTTGTAATTGTTCTGTCCTTAAGCCTTTTTCGTTCTCCTTTCTCTTGACTCGCTTGAGTTTCAACAACCGTCACTTTTTAATATTAAGTGTTGAATCAAATTTCTGACAACAGCGCGATGTTTGTGGAGCTGCAACCAGCGCACGGGTTCGTCCCACTGCTTATTGTGGGGCTATTGTTTGTAAATGTGTGGGCTGGAATCCTAGTCGGCAAAGCTCGCAAACGTTACGGCATCGAGTACCCGCAGGTGCGACTCCACTAATGCAATGAGATACCATAGTAGTTGAGTTGAATCTTGCTTTAAACCCTGGGTGTGCTACTATAGATGTATGCCGAAAAGAACGACAAGAATGCAAAGGCATTCAATTGTGTACAGCGTGGCCACCAGAATGTTCTGGAGAGCATTCCGATCTTTCTCGCTCTGCTTTTCACGTCATCGTACGTTGTAGGGTCGCAGCACTATTTGCTTGATAAGAAATCTACGCAAAAATGGAGTTGACGTGTGTACTTCGTACATGGTATGCAGAATCTACCGTCCACAGATTGCTGCCATGGCTGGACTTTTCCGCATCCTCGGCTTCATCATGTACATGCGTGGCTACGCATCGGGTGATCCGAAAAAGCGAATGCAAGGCGGATTCGGTACTACTTGTGGTGTTGACCTTTGGCTTGATGGACAGTATTGGCGTGACCAGTGTATTATTTTTGTAAATGCTGGTCAGGACATCTTGCCATGTTGGTGAATGCTGGTTTGAGTATTG
Source organism: Hyaloperonospora arabidopsidis Emoy2 (assembly GCA_000173235.2). NCBI lineage: Eukaryota > Oomycota > Peronosporomycetes > Peronosporales > Peronosporaceae > Hyaloperonospora > Hyaloperonospora arabidopsidis. The sequence goes on from JH598253.1 coordinate 101,356, forward strand.
AGGCAGGCTTGCACATCCTTGGACTTCTCTAATTGTGTGGAAGTGTGACAAAGATCAATCAAGCAAGCACGACGATGGAGGTGACAAGAGCAGAACGATGTAATGGGTAGGCTATATGTATTGCGTGTTCAGAAACGATTTGCCTCGCACCACATGGTTAGTTGGGACAATCGGTGTCCGCGGATGCGCCAGTTGGATACGATGTAGACTCGAGGCATTTGCATTCCAATTGACTATAGTACTACCCAACGCTCCTTTGTAACACTCTATGACTACGCCATCTTCGTGTTATGATTCACCTGACGGCATCACGCGCATTTCACAAATATGCCGACGCTCCAGGAGGCCTCATATTTATGTGACTTACGGATACCGATAGGCCGTTACCTACGTACCAACTGGACCAATCCAGATGCGACAGTTAGGAACGAAGCTTTCGCACTATAAACATGACAATCTCACCAGCGGTCCTTTCCTTATTTTAAACTTATATTGCGTAAGCTTCGAAAACTCTCATCATGTGCGATAACAAATTAAAACAGCGAGAGCAACGGCTTTTATGTTAGTACGTCGGTTCGCATAGCCATCCTCAGCTCATGTACTTGAGTACGCAAAAATGTACTGAGAAATGATGAAAGCGCGAGAATGCGCATTATATTATAAGTTCGTGAGGGCAAAATTATACTGGAATGACTGGGGATCACACTTCTACGTACCATAAACTCGGGGAGACAATGACGATGTATTGATACGCGTGTGTGGCCGATCTTCGACAAACAATCCAGGACATCAACAAATGAACCGGGACGCGTCTTTACGATCCCATTTAAAACAGATGTGAGTGGGAGCGACCTCCATTTTTATGCGAACGGTTTTCATGACCTTGGTCCAAATTGTAACGGGATTACACCAATGGTTCTGATAACCAGGTACATTGGTGTGGTACACACAGAAAGAGATCAGTATCACCGATAAGGCATACTTTTATATCACATACGCTAAAGCGATGATACCGTACCCTATCAGTTATTGCTAGAGAATATCTATCGTAATAGAGGCGACGTGGTTCTGGTGTGGTACACAAGAAGAACTACGATGAGGACTATTAAATTAGGTAACATAGTTTTAAGGCTAAAGACGTAAGTAAGGTTTATTATCGCTATAAATCAGTAAATATATTCAGTTCCTCTTTTGATCAGTTTTAGACACGTGTCTTTCTAAGACGTCTCTGGTCGTAAGAGTTAAGTGCCTGAGTTAAGACTAAGTACTCTTGGGCATTAGTGCCACGTGATTCCTTGGAGTCGTAGTCTCCTGAACCAGGACTAAAAGCTTAAGAGCTTGTACATACACGAAGTGTTAAGTCTCCCTAAGTCTGTAAGACTTGAGACCCTTTAATAAATACCCATTTAGTTTAATATACTAAGAGACTCTACGAGTCTTGAAGTCTTTCTCTGACAAAAGAGTAAGGGTACCTCCGCTACACTTGGTAGCACTTGTAGTCAATCTACATCTGATTCTGTTAAAGACTGTTTTCTATAAGGATGGAAACAAAGATAAACCTCTCTGAGGCCCAAGGATTAGCGCTGGAGAAACTCAGAGTGCTAGTCGGGAACGAACGAGTGGATTTAATCCTAGCACAAGGTCCTGACGTGATTCGTGCACGTCTTGACGCTTTAATGCAGTTTGAGTCCACTTTGAATGGACAAGTACACGACCATTTGGCATCGGTTGTGCCTACTCGATATGTTCCCGTACCTAATAAAGAGCCAAGGGCTCGACCCCTTGTCTTGACTGTATAGACATTTGAGGGAAAAGAAGGGAAGAATCTCCTCCTGTGGATCAGAGAGGTGGAAATGGCTATGAACTCTGCTATGCTCCAGCTGAAGCAACAGCGAGTTGGGATGGCTATCTCAAAAATGGGTGGTCGATCCATAGAATGGGCTCTCACGTGTAACACGTCGGTAGACGAAGCTTTTCCCACATGGGGTTTGCCAAAACAGCAAATATCCCGGGTGTTTGCTCCGCCTAATCAGGCATACCGGGTGCGTTCTCGTTTCTTATCTACTCGTCAGGGCAAGAAAGAACTATCGAACTATGTCCAGGAACTGAGAACTCTAATCGCTTCCACGCAGCTTGATCCCTTACCAGAAATGGCTTTGGTTACCATCTTCATGGAGGGCCTTCGCACGAGCGTGGCTCGAACGGAAGTATTCCGGGTACACCCCACCTTCTTTGAGGCGGCTGTGGATATCGCGTTGAACGCTGAGTTCAACTTTAAGGCAGCCCGTTTTGGCGCCCATGGGTACAATCCAAACTCGGTGAACTCCTGTAGTTCATTCAATAGACCGTAGCCTATGGACCTCAGTCTCGCCAAGACGGACGAAGAAGCAGAGCTTCGAGCTGTAGAACAGCATCGAAACATTCGACGATATTTCACGTGCGGAAGCACAAAGCACCTACGACCTAATTCCCCTTCACGCAGGGCACGCCAGGCTACTTCAGGCCGAACCCCCGCCGCTAACCAGAACTCTGGTACGGTGCGGGAAAACGTAGACTCCCAGTAGGCGCGGGGCGCCCTGCTGGGGAGGAAAACAAAATAGGTTCTGTTCAGCCTCTAGAAGGTATTGTCGAGCAGAATTTAGCACCAAGGATTCCCGTGTACTCTAACACGGGGCGTGAATACAAGACAGGCTTGTTGGTCACAAAGGCGACTGTTAAGGGCTTTGACAAACCCTGATTGATTTTGATCGACTCCGGATCATCCGGCATTTATGTCAGACGCTGTTCTCTTGAAGGGAATCCACGTTATGTTGGGGCGCTAGAAGCACACGGGGGTGATACGATCACTGTTTGCTTGGCGACAGGAACTCTAGTCACTGCACTAAAAGTTCCTGTGAGCTTGGGTGTGAAGTTTTTCGATTTTGATAGTATCGAACGCTGTTTAGTCCCTGATTTGGACTCGAGGTGTATGATCTCATTCTTTGTATGGCTTGGCTTGAGCGCCATAAGGCATGGATAGACTGGAGGTCGAAAACATTAGACATCACGCGCACCCACCTCTGCTAGGAATCAGAAGCGCTATTGGCGCGAGACAGTGGCTGAAAATGTCAGTGTACTGGACATTGGAATGTCACAGTTAGTTAATTCTGACAATGTCAAAGACATGGGTATAGAGAAAAGTTTGATATGTGATAGTGAATCGGCACGTAATCCGCTAAGTGATAGTCGTTGCGGGAGCAACGTACTGAATGCTGAAAGCATTGTTGACCAAGCGTCAAGTCATCGAGGGTTGAACCCATCATATGAGCGTGGAGTGGTACGTAAGTACCCACTGAGTGATGTTGGCTGTGATAGCGACGCGCTGAATGTCAATATTGACGTTGTTGCTGAAATATCAAGGCATCTCGAGCCACGCTCAGCGGATGCACGTGAAGTGGCACGTAGTCCACGTGATGACGACGTCATGTACAATGACTCGTCATCGGATGTCAATAGTGACGTCAGCTCTGGTTTAGAGCAAATTACGTTCGATGATGGTATCGATCAGAGAGATATGAATTCCACATCGTGTGCTGTGTCACAAAGTGATGATGACTGTCAGCTGTATACACTCGTCAACGGAGTGACTGGTGCCTGTGATGGTACAATTAGCCTTGAGGCTATACCCTCATCAAGTTCGCTTTTAACTCGAAGAATTCAGTCATTCGGGTCAGTCGATGAGTTTGCCACTCACTAAAGAATCGAGACCTTTCAGAGGTGGTGGTCATTCGACCCGACATCATAGAGTTGAACCCTTCTTCACTTTTGGATGAAGACGTCCTGGAGGACACAAAAGCATCATTTAGTGCGCGTAGTGTGTCATCAATATTGAAAGACCCTCATGATCCTTTTTATTCCTTAGTCAAGGAATTTCAAGATGTGGTGTGCCACGATCCACCCTCTGTTCTACCTCCAGATAGAGGTGTCCGTCATGAAAAATTGACTTAGTTCCTGGGACTAATAGTATGTCACAAGACAGTGGTCCTTGCCCAAGGAGCAATGTGATGTCATTGATGACTTTTTCCGTGCTAAGCGCGAGGCAGGAATGGTACGTGAGAGTAAATCTACACATATGACACCGACATTTTGTGTCAAAAAGCTGAACGCCAAGTGGCGTATTGTGAATGCTTATAACAAGCTTAGTGCGGCTACGATTCCGGCACAGACACCCATTCCTCAAAAGGATGTTCTTCAAAACAACATGGTTGGTTGTACTATGTATAGCGCAATCGACTTGGTCGACGGATATTATAAATTGCTCATGCGAGCGATTGATATTACGATTACAGCAGTGAGCAAACCGATTGGTATGCTATGGGAATGGCTGGTGATACCCCAAGGGCTGTCTGATGCTCCGGCAACATTTAACCGTCTGTGACGCAACGTTTCCGCCCACATCGGGATTACTCCCAGACGTACTTTGATGAAATTTTTGTCCATAGTCGTGCCGAACAAGGTCGGTCAGAAGCTGACAACAACATCGATCATTTGCGAGCCGTGCTCGAGTGCATGCGCACTAACAAATTTTACGCCAACGCGTCTAAATGCATTTTTGGTGCAGAGTAGATCCCATGTTGGGGCTGTTTCATTGATAAGCGCGGCTTTAGAGCGGATTCCGCTAATGTCAAGGCTATAGTGGGCTGGCCGATTCCTAAGAATCAAAAAGACTTGCGTAAGTGGCTTGGCCTTGCCAATTACTTACACAAATACAGTGAAAATCATGCTGATATGACTCGGCCATTAACTGATCTCCTTAAGAAGGACACAAATTGTCGCTGGGACAACACCGATGCTTACGCATTTCGGGCAGTAAAGGGGAGTCTCCTCCATGCTCCTATTATTGCGTTGCCAAATCCTGAGTACCCTTTTAGTGTTGTCTGCGATGCACCAAATTTTTCTATAGGCAGCGCCCTGTCACAAACAGATGCTGCAGGCTGCGAGCGAGTTATCGCATTTGAATCTCGTCAGCTGAAAGCTGCTGAAAAGAACTATCCCGTTCATGACAAAGCGATACTTGCTATGAAGTATGCGCTCGTCAAATTTAGAGTCCATCTGCTTGGCTCCAAGCCATTCGTCGTCTTTACGGATCATGCGTGATTGCGCACGGCGACACAGTCGCCTCACCTCTCTCAGAGAATGGCTCGGTGGCTTTCCTTCTTTGCGGAATATAACTTCGAGGTGAAGTATAAGCCAGGCAACAGAATGTGTTGGCAGATGCCCTCTCTCGCAGACCTGATTATGAGCTTGCTCATGTCACGACTTTGTCGCCTCCTATTGAGGAGTTAATTCGTGTGGCATATCCACGGGATTTTCAATGTGTGGCATTGTTTCATGCCCTTGGAAATGAGGGATACAAGGACTTGGACAGTCAATTATTGGCACGCTTGTGGGACAGCCTACATCGATAATGATCTCTTGTGCTATGGCACAGATGTAGCGGATACCGCTAGCATTGTTGTACCTCATGATGAGGATTTAAAGCATCAAATCCTCTTTGAGTCCCACGATACTGCCCTCGGTGGGCATTTGGGCCAGGAAAAGACTTCTGGCTCTGTGGCTCAACACTACTGGTGGCCCAAACTCTACAAATGGGTGAGCACATACGTGCATACATGCGAAACGTGCCAGCGGGTCAAACCCTCAGCACATTCGGCTGCGCCACTCGCCAGTTTACCTGTTCCCACGGGGTGTTGGGAGTCCATCAGTATGGCTTTTGTGCTCGGTCTTCCCAAATACTGTGACGGAAATACGGGTATTGTGGTCTTTGTTGACTGTCTAAGCAAGATGGCTCACTTGGCGGCGGTGCCGGATTCCATCGATGGCAAACGTTCAGCTATGCTGTTTATCGATCGTGTGTTTCGTCAACAAATGTTGCCGCTGTCAATCATCTCTGATTGCGACCCTCGCTTCACAGGCAAGTTTTGGACTTGCCTGTGAAGCTGCTTGGCACGCGATTGGACATGTCCACAGCGATGGTCAGACTGAGCGAGTTAGTCGCGTCATTGGCGACGTTCTTCGCAGTTTTTGTGCTGAGTCGCCTAAGACTTGGAGCTCGATGCTCCCTGTCATTGATTTTGCGTTGAACGACGTTGTTCATGCCTCGACCGACTTTACTCCCTTCTATGTGAATAGCCTCACGCACCCTGCGTTCCACTCACGTTACCACTACGTGATTCTGGGCTTGGTGGGGGAGAGTCTGCTGACAAGCTTGCTGACATCAGCCCTACCACGATGCAGAAACAAGTGAGCGAGTTTCTCGCGACGCGCTTTGGTGTCTTACGACAAGTGCGTGATGCAATGGCTGATAGCCAAGATAAACAAAAAAAACTAGCTGATGCTAAATGCAGAGGATATATTGATTCTTATGAAGTTGGAGACCAAGTCTTATTAAATGCTAAAACCTACCTACAAATGTAGTGTCTGCCGTCTTCAAGACGAAATTGCGTCCGTGCTTCATTGGGCCGTTTACGGTCATCGCGAAGAAAGGCCTTGCCTGTACACTCAATCTCCCGCGCATACTGCGCACAGATCCAGTGTTTTACGTTGGCTTGCTTAAGCCAAATCGTGATCTTTCTTTCATGGACCGGAAGGCGCTTGCACATGAAGGAGGGACGTCGTCCCCGCTAGCTTCAACTTCGTCAAGAGTTCTACCTGGCCATCCAGCCATGGCAGGTTGTACTCCACCTTCCGCAGTCGCTTGTTGACCGAGTCGATCGAGCCGAGACGGTTCATCTACTCACGCAACTGAGCCAACTCAGTCGATGAATGTTCATGAGCGCGTTGTACTTGGTCAAGGTTCTCCCGGAATTGCTTCCTCTAGTCACAGACTGATCCAGTGCAGTCTGCACGTGAGCAAAAGACTCGCGGGATCGCTTCAACTCTGACACCATGTCCTCATGAGCTTATGCCGACTCACCGACCCCTCCTGCGTTGCTCGACGAGCAAGGGAACTTGCGGTTCCATGTGAAAAGGCTTCTGAAGCAGCGTCGTCACAAAGGTCAATACCGGTATCTGGTGGAGTTACCCCTTCGGCAAGATTGCCCGTACGCCGTTGACATTTTTGAGCGTCGCGCTGAGGGTCAACTTGCATCCCAACGCGCTTCCCACCAATAGGTGTGGGAGTGCAGGGCTCGCTCACCAATACCGAGTGACCCGCGACTGCCTGCACAGTCGAAACAGTGGTGGTTTGACCAACAACTGGTTTTGCGTACTGAGTACGATACAGTGAACGTAGCTGGCCTTTGGCCTTCAGCTTTGCAAACTCATAGCGCAGTTTGCGCTCTAACCGAACGTCAGCCTTGGAGGCACTAGCTCTGAGGGCATTCATGCTGGGCAAGCGACGTGCCCTATAAGACCAGCGAGTGAAAGTATTATCATTTTCGGCCTCACTATTGCCTGGGTACAGAACGACCGGGATCGTTCGCTGCTTTAGTACAGAGGCACCACTTTCTTGTTCCGTCAATTTGATTTGATACTCAGAGATCGTCGTCGCTTCGGGTGTCAGGTGCCTCTCTCTGAGAGCATCTCGTTCGGCAATGTCGTTAGACGTCGTAGCCTCGCGCCCTGTGGGCCAAGTAGTCAAGGGCTGCCCTGCAAACTTTCGCAACAACTCATTAACGCTCAAAGGCTTGAAGCGATAATCCGAATGCGCTTCGGCGATAGCTAATGTCTGAGATAGACGTCTAGCTCTATCATTCTCCTCGATTTAGCGTTGCTGTTGCTCATCGAGCTTGTTGGTGATGATAGGTTCATCAAGAGTAGTTGAGGCATGCAACGCTGTTAGCGTTTGAGCCGTGCTTCGTTCCGGAAATGGGTTTGGCGCTATGCGAGAAGGTTCGCACGACGCTGACGTGGCAGGTTCGGGGGTTTCACCCTCTTCCAGGACAGTGTCACTGTCATAATCGACGATATTCTCTTCTCGTATGATGTCTTCCAAAGACTCGGAAAAATGCGAAGACTTTGCCATTGATGTGCAAGGTGTCGTGAACACAACCGTGAGGTTCTCTATTCTCTCCGAGCTATCTCAATGAGAAAGGTAAAGGATGTCGATTCGGGGTATCGACTGTGTAGTGGGGGAGGGTGTAACGGGATTACACCAATGGTTCTGATAACCAGGTACATTGGTGTGGTACACACAGAAAGAGATCAGTATCACCGATAAGGCATACTTTTATATCACATACGCTAAGCGATGATACCGTACCCTATCAGTTATTGCTAGAGAATATCTATCGTAATAGAGGCGACGTGGTTCTGGTGTGGTACACAAGAAGAACTACGATGAGGACTATTAAATTAGGTAACATAGTTTTAAGGCTAAAGACGTAAGTAAGGTTTATTATCGCTATAAATCAGTAAATATATTCAGTTCCTCATTTGATCAGTTTTAGACACGTGTCTTTCTAAGACGTCTCTGGTCGTAAGAGTTAAGTGCCTGAGTTAAGACTAAGTACTCTTGGGCATTAGTGCCACGTGGTTCCTTGGAGTCGTAGTCCCCTGAACCAGGACTAAAAGCTTAAGAGCTTGTACATACACTAAGTGTTAAGTCTCCCTAAGTCTGTAAGACTTGAGACCTTTTAATAAATACCCATTTAGTTTAATATACTAAGAGACTCTACGAGTCTAGAGGTCTTCCTCTGACAAAGGAGTAAGGGTAGCTCCGCTTCACAAATGTTCGAGTTATGCGCGTTAGCAAAACTCCCAACTTATCCTCGTCCCATGGACGCTACAGATATCTCAAACTACTCGTCGTACACTCATGCGCGTGACCGAGATGGTCGCAGCTTAAACGATAGTAGTCTTCTTACCAGGGACCACCCAGATGACCTTGTCCTTGACCGCTGCATCCGCAGATAGCGCGCTGTGGACATCGTCATCAGATTCCGTAAAGTGTTTCCACGACTCATAGTGTAGCGGCACCATCTTCTCTGCTCCAATGTCACTCGTCAACTTGGCAGCCTGTTCAGCGCCCATGGTGATCTGAAGCTGTCCACCTGGAACCGAGAAAATGGCCTTGCCGAGATTTAGCAACGCCACAACAATGTGGTACTTCTTGGGCAACCGGTCTGCCAACTCGGGAATGTGCACCGTATCACCCGAAACATATACCACATTTGGCAGACCGTCAGCGTCATTCACGCCAAAAGAAGGTGACTCGAGGATGAAACCCGTGCATTCTCCACCAGGCCAATGTTGCGTGGGTGTACCCGTGATCTTGAACTGCTGTCCGTTGAGAGTCACCTCCTCTGACTCCCACGGTGCTAGACCGGAAACGCCTGGGCGAGGGGACAGGTTCTTGGCGCCGTCAAGAGTTGTGAAGACAGGACGACCATTCAACATGGTTCGACCCGATGCATCGAGATTGTCGATGTGGTCTTCATGGCTGAGAAGAATGGCGTGGATCACGGGCAAGTCTTCAAGTCCTAGAACAGGATCTTCAGTCTTGGTAAGCAGATATCCATTTTCCTGCTTAAAGTCACCGCTTTTATCGAAAGCAGGATCGAGAAGGAAATTGATGGTGTCGATGGACAAAATGGCCGTCGCCGTGGAGATATGCGTGACACTGATAGTAGACTCGAAAGACGACGATGGCATTGCCACAGAGTGTTTCTTTAGTTTGTTTTTATAAACGTGCTTGTCGACCTGAAGAGAAAACGCGGAATGCTTTGAAGTCGAAGTTGCAAACTTTGGACCGACTTCACATTTGGGTAGCCTCTGAATGAGAAAGGGGTGGAAGCTATCTGCCTGTTTGGACTTGTTGCTTTTGTTAACAGTTCGCTCTGAGAAGCAGTGTCCATGACTTTGGCATGGCATCTAACGGCACATCACATTCACATCAAGATATTTTGCGCTGTAAAACTGGGCGTGAAACTGTCGCCATTCCCGATTTATGTACTGGTGTGCGCAAAATGTTCAGGACTCGTTTGATCGAGCTCACACGTTCATTGGGGTGGGCATATTCACAAACACAATAGTCTCGCTACTCGTCAGCTATGGGTACTGGTTGGGCTGTCTCAGACAGTTTATGCAATAGCAATGAGTGATATTTATGATGGAGCATGATGTGATTCTGTATTCATTCGCAGTATCGTAATCAGGAGATGAATTATGTCACTTCACGATGATTGGTGGGACTAAACCAACGGGAGCCGTCGACATGTGCCAATCATGCTATCAAGCTCTGGGCTAGCCATTTTTGCATCGACAAACTGTTGTATGTCTCACGAAGCATTCGATTCCGATTCGAGGGTCACTGACCGTCACTTCGACGTTCATATAGGTCATGACATGATGATGTATTCATCCGCGATACCGTAAACTGGAAGATAAACGTCACCGCACGACCAAGTGTGGGACATGATCAAACCTAAGCCACCGACGTTTATTTGCTGTGTCGGTGCAGATTTGCTGTGTACTCTGTACCGATGGGTGACATCATATTGTTGCGTATATCTTGGCTTTAGATGGAGAATCAGCGTGGGCTTCGATTCCAAACCAACGATATCCTGCTACAGTGACGTATTCGGTGTCTTACTGCAACCGCAGAAAGTGGGTTTGATAAGCTCGAAGCGAGCACGAAGCTTGTTTAAAAATTGCCCCTACTAATATCCCTCATAAGCAGCTGATGATAATTTCTACGCAAGGAGGTGGAACAACTCAATCAATCGTGGTGGGTGATACTTCCTTCAGCTTATCGAAGAGACTTTGTCAAGAGACTTCGTTTACCTATTTGAGAAACTTTTCTCAAGAGTAATTGTTTAAGTTGCGTGCCGAATCAGAACCTCATTCGGCATTCAGTTACGACGTTGCACGGAGAAAAGACAAAATTGTCTGACTGGTTCCTGGCGAGATGCCGCGATTTTGTTCCATCTCCTCATTCTTACATAAGCATACGGCGAAGGAATGTGGAGGACATTTACAGCATTGTTTTATTTATTGCCTGAGCTCATCGCGCATGCTGCAGAAATGAGACGATTAACTTGCGCCCTGACCATGACCCTTCCCTCACCAACCCCTCCCCCCTCCTTGTTACGCATGTCGTACGACTCCTTTTGTTTTGGCATCATGGCAGCACTCCCAATCGTAGCTGCTCGGCCTCGCAGCATTTCCATTGATGCTTACGGTATCACCGGTACCAATAGCAGCGCTCCATCTCGCACTTCTCCTTCGATCGGAGGCTTATGAGCACACTTACCGGCATCTTTTTCTTATTAATCATCTGTTCTTTCCATCTTTCAACCCCATGTTCCACGACATCGTTCTTAGCTTGCATGAAGCATACTAAATATGACCTAAGATGCGCAACGAGGCTTCCAGCGACAGTCCCACCAGCACGAGTGTGCCGAAAAAGCCTGTACATTAATCAATGAGAAAAATAACGTTAGTTATGGCGAGCAACATCAACACGACATTCCCCGACAATAGTTGAGCCGCACCAGATATGACTTGCGCTTTCTTCCCAGAACCACCCGTCGAGTACGTTGTACCACTCCAAATGTAACCCACCATGCGCAGCACACCGGCAGCAGCTGCAGCTTCCGGTCGGTAGATCCTATTACATGAGCAATACAATTGTTAATTACACTTGCTCTCTTAACTTTCAAGTTTCGTTCAAGCTTTTGTCCGTACGAAGAAGTGGCGAGCAAAGCATAGAACAGTGGCAAGTTCTCGGCGACATTTTGCATGATGTTGCAATCTTTGACTCGCGGGTCCTTCTTCTCATTAACTGCTTGTGTAGCCAAGACTTTGCGTGTCTTTTGGTATCCACCAATACCAAAGCCGGCCCAAGCGCGAACGAGACCGGTACCGATGAGTACGAGCGGAATGTAGCCATGAGCTGGCTGGAGTGTGATCTGAACGGCCAACACTGACATGATCGGCGAGTAGACGAGTCGATGCCAAGTGGTTTTTGTGTCAAGGTTTGAGGTGCTCGTGTGCTATTGAAGGTAAAAGCCGTTATGACTACAGCTAGCGGGTAGAAATCAAGCTTCCTTGTCGTCTGCTCACTAGAAATAGATGATGGCAGACCAAGGTTTCGCATTGTCCTTTATTTGTTAGCACGAACTAGTGTTGGGTAAGAACGCATGCCATGTCCGGTCGATAAAGCTCGAAGTTTCGCAGATGTCACCTAGAATTCCAAAACCGCCTTTAACGAGCACTCGGTGGCGTTTTGAATTTTTGCAATGAATGCTGCTGACCTGTTTGGAAATTGTCCCAGCAGGTCAGCAGCGTCCAGCAAATGTTTATTCAACGCGACGGATGAGGTTGGAATGTCCACACCTGCGAAGGGCACAGAACCTCCGGTCGGCGTATTGATGATCCCATCGTTAATAATGTAGATGAGGGTTAGACGTGGAGAGTGACCGCAGCGCTATCACTAGCACGGTGGTACTTGCGATGTATAGCTAGCTTATCGCCATCGCCTTTTTCTTGATGGATGCCGCAGAAATCAGATGCACTGCGGGTGTTGCGTGACAGTTTTTCTTGCTGTGCAAATACAATTCTGTATGTGGGAGAAAATGCACTTCATATTCCCAGCACTATCGCCAATTCTTCACGTCGACGAGCAAAAGTGTTTCGGAGCAGGTTTCGCACGGCGCAAATATGTGTTTTGTAAGGGATTGAAATGGTAGCAAATTAGTCGGCGACACTGCTGCAGTAAAACTTTGGTGGATGATTCAATCCGTTTTTGTGCTGTTGGGCAAGAGGGTGTCAGCGAACCGTACATTCACACTGCGAGTAAAATAGATGCTTGAAGATGAAGAAAGGGTTGTTAGCAAAATAGAACATCAACGTGCGTGGGCTCTGCCTTCATGGTCGAAATCTACTGCCATGTTTGACCATTCGAAAATATCTGCCAAAAACAATCTCACCCAAGAAGAGCAAAGACGTAACGCACTATCATCCATAAGCGAAATTTCAGTTTCAGGGAGCAAAATCGTCAGTCGATTCGCTGTACACTGAACCCAGTCATGCTTGATGGCTGTGTGAGACTCACGGTCATAGTTGCGACAAGCAAGAAAGCAAATGTGCTCGAAAAAATAGGCAAAGCTTTACGCTTTTGCCCTCGCTGCCATCGAGACCATTAAGTATATCACATCGTTACTTGCTGCCGTCAGAATTGATTGTCAGCATGTTCGCGAAGATCTTAAGATCTCCAGCTGCATTGAATCACCGATACCTTATAGTGTTTGCGGCCTGAGCATCAACTTCAAACGCATCACGAAAATGTAGAGGCTATTCTTGCATGATGTTTACTACTCAGCTGTTTGACGACTTGAGCAAGTGCGATAGCCTACTTCTCTATGCTGCAAATGCAAGCGACTATGGCAAATATGGGTACACGTTGCTGTTATCAGACGTGCGGCTAACTCGTTACCATTGTATTGCTTATGTCTTGCTGTTTGTTGGTGCTTCTGTTTTGCTGTACCGAATGACATGCCATGTTGTGTGCACCATTACTGTAGCATGAGTATTTTTGGATGCTGATGCAAATTGTAAGCTTTCTAGCCGCCGAAGCGAGTTGCAAAGACAGATTTTAAGTAGTTTAGATACGATAAGTTCATTCGCAGTTCCAAGTCTACTATCGAGCAAGCGGTACTCTCTGACCACGCCAGTACGAGGCGACCATGAACGTAAGCGTGCCTTGTCGTGTGCGAAGTACAAGTGATGCTGCTGTCATTATAAACAGATGTTGTCCGCATCGACACGCGACAAGAGTGCTATCGCCACCAGGTTAGATACAATGAGTCTATCAAACAAACCAGAAAACAAACTGTCTTCGACAGTCATTTGACGCGGAAGTAAATAGCACTGAACGAAGACTATGTTGGGTCAAAAAGAACTAGAAGGGGACTTTAACCTGTACTTGCTTGGCGTGCAATAACGGCAGCACTATGATTCGAGAAGGAAAAGCAGCGAGCGTTAGTAAGGAGAAACAGGTTAGCGATGGTTGTATTCATACCCGTATCGTCCAACAAGTTATCACGGCTCTAAAGGGCTCTCTACAAGTAAATCTGTGGTAAACTACGGCCATACAAAAGCAAAAATTGGTTATGGAGGACATCAAGGTACATAATGGTAAGCGATGCTTTGGCCGTCCAGCGACGGCCTTCTCCTCACACCGACAAGTGTGCTGACTAGCAGCACACTTAGAGACAAAGTGATATACTTGTCACCTTACCGCTATCTCAAGACACTGTAGTAACCCCCCTGAAGTCGTTAGTAGTTGCTACACTATATCGACGCACTTTTAGTTTCAACGAAGTCCCTCATACACTTGTGGTTAGTGTCATAGCCCATCCTGCATAGGGAAAGTATGGGAGTACTTTCCCTGTGCAGGATGGGAGGTGGGGCTCTAATGCACTCCAGATCAATGGTCTAATCATCGGGAACGTACGTAGCCAAAACAAAAATGGATGCGAGAACATATCACGAGCGGGCATTGTCGGTAATGAACGCGTGTACTAAAATTGGTGTACACGTATGGGTACACAACATGTTATTAGGGTGGACTGTGCAACCTAAAAGCAGTGCTCTTGTATAAATGTCTGTACACTCCTTTAATAACCTGCTTGGTTGTTTCCACTTCCAACACTTACGAGGAGTGCTATTAACAGCCAGCAAATTGAGGCTTTCTGCTGTGTTTTTACGGACGCTTAAGGCTGGAACTGGACATGACCACAGTTGCAGGGTAGTAGTGCCCATTCAAATTCCCTTGTTGTAGACGTAGTGGCGAATAGGTTGGCCGTATCGGTCCACTCGGGACTGGAACTCACTCTCAACACTGTCCGCCGAAATGATTCCAATTTGTGGAAAAAGAGCGACAGCGCTCGGCACGGCACCCCATAAGCACAGCGTCAACACGACTGTCGCCGATACAAGCATCAAACATTGAACGTCAGCTTTTTTGCTTTGAACATAGGGAACATGTTCCAATAGAGTAGTTCTACCTACGGCATATCACGTACCAAGTTCGGCGGCAAGTTTAGGATACTTGCCTTTTGGCATGACGTTGGTCTTTTTCATTACCTCATACAAGTACGGCGGTAGCAACAGAACTACGATAACGTTGACAAGAACACCACGAATTAGAAAACACAACCACCAGACCGTTTACTAGAAGCAGGACGTACTGGGCATCGGAAGTGCGATCCGCGTAAGCGCCACTTGGCCAAGTGATTGACGACCAGCAGCAACGGAACGTCCATGGACGTCTCCATGCTCATCCATGATGTCAATGCCTTCCCTGAAAATCATAATTGTACAATGAGAGAGAGGCACAAAAAATTCAAACATCATGCTCTTGACGTACTGGAACTCGTTAAAGCG
>JH598253.1:124442-135570 GCA_000173235.2 Hyaloperonospora arabidopsidis Emoy2
TTTCAAATTGGTCTCCGATACACTTACGTAAATGCTGTCAACACTTAATTTATGCGCGCTCAGCTTCTATCGTGCAGCTCCACAGCGACGCGTAAGTCTAGAAGACTTTGAGAAGTTGGGACATGAACGCCTGAAGCTGTTGAGTCAGATACAAACTCGACGGAGTTTGCATGCAACATATCAAGCACCGGAACCTTTTGTCGACATGGCATTGCAACAACTTTCACCAGATTCTAACGCCGATCGACTGTCACATTACGCCTTGCGTCTTGCATTTTGCCGGTGACTTTTATCCTTCATCTTCATCGCTGTTGACCAATAATTGATATCTTACAGGATCTTACATGTGTCTGTCCATCCATGCAAAACACTTAGAGTTTCAAGTAATTGGGACTGGCTCGTGACTGCTGAAGTAAAGCTCTTGGCTGTCCGTCTCGAGGATCTTCCACCGTATGCAGCTGTCGCACTGCTGTTAAGCGAAGGAATCAAGTACGAGCTGCTAAATGCAGATGATCTGAAGCTCGACGTGACACAACACGGTTTTTACCGTGTCCCGTTCACCGATGCACCTGCCTTGGTACGGTCCCGTGACGTGGTTATCGCTGACGGATTCTGCTTTGTACCTCTCCGCAAGATGAAAGCTGTAGCTCTATATCGCTTCCGACGATCATTGCAGGATCAAATGCGCGACTTACAGTGCACCATACCCGCACAAAACCCATTAGAACTGGAACGCTTGACACCGATTCTCGATGCGCTTGTCGCAAAGGCTCATGCATTAAACGGGTCTGCGAGCGCAGTAACAACGAAATCGGGCACACAAAAGCTCGAAGCGGCAACAATCGACCAGGCCGCTGATAAGCACTTTCCGTTATGCATGAAGCAGCTTCACCGCAAGCTCTGCGAGCATCATCATTTGAAATACGACGGACGTGTGCAGTACCGGATGTTCCTCAAAGGTGCGGGATTCTCGGTTCACGAATGCATTCGACTTTTCCGAAGTGAATTCGTCAAGAAGATCCCAGCTGCCAAGTTTGACAAGGAGTATGCGTACCACATTCGCCACAGCTATGGACTGGAAGGAGCTCGAAAAGACTATGCGCCTCTGGACTGCGAGCAAATAATTGCTGGCAATGCACCGGGACACGGACAATATCACGGCTGCCCATTTAAAAACTGGAGCCCGTCAGCATTGCAGACTGAACTGCGTCGCCAGGGGCTTTCGCTCCACACTGCGATGGAGATCACGCAACAAGCATCCGCAGGTCTTTATCAACGTGCATGCCGAGCACTTTTTGATGAATTACACCCGTCAAGTGCTCAGTATACTACCAAGACTATGCATAATGGTCAAGACGCTAGTACCTCAAGGGCGAACATCATGCGGCATCCGAACGAGTATCTGGCCGCAAGCATGGCTACATATGTCGGCAACTAGATGGCTACATACTGAAAAATATCCGTTTGACTGGTTCCTGTCATTTTCTGAATGGACGCGATGGGTACAATTGGGTTGACACCTGCAGCATCGTCCTGTGTAGTACTACTACCCAGGGATTGGGGTGCACTTAATAGTGGCAATGTATCGGCAGCGCACCTTTGGGCGATTCTGCGTGAATTGCGGAACTCGGTTGGACAAAGTGAGTAACTGCCATTATTGGACGACTCGCGACCATTCATGTATATCTTAAAATAGTACGTTCCTCACTCATGTGTTTGTTCTGCTGTAACGTTGTGGTGCATCTCTAGAGGTTGTGGATAATGCTATTGCGAAGGTGATGAAGCTACCGTTGGAGAAGGTGGGGCAGGTTGCACCAACGGACGGTAGGAGAAAGACGAAGAAGGAGAAGCAGCTGCTGAGACAGCAAAAGAAGGCTGCAAGTGGTGGTGGTGATTTGGAACAGGGTCATTTGACGTCGATGAAAAAGAAGAAGCAGCGCGAGTTTAGCATGACTAACTACACGACGCGTGCTGTAGCAATCAAGTTTCTGTACGTGGGGGAAAAATACGCTGGATTTGCCCGTCAAGATCACATGCCGGAGACAGTTGAGCGCTATCTTTTAGACGCGCTTGTTCGCTCCAAGCTCATTCAGAATGTGGACGACGCTGGCTATTCGCGGTGTGGACGAACGGATCGCGGTGTTAGTGCTTTCGGACAAGTTGTGGCCTTACGCGTGCGATCGAATCTACCAGCGACTGCTGAATTACTTAGTGCAACCTCAATTGATAACGTGCGTCCTGGTGAGAAGTTTCAGGCACGTTTGGCAACGGGCAAAGTCAGGACGCTCACCGAGGTGGACTACGCGTCGCAGATTAATCGCGGACTACCAGCCGATATTCGCGTCTACTCCGTGGCATGTTGTCGTCAACAGTTTAGTGCTCGATTCGACTGCAAAGGACGGATGTATCGCTACTTTTTCCTGCGACGTGACCTGGACATTGAGAAGATGCGCAGAGCTGCACAGTTCCTTGTGGGAAAGCATGACTTTCGCAACTTTTGCCGCATTGATCACAACTGCCACGTGTACGAGCGCAGTGTCGGCTCGTTTGAGATCGTGGAATGGCCCGGACAGCGTGCTGACGATTCGAGTCAGCAGATGTACTGCTGTAAGGTCTTTGGCCGTGCGTTTTTGTGGCACCAGGTGCGCTGCATGGTTGAAGTGCTGTTCCTAATTGGATCAGGACAAGAAGAGCCTTATATCATTCCAGAGCTATTGGATATTGAGCGAACCCCACGAAAACCGCAGTACGACATGGCCTCGGACTTGCCTCTTGTGCTGCACGACTGCTTCTTTGGTGACCCCGAAGACGTCGACGAACCTGGTCCACGTTTTGAGTACACTCCACTCGCGTTGCTTCAGGTCCATACTCAGCTCACGGAGATGTGGGAGCAGCGGTCCGTGCAAGCAGCGATGCTGCGTAGCCATCTCGATGCACTTGAAGCATTTCAGGTTGACGCAGCTCTTGTGGTGAAGGACCTGGATCACTACGCACCCAGGTTGGAGCAACTCATGCAGGAACGCAAACTCTTGACCGACAAAGACAGCAAAGTGCAGTGGAAAGACGTGAGTCCTCTGCTCTCTTTGGCCAAGAAACGGAAGATATTGCCACTAACGAAGCGCGGAACGGGTCATTCTGTCGACGAGTGCAAACGAAAAGCTCAGGAACGTAAGCGGCGACGCCAAGAAGAAGAGGAATCAGCAAAGCAAGTGACGGAAGTAGTTAAAGCAGAAGTTGAAGACGGAGCAAGTGGACACGATGTTCTCGCTGGAACGTTGTAGCTGCTGCTATTGTCGTCATATGTTCACCTAGCACACTATTCAGCAACAGAAGACTGGTTCCAGCCATTGGGTTTCAATTCAACCTATTGTTTGTGTATCTTCACAGCTTGAGATCCAGTTGATGTTTTTTACCGCTACTCGGGACAAGAGACAAAGTATCACCAGCTGTTGCGAGCGAAGACTGTGTACAGTTTGAGCAGGTAAAAGCTTGCCACACTAGACTTTCGATCTATTATTCATTTTCGTTAGTTATGACAAAAGTAGTACGTCTTGTCTAGGACCAAAACGTCTTTGTAGATCGAACGCGAAGCCCTGTGTACGGACACTTGGTCCTGAATACTAGACCGAGTCGTATCGTCCACCGAGTAGAGGAGCTAAACGGCAAAAATTCGTGTGTTATAGTAAATACTGCACGGCTAAAGAGGCCTCGATAAACTAACTAATTGTACAAGGGCTTGTTGCTCCACTACAGCAGCTTTGTCTGACTATGGTACATGTGTAGGCTGCTGCACCTTGTCGGGATTGGGGGATGGGTCCTCTCTTGAGCGTCTAGGCGAATAAAGGATGTGGTCGACTGATCATGAGCAGTTCACGGCACTATTGCAACCGAGCGCTTTTGCAAACCTTGTTACCGCGACCCACGCTTCTTCTGAGCTTCAGCTGCCTGCGCCGCTTCGATGGGCGTCACAGGTGTAACCTCTTGCTCGTTCTGGTTGAAGCATACGATAATGGCGCTCACGTTGTCCGTCGACCCAAGCGCGATGGCATGGCTCACGAGCTCCTCTGTCGCGTGCTGGACATCTCCATGGAGACCCAGCTTGGTCCGCACGAAGTTCACGACATCTTGGGGCTTCATCACATCGAAGAGTCCGTCGCAACCAAGTACCATGAACTCATCTTGACTCTTAATCTCGTGCACTACAATATCGGGCGTAGCACTGACCAGGTCGCCATTGAACCTGCTCTTAAATTCTCCTCGTCCAGTCTTAAAATCAATGTCACCAAAAGCACGAGAGACGCCAAGCATGCCGTAAATCCTGCCCTTGGACACCTGCCCTTTCGCGGCCAGAATCCTTTCTCGTTCACTAGAAAGCTGTGGCGTGTGAGCAATGCACATGTCCTTTGCCTGGCCACTCGTGGACAAAACGACCTGTGAGTCCCCTACAGAAGACACGAGCGCCGTGCTGCCACGAACGACAACCGACACAGCAGTAGATCCACTGGGCAATTGCGCTTTAATTATCTCTTCGTCCGTAGCACCACAAGCTCTCCGCACGGCTTCTCTAAGAAACTTATCCGGGGTCCGCACACTCCGTGCCTTCTCCACCTCATTCATCACTGCCTTCTGAAGATACTTGAACACATTTTCATGAAAGTTCCGAGCCAAATACTCGGCCACTTCCGATCCACCGTGGCCGTCGTACAGCCCAAAGAAAGCCACGAGATCGTCGTCAATCATCTGTGACGTGCTCGTTTGTCTGTCCTCATTATCTCTCCGAACGCCCGTGTTCGAGTAAACCCCGTAGCTCAACCGAAGCTGAGGGAAGTACTGACCTGCTGGTCGGCGCAACACGAGCGTCCGCTCCGTGTCTGAGGCAGTAGTGGCCGTTGAAAAGACACTGCCACTGGGACTAATTGGTGGACACGTACTGGATGCAGGTGATACTAAACTCTCCCGAGGAGGCACGTCAATGGGCATGCCACGCTCCCCAAAGATACTAAAGACATCCCGGTGGGAGTCAGTTGCGGGTGGTCGACCAGCTCCCACACCGCTCTCGTCACGGGCGATCTGCTTGGACGCAGCTTGGAGGAAGATCTCGTTAAGACTGGGCCGTCGTTCATTGGGACTCACGGGCAGAACGTCTTTCGACGTCTGACAGCCCATCGACAGCTTTGGCAAGCGAATGGTGACGAAGTCCTTGGACACGGTCGCCAACTCGACAGAACCGAGTTCGAACGACTTGCGGGAGCGACGCTGGTACCTGCATATTCATACAGAGAGAGAGACATATGGATGGTTAGGAGATTATTGTCCAAATGTATAGGCTGATAAAAGAGCGGATGGGTGGATGAACTGACGTGGTTGGCAAAAAAGCGTGATCGATTAAGCAGTTTTTATTCCACTTTATTGTCATCCGCCATAACGCCATAGATAAAGTCGGTAATAACGTACGGATGGCGCAAAAACTGCAAGTTGAGGCCTGGGTAGTAGTACTGTATGTAGCAGGTGCGTGTTAAGTACGCGCGTACTTTTAATCAACGTTGTAGGAGGAACGAACTTGCTGCTGGTAAGCTGCTGCTCGAATGCGCTCGGAGAGGGACGAGTGACCAACGAGAGGCGGCTGTGGCCACCTGCGGGGGAGACTTCCTTTCTGTGAATGACGCCATCCCTTCTGCGGCCCGTGTCGGTCGTTTTTGCCACCGCAGCTGGAACGAGGCGGGCGTAGAAAGACTAGAAGAGCCAGTCGAGCGGCCAATCGCGACACACGATCGGTCTGGACTCATTGGGCGTCTCTATGGATCGCGTAAAACCACCTGCTTGCCATCGTGTCTGATCGCCCCCTTGCCTCAGACAACGACAATAATGGCAGCAACAACGACAACGACAACGACAACGACGATGACGACGACACGCCACGCCACGCCCTCCCACGCTCGTTTCACCACCCGTTCTTCAACTTGCCTGGATGAGCGAGCCCAATTATGTGCTGTCGCTTCTTCTATGGCCACACCATAAGTCAAGTCAAGTCAAGCTGCTGCTGCTGCCATTTCTACTTGGAAATAGTGCACCTAATGTCACAGGCGAGAGTTACCACCCACTCGTCTCGCCTTTTGTTAGCAACACACACATACACTCACTTGGGAAATACGAAATTTGGGAACTGCTAGTACCAGCGTGTTGCATGATAGTCGAGCTTCAATTGAGTGGCTCGGAAGCGGTGAAGTGCGTGTGTTACGCACCACCGTGTGGTTCCAGGCGAGTTGAAATATTGCAACCGTCTACTAAACTTCATTGCGATTACGGTGCAATAACTCATCACTATATTTTTGTAAGGTAGAGGCAGCAGGGGAGAAGACGGCCAACTGTCTGCTACGCTCAAGCTTATTAGTGAAAGCAGCTTGTTGGTGTGACTTGAGTTTGCGCTACTCTTAGCTACTCAGAGACGAGCGTGCGGGCTGGGGAACTTGCCGTTCAGCTGCGACTGTTGACGGAAGCAAGGATGAAAGGCTCTAAAAAGAACGCGAGTGAGGATAGTGCCGCTATAAAAGTGGAGCTGCGGCACGAATGCCGCCGCGGAATCATTCGGGAAAAAATACAGTCGGTTTTATATCAGCAGCGGTGTGACCGGCAGCACTGCAGCCAGTGGTGATTGTCGACCGGAACGATTACGGCCGTATCAGCCTGCGTTCGCGTGGCAATATGCATCACGTTCCCGTTCTTTTGCGTCGTCCATCGTGGTGACGGCAGCTCTCATGTGCTTACTTGATTTATGGTGGCGTACATGGCCGCCGGTGCCAGGGCCGGTGCTTGGAGCAAGATCCGGTGCTCTGGAGCCAATATCGATCTTGACGTGCGCGGCAAATCAGATCGCATCCTGAACGGCCCGGACACGCTCTTTCAATAGAAAAGCGACTTATCAGGCAGCACTGATCAGCGGCAGCCCGACCCCTGAAGCCCACGCCAGCATTTCGGCGTCTAGTAACTTACACACGCCACTGTCTAGAGGTGGGACCGCGACAATCAAGTTCAATCAACAAGTGACGCGCGTAACGGCTGCTCCTCCGCACAGCCACGCCTGGTCATTGAAAGTTCAGCCAGATGGGCAAGAAGCCTCGGCAAGCCTAAACTTGCAGCGAATTGGTGGTGGAAGACGTGCTCGTGGATGTTTTTTGTATATCTACATGTCGCGTGTTACGTGCCCCGCTTTACTAACGCTAGTAAGAGGCATGATCGAAAATGGAACGCTGGAGTTGTGATAAAAAACATGAGAGACTTAAGAAGGATTTGTGGCCAGCAGTTCCACAGTATCAGCAGACACCTCTGTCGTCACTAGGGTTGCTGGAAACGAGGATAGTGACACATGGTCGCTCTGACAGGGTCCGCAAGATACCGGTATCGGGCAGTATCATCGCGTTTTTAAATAGCGCTCTCTAATAGTGGGGTCCGTTATTTCATTCTGGAATATTTTGATTGGCCGGTTTATTACATACTCGGCTTAAGCTTACGGCAATCGAACCATGTCCAATCAAAATTTTAACCATCCACTCGATGGAGTCATTCAATCTTTGGCCTTTGACAAATAACCGCGATCTCTGTGATGTTAAAGATATTCTATGCTAATGCTGAAAGCCGTAAAGTCCATGGACTTCTTATGGCCAATGTGGAAGCAAAAATGTATTCAAACACTACTGAGAGAACGCCAGTTCTTTTGTCTACATGTATCTCTGTCATTCCTGCACGCTTACTTCGTCTTCGATTCAAACTGGTCTTACGACGTGGTCCATTACCTATGCGCTTTCATAACATACTAGCTTCACACCGATCGCGAATAGCTGAACTTTGTGTGCGGGGTCCAGGAACTGGGCGCGAGGAGGAGCCTTTAGAAATTGAGCCTAATATTATACATTGTTGTGTGAGCATCAGATAAAGAGAGGGGCGTAAGGCGGTATGTGAATCTTTAACCTGGATGCTCCCAATAGTTGAAGATTCTTCGTTGCTGCGCGATCAATGATAAGTTTATATGCATATCCTAGCAGACCGGAAGGGCCTTTTATCGTCGATACTTAATCACTAAGATCCCTTCCATGTATCGATTTCGATGGTCAGTGTCGTGTCTACCAACGACCGCAGTGTCGACTGCCTGTGGGCTTATCGTGATCACAATGTCGATCATCAAAATGAAGTGGTGTAACTGGAGTGCTGCGCTCGTAACTGTTCACATGTATAATTCTTCCACTTTATAATCACATGTGAGCCATGGAGCGCAGCATTAAATAACTCTATAAGCTCCACGGTTGCGGACTAAGCAGTACTAGATAAGCAGAGAACCCTCCAATCGCGTCGTTAGCACTAGCAGTTGCCGCAGCGACTGTTTCGAAACTGCTCTATTGATGATGTAAGACACTGCTGGCAAGTAGACAGTATTGCGATGAAAAAAAAGCTGCCCAACTCCTTTCAGTGTAGTGAGAATAACAATTGGACTTTCACAGTCGATAGGCTGGCGACAACTTGCGACGTACCAGTGCTCAATGCACTACCTGAATCAGCAACGCACTTCTCTTCCGTACGCATAATCTTGTAACGGCAGCGAAACCGCGGTGCATGCGAACACGACCTAACCAAACAACAGTGGAAGAGCGACACTGTGCGTACGCGATGTCAAGGACTTCGATGCAACTGTTGATGAGAATGGCACGTTCAAAATGTTTGTTGGGGTACAGACGTAGATGGGAGGCACATTGCAGTAGAAACAGCGTTCTGAGGCAGGCTTGGTGCAGATGTGTAGGGAGTGATGCATGCAATTTGAACGCGCCATTGTTTTAGTATGGAAAAAGTGCCATTAGAATACTCATACATGGGCCGGTGGCCGTCGAATTGTGTTTGTGAAAACGTCAATTGACTTTTAGCGTCAAAATATTTCATACGGCTTGCTAAGAATTTGTTGTTTTGACCACGACACACACAGGCAACAGATGAGATGTCAATATTTTATTGCTATCCTCCAAGCCTTTTCCTGATACCTTCGAACTTCAGAATCTGAATTGAACATCTGGTATACCAGCGTCACAATCTCCACGTAGCTGAGACGCGGTGCGCTTCCTGTGATGCCGAAGAGTTTCCACCGAAGGCAGACCAGCGGAACGCAGTCTTCGAACAGCACGAGTCGCAGGTGGCAGTTGAACTGGTGTACTCATAGTAAGCGAATACTGTGAAACAAAGCGACTCAGTGATAAGAGCAAGTAACAACGCGAACAACGACGTTCAAGGAGATGAGGAAGGAGACGACGGGGATGCTGACGAAACTAGATGAACATCAACGGTGACTTGGGACCATCACAAGATGGCATTCGAACATTCAGGATTACCTCCAGAGTATTCTCTGCGTCTTTTTCAGTAACTTGGGCAATTTAAAGCCTCACTTTTCGTCGCATGTAGGCAGGAAAACTGGTCGGCATTAACACTCGGTCGCAGTGCTTTAGCTCGGTCGCTGGCTTGCGTCCATGCCACCCAGCTTTTCCAGCTCTTCGTTGAGCTCCTTTAGATCCTTCGACTCGAAAGCCCCAGCATCATCACCTGTTGGTATACTTCCTGTAGACGTAGTGGCGCCAAACGGCAATCCAGATGCAACAGCCGACACAATTGAGCGTGGAATCACACTTCCCATGGTCGAAATCGGGTTCGGAAGACGACTCAGAGGCGTGCTTGAGATGACCTGCTCGGCCAACGGGCCTGCGAGCGACGTCGCAGCTGAAAACATAGACTGTAGTCCGATAGTAGCCATGCCTAGCACGTCATTTAGCTACGCCCCGCCAAAGTCAATCAAAGTGCACATCAGTCAGTTACACACCCAGCCCTAAAAATGCATAATCAGTCAATAACTGCACGTACATTCTGGGGCAATTCCCCAAGTTGGATCGTTTCGTCCACTCGGCGGTCCAAAAACGCCCACGTGTCCTGAAAGCCCGGCGACTTGTCATTCAGCATAAAAAGCTCCGTGCTCGCATGAATGCCAGTGAGAATAGCACGTTTCGTGTACCATGAAAAGTCCGTCGACTTGTCACCAGCAAAGTACCAGATCTCATCCGACAGCTGGGCCAGTTTCTTGGCAGTGCTAGGAGCGTTCTGGGGCAATGCACCAAGCGCCATTCCCTGCGGCCACGAACCAATGAGCGGCGCCAACATCTCGAGACGCGTACGAGCGCCAAATTTGATCCGTTCTGCCACAGTCATGGCCTGCAGCTGGTTCGTGTGACGAATCAACGTCTCGCGCAGCTCGGCAAGACTTGAATCCATGAAATACTCCACCAGCTCAATTGGTCCACGCGAGAACATTCCGTGAGCTACGGACGGGTACCCGAGGTCCTTGGCACCAGCTGCTAGAGCATTTACAGTCCATCTAACACATGGGTACAAACCAATGATGGGTACAAGAACAAGTAATCAGCAAGTAAGTACGAGATAGGTACATAACATGATGTGTATATGTTAGGAGAGGTTTTAATTTTTCTTCAGAGACTTTGGGCCGCAAACATACCCGTGTGTTGGTACATGTTCCATCGCCTTGGCCAGTATGCGCTGCTCCGGGTCGTCGAAAGACTCTGGTTGGAGAGTTTCACTGTTGACAATCGATTGGGTGCTGTGGCAACGCAACTGACGAGCGACTGGTGGTTTCTGATAGCACTGGAGGATTGAGCGTCCAAGTGTCGAGGTGGCGTAACCAAGGTTACGATTGGTCCTGAGATTGGCGGCGAGACGGCTTGACCGACGGATGATACGTTTGAACGCCATGATCAAGATTCGATGAAGAGCTTTTTAGCGGTTTGTTTTGTGGTGCTTTTCGTTTAATTGAAATGTGAAGGAGACGGTATTCGAGAGGGGGTGGAGAATGAAATGATCATATCCCTGACAGATCCCCGTCCCCGGGTAACTCTAAATACACCTAAATTATTTGCTAAATACACCTATGTAAATCATAGGCAATCCATTTAACTTAAATGAAGTATATCGACGAATGCTGAGAGAGCAGCCACTATTTACCGGGACAGCAGCCACAATTTATCCTGCAAGCATCCATAGATTGAAACCCCCGCCGATGATTTAACATTACTCTGACCTCCTTCATATA
>JH598253.1:135580-163616 GCA_000173235.2 Hyaloperonospora arabidopsidis Emoy2
CATGGGTACAAACCAATGATGGGTACAAGAACAAGTAATCAGCAAGTAAGTACGAGATAGGTACATAACATGATGTGTATATGTTAGGAGAGGTTTTAATTTTTCTTCAGAGACTTTGGGCCGCAAACATACCCGTGTGTTGGTACATGTTCCATCGCCTTGGCCAGTATGCGCTGCTCCGGGTCGTCGAAAGACTCTGGTTGGAGAGTTTCACTGTTGACAATCGATTGGGTGCTGTGGCAACGCAACTGACGAGCGACTGGTGGTTTCTGATAGCACTGGAGGATTGAGCGTCCAAGTGTCGAGGTGGCGTAACCAAGGTTACGATTGGTCCTGAGATTGGCGGCGAGACGGCTTGACCGACGGATGAGACGTTTGAACGCCATGATCAAGATTCGATGAAGAGCTTTTTAGCGGTTTGTTTTGTGGTGCTTTTCGTTTAATTGAAATGTGAAGGAGACGGTATTCGAGAGGGGGTGGAGAATGAAGTGATCATATCCCTGACAGATCCCCGTCCCCGGGTAACTCTAAATACACCTAAATTATTTGCTAAATACACCTATGTAAATCATAGGCAATCCATTTAACTTAAATGAAGTATATCGACGAATGCTGAGAGAGCATCCACTATTTAACAAGAGAACAGCCACAATTTAGCATGAGAGCATCCATATATTGAAGCCCCCACCGCTGATTTAACATTACACTGACCTCCTTCATATAGCAGAATTCACAACCTTCCATTGTCTCTTTTTCAGTTGTAAGGGTTGTCCATTAGCAGCGCGAGAGCATGCCGACATGATGATGGTAGATTTTGTACCAAAACGGATGGAGGCGAAATAATCGTGCTCTTCGTGGAGGTTCTGCATTCGTTCTCACGCACGGACGCTTTAAAATAGCTTATTGGAAGCGGTTGCTTGCTCTTGTAATGATGGTCGTCTTCTTTAAGTGGTTCAGTATAAGCTGAAATGCAAAATAGGTATGGCACGTGTTACATGTATTTTTACGCTAAGATAGGGGAGCAAGCTCTGGAGCTCGGCCCTTAATATGAGTAATTCAGTTCGGAGAACTGAATCAAGTTGCAAAAATCTATACAACGGCAGACACTGAAGAATGAGCATGATGCTGTCAGTGTATGTATTAACACAGTACAGTATACTTGGGCAACGCGATCGGCCTTTGCTTATGAGCTTCCAGCATTTTCTTATGTGATCATATTCATCTTTGATTGATTTTAAGCCAATCAGGTGCGTGCATCACAATATTGACCTAGCCATAGAGTGACACCTATCATGCTAATCGACCTATGAGGAGGACAGGCTAGATCGTATTTAGTACGAGTAAGGTACACCTAACCGCGTTATTTACAGACACACAGACACACAGACACACACAGACACACAGATAAGCACGATTTAAAAGTTCGGCATTCAACCTTGCGCACACTCACTAATAGCTTTACCCTTCGGGCTCGAAATCACATATGTGCATTATTATGCAGCAGCTACAATTTGATGCATCTGTGTAATTGTGGCATTCGTATCCTCCTTCTCGTGGCACACGTCATGCGCGCTGCGAGCTTAATATCGTTTATGCGTCGGACGTGTCTAAAGTAGCAGTCGTTTAAGTGTCGACCGGGGTCAATCTCTGACAAGTTCTTGTTAAAGGTGATTCTCACACAAACTGCAAACGGTTTTTAGTTCCGCATTTAGCAAAGACATCAACCGCCCGTGGAATTATTGATAGTCTTTTCCTAGCTAGCAACAAATAAAACTTGCTTAGTGCCGCGCAAGGTGAAACCTTGGAGCACAGCGTACGCTTGACGGTACGGACAGATTCCTTTTGACTTTCGGATGGCCCGAATGATAGGAGGATACCGGCGCAGGAGAGACTAAAATCTCAGCATCGTGAGCTGCACCGCCCGAGGTGAAGATATGATGGCTCATCGTCTTGTAGACGATAAAGTTACGAAGACGGAAAGAGAGGCCTGACCGAGGCTAAATAGTGGATGTTCTTTTGTTAGATAGTGGACGTTCTCTTGTTAAAAAGTGGATCTCCTCTCAGCATTTGTCAATATATTTTATTTAAGTCGAATGGATGAATTACGAATCATGTAGGTCTATTAGCTATAAAGGTAGGTGTATTTAGAGTTACCCTCCCCCGTCCCCAGTGCCAAGCAGAGTGCTATTTTTTTTTACCAATGAACGTCACCTGCGTTGATCAATCGAGCTGGGGGAAAGTATGTTGTTGAAAAGCAGCTAGATCCAGCCTATAGCTGACGTGGATGGAATTGTCGGATATTCATCAGTCTGATTGTCCGGGTCGTCTCAATTAAGAAGATACGCAACGGGACAAAACACCAAGAAGGGTCGTGTGTTGAATCTTGTCACTGTGGCCGCACGCCATGGCATCGGAAGTGGTGGTAACATACGAAATACAGTCGAAATCATACAATGTTGAAGGAGCGCTGACCTCCTGTCACGAAGGACGATGTGAGTTTAAGCAGAAACAGTACTGGTGGCTACAAATTGAAAAAGAAACATTATCAGCTACATCGAATAGTATGAGCTTAGAGGCAGCTATTCGATGAATCCGTCGTATCTGAATGTAAGGTCTTGTGCATCAAAATTTCTATTGGGATAATTCATTTCCTAAAACATTTCCTAATATTTGCCAGGGGTGAATCCGATCGAAGCATTGACCGATCAAACGCTTTCATTTAGCGGCCTTAAATACTATTTTTTGAGATAATATAATCAGTCAGATCGCATGATCTCATTTCCAATCATATCGAATGGATATTTATAGACACACACATTCTTTGACACGTACACACCCAGTCAATTGTCTTAATTGATCATTGCCACAAATTGTAACGTAAATGCATTAGAATCAAAGTTATAAAATTCTAAACTAAACATCACTTCAATCTTTGATTAGGAGAAGGTGTGACTAGGATATTGCGCTATTGAACATCGATAGAATATATAGACTATGCCTACACCCTGCAGAGGATGTCTACGTATCGCTGGAGGGCGTGGAGACGTGGTGCTTTCTCGTGCGATAAATGAAGGGTACACCTATTCAAGAAGTCGCTCGAAGAAGTGCCGCGTGGGTGAGACCTGGAAATTTTGGCTGGTTTGTGCTCATACTGGCCAGAACTAGAATCAACGATAATACCTCACTGAGGAGTCGCGAAAGCGTCGCAATTCGACACGCAGTTATAGGTGTCCATTTACCGTCATATCCAAAAACATATACATCGCGAAGGAGATGGTCCGGAAAGAGCATCTTTCTGGAAACACCTATGGAGATGCTGTTGAATGAGCTCCTGTCAAACAACATTCTCCATGCTTACGACCGCGCCGATCAAGATCTAATTACCAAGCTTTTCTTTGCACCAAGCTTTTGCGTTCAACTTGCAATAGAAGTCCTCCATGTTATGATCATGGATTGTACATATAAGGTCATTAAGTAAGTATTGATCGCATCTGATTTCAAAAATGACTGAATTTACAGTATTGACCGCATTTCTCTGCTTTGTAGAAACAAGATGATAATGCTACACATAGTTGGAGTTTCCTCATGTAATGAAATCTTTTCGGTAGCGTTCACATTTTATCTTATCCGAGCGAGAAGAAGTCTATAACTGGGTTCTCAATCATGCTAAAAACATTTTCAGTGCCAATTAGCTGTCTGATGTGATTGTCACGGATCGGAAACTTGCCTTGATGGCTGCGTTTCGTAAGCACTTTCCCAACGCACACAACCTGCTTTTCATTTTCATTTGGCATATTTCAAATAACGCACACTAGAACTACCGCAAGCATTTTTAGAGTTAATATTATTCGCAAACGTTCGAGGCGGAGTTTAAAGAGCTCTGAGATTCAATCGACGCTTCACCAAATGAGACAAAGTCAGATGGCACCTACAAACTCTATCCTATGCTGTCTATGAATACATTGAGAGAACTTGTTTGTGTTGTAAACATCGGTTCATTCTTGCATGGACCAAATAATGCTGACACATTATTATACAGCAAGTAATCAAGCCGAGGGAAAGCATGGAGTAGTCAAATTTGGAATCGCAGTGTCGACTGGCGACCTTGATGATGTTTACAGTGGTGACTTGATCGCGACGAGAACACCGGTCACAAGAATATTATTATGACTATATGACAAGATCTGTCTCAAAATCCGAGATTACTATAATCCGCTACCACCACACCAAAAACGCATTCATTTGGACCGAATTCGTCATTTATCACAATATCAATTATTAGTGGAGATTAATGAACCTCTACCAGTACTACAGGGTCGTGGTCGTCTATTTGGCACTCAAGGACATCGTGTCAAAGTTAATATTTCTACTTGCAGCGATCCCAGTGCTTTTCAGCATGCTTTGATTTAAATTTTTATTCAAGAACCCGGCCGTGATCGTGTTAATGACCAAATTTCATAGTTGAATCTTCATTAATCCTAAAGCTCATGTTGATATTCGTATTAATCAACATCGCTGAATTCAGGTGCCACGTTCTTCGTCTTGAATAGTGAATCGATTGGCTTAGATGTCGCTCTTTTAAGGGTACAACATCCGGATATGATTCTCTGCTATGCTAGCTGTTTAACCAGCTCGAAATTTTGACTGGAGTTTGGGATCTCGAATGTTTGAAAGGGATACAAGTGATCTTAAGTGCTGTGGTACAGTGCACTAGTGGAGAGTACTAAGTACCCACGAAGAGTATTTACATTGCGATACTTTGTTTGCTATTGTTAACGAAGAGCGTATATGGGTTACTGGAGGAGACAAAGCGTCATTTACCGACTTTAGCGACGTTGTTTTTCGTACGCTTGCGATTGTACGGTGACGTGTGAGTGAAATTAGTATTTGAATTGGAGCGCACGAAGTAGGTAAGCGATTCCACCCGTGTAAAAATTGACAAGCTCAAGAATGGACAGCCGAGCGAATTTGTCAAGCTTATGTTGCAGATTGAGTGTGATCGATAGTTCTGGATTCCAACACTAATTGAGTAAAAGCTGCAGTTTAATATGCTAAGATGTATTATTATTCTTAAGCGCGCGGATGTGAATGTAGATGCTCAAGGTAGAATAGCAAAAGCACGCCATCAATATTTATTATGCGCCATATATGGATAGCAATATGGAGCAACATGTGGTCAATTGCAATCTCTACCTATGGGTGACGCTATTCTAGTTCAATAGATGGGTTTAAGTATTCATATACATCAAGTAACCGGTAGTAACGCCATAGTTATTGACGGTGAGTGCTTTTAAGTGATTTTGGCGAACGAACAGTTTAATCAGGAGAGTTCGTATGGCTGTTTATGGTCTGTGAGATTGTGGTGAGCTGTCGTGTATCAACTCGCCAGCAATCGAAGGTAGTGTCACTAGTGTGGGCTACAAAAAGAAAGATTCGAGCGCTTACGATTGATGACCGTGCTACAGACATCGCTATAATTTAATGTGCGCATGTTTGCGTTAGTGTCTGGAAGCAAGCGGTTATCCAAGCTATATATTCAAGAGAATATGCGACTAAGCATTTGTATTTCATGGAGAAGCTGATTTTGTAGAGCAGTTACCTTTACTCCTTCACCAGAGGAAGACATCTAGACTGGTAGAGTCTCTTAGTATATCAAACCAAAGGGTCTCAAGTCTTACAGACTTATTGAGACTTAATCTAAGTACACGTACAAGCTCATAAGCATCTAGTCCTGGTTCAGGGGACTACGACTCGAAGGGATCACGTGGCACTAATGCCCAAGAGTATTTAGCCTTAATACAGGCTCTTAACTTTAACGATCAAGGCTTCGTAGAAAAACACGTTTCTGAAACTGATCAAAACGGGAACTGACTGTATTTACTGATTTATAGCGATACTAAACCTCACTTACGCCTTTAACCTTGAAAACTATGCTACTTAATCGAATAGTCCTCATGGAGGTTCTTCTGGTGTACCACACCAGAACTACGCCACCCCTCTGAAGACCCAATTGCGATAGATAGCATCTAACCGTAACCGATAGGGTACGGTCTTACCTCTTAGGGTATGTGGTACAATAGTACGCCTTATCAGTGAAACTGATCTCTTTCTGTGTATATCACACCAGCGTACCTGGGTATCAAAACCGTTTGTGTAACCCCGTTACACACTCCCCCACCAAACAGTCGATACCCCGAATCGACATTCTTCACCTTTCTCATTGAGATGGCTCGAAGAGAACAGATAACCTCACAGTTGTGTTCACGACACCTTGCGCATCAATCGCGAAGTCTTAGCATTCATACTAGTCTTTGGAAGCCATCCTGCGAGAAGAGAACATCGTCGATTATGACAGTGACACTGTCCTGGAAGAGGGTGAAACCCCCGAACATGCCACGTCAGCGTCGCGCAAACGTACGCGCATAGCACCAAACCCATTTCCAGAACGAAGCACGGCTCAAGCGCTGGCAGCGTTGCAGCCTTCAACCACATTTGATGAGCCCATCATCACCAAAAATATCAACGAGCAACAGCAACGCTATATCGAGGAGAATGAGAGAGCTAGACGTCTATCTCAGACATTAGATATCGCCGAAGCGCATTCGGATTATCGCTTCAAGCCTTTGAGCGTTAATGAGTTGTTGCGAAAGTTTGCAGGGCAGCCCTTGACTACTTGGCCCACAGGGCGCGAGGCTACGACGTCTAACGACATTGCCGAACGAGATGCTCTCAGAGAGAGGCACCTGACACCCGAAGCGACGACGATCTCTGAGTATCAAATCAAATTGACGGAACAAAAAAGTGGTGCCTCTGTACTAAAGCAGCGAACGATCCCGGTCGTTCTGTACCCACGCGACAGTGAGACCGAAAATGATAATATTTTCACTCGCTGGCCTTATAGGGCACGTCGCTTGCCCAGTATGAATGCCCTCAGAGCTAGTGCCTCCAAGGCTGACGTTCGGTTAGAGCGCAAACTGCGTTATGAATTTGCTAAGCTGAAGGCCAAACGCCAGCTACGTTCTCTGTATCGTACTCAGTACGCAAAACCAGTTGTTGGTCAAACCACCACTGTTTCGGCTGTGTAGACAGTCGCGGGTAACTCGTCATTGGCGAGCGAGCCGTACACCCCCACACCTATTGGTGGGAAGCGCGTTGGGATGCAAGTTGACCCTCAGCACGACGATCAAAAATGTCAACGGCGTACGGGCAATCTTGCCGAAGGGGTAACTCCACCAGATACCGGTATTGACCTTTGTGACGACGCTGCTTCAGAAGCCTTTTCACATGGAACCGCAAGTTCCCTTGCTCGTCGAGCAACGCAGGAGGGGTCGGTGAGTCGGCATAGGCTCATGAGGACTTGGTGTCAGAGGTGAAGCGATCCCGCGAGTCTTTTGCTCACGTGCAGACTGCACTGGATCAGTCTGTGACTAGAGGAAGCAATTCCGGGAGAACCTTGACCAAGTACAACGCGCTCATGAACATTCATCGACTGAGTTGGCTCAGTTCCGTGAGTAGATGAACCGTCTCGGCTCGATCGACTCGGTCAACAAGCGACTGCGGAAGGTGGAGTACAACCTGCCATGGCTGGATGGCCAGGTAGAACTCTTGACGAAGTTGAAGCTAGCGGGGACGACGTCCCTCCTTCATGTGCAAGCGCCTTCCGGTCCATGAAAGAAAGATCACGATTTGGCTTAAGCAAGCCAACGTAAAACACTGGGTCTGTGCGCAGTATGCGCGGGAGATTGAGTGTACAGGCAAGGTCTTTCTTCGCGATGACCGTAAACGGCCCAATGAAGCGCGGACGCAATTTCGTCTTGAAGACGGCAGACACTACATTTGTAGGTAGGTTTTAGCATTTAATAAGACTTGGTCTCCAACTACATAATAATCAATACATCCTCTGCCTTTAGCATCAGCTAGTTTTTTTTGTTTATCTTGGCTATCAGCCATTGCAGCACGCACATGTCGTAAGACACTAAAGCGTGTTGCGAGAAATTCGCTCACTTGTTTCTGCATCGTGGTAGGGTTGATGTAAGCAAGCTTGTCAGCAGACTCTCCCCCACCAAGCCCAGAACCACGGAGTGGTAACGTCAGCGGAACGCGGGGTGCGTGAGGCTATTCACACAGAAGGGAGTAAAGCCGGTTGAGGCATGAACAGCGTTGTTCAACGCAAGGCTATCGTGCCGCGAGCCATATCAGCGTAATTTTCACTGTATTTGTGTAATTAATTGGCAAGGCCAAGCCACTTACGCAAGTCTTTTTGATTCTTAGGAATCGGCCAGTCCACTATAGCCTTAACATATGCGGGATCCGCTCTAAAGCCGCGCTTACCAATGAAACATCCTAGAAAAGGAATCTCCACCACCAAAAATGCATTTAGACGCGTTGGCGTACAATTATTAGTTCGCATGGACTCGAGCACGGCTCGCAAATAATCGATGTGATTGCCAACATCTGACCGACCTTGATCGGCACGACTATGGACAAAAATGTTATCAAAGTACGCCTGGGAGTAATCCCGATGTGGGCGGAAACGTTGCGTCACAGACGGTTAAATGTTGCCGGAGCATCAGACAGCCCTTGGGGTATCACCAGCCAAATCCATAACATACCATCGGAGTGCTCACTGCTTTAACCGGAATATCACTCACTCGCATGAGCAATTGACAATATTCATCGACCAAGTCGAGTGAGATATACATATTACAACCAACCATGCTGTTTCGAAGAATATCCTTTCGAGGAATGGGTGTCTGTGTCGGAATAGTAGCCGCATTAAGCTTGTTATAAGCATGCACAATACACCACTTGTCGTTCGGCTTTTTAACACAAAATGTCGGTGTCGAATGTGGAGATTTACTCTCACGTACCATTACTGCCTCGTGCTTAGCACGGAAAAAGTCATCAATGACATCACATTGCTCCTTAGGCAAGGGTTACTCTCGTGTGACACAGTATTCAGTCCCAGGAACTAAGTCAATTTCATGACGGACACCTCTATCTGGAAGTAGAACAGAGGGTGGATCGTGGCACACCACATCTTGAAATTCCTTGACTAAGGAATGAGTGATCAAACTCATCGACCGACAACTCTTCGAATTCTAAAGAGAACTTAACAAGGGTATAGCCTCAAGGCTACCAGTACCCTCACAGACACCAGACACTACATTGACGAGTGTGTGCAGCTGATAGTCATTATCGCTTTGTGACACAGCACACCCTATGTGATTCGTATCTTTCGGATCTATATCATCGTCAAACGTAATTGCTCTAATCTAGAGCTGATGTCGCAATCGACATCCGATGAAAAGTCAGTTGACATGACGTCGTCATCACGTGTATTAAGTTCCACTTCACGTTCATCCGCTGAACAGGCTCGCGATGCCTTGGTATCTCACCAACAACGTCAATATTGACCTTCAGCGTGTCGCTGTCACATTCAACGTCACTTAGTGGGTACTTACGCGCCACTCCACCCTTATCTGATGGGTTCAACAATCGATGACTTAACGATTGGTCACAATGCTTTTGGCATTCAGTACGTTGTTCTCACAATGACTATCACTTAACGGAGTACGTGCCGCTTCACTATCCTATTTCGAGCTTTGCTCTATACTCATGTTTTTGACATCGTCAGAATCAACAAATCCCGACATTTCGATGTCCAGCACACTGACAATGCCAGCCAGTGGCTCGCGCCAGTAGCGATTTTGATTCCTAGCAGAGGTAGGTTCACGACTCTCCGAAGCTCCTCTAGGGGCAGTGCGCGTGGCGCCTAATGTTTTCAAACTTCAGTCGATCCATGGCTCATGGCGCTCAAGCCAAGCCATATCAAGAATGAGATCATACCTTGAGTCCAAATCAGGGACTAAACAGCGTTCGATACTGTCAAAATCGAAAAACTTCACACCCAAGCTCACAGGAACTTTTAGTGCAGTGACGGGAGTTCCTGTCGCCAAGCGAACAGTGATCGTATCACCCCCGTGTGCTTCTAGCGCCCCAACATAACGTGGATTCCATTCAAGGAACAGCGTCTGACATAATTGCCGGATGCTCCGGAGTCGATAAAAATCAATCAGGGTTTTCAAAGCCCTTAACAGTCGCCTTTGTGACCAACAAGCCTGTCTTGTATTCACGTCCCGTGTTAGAGTACATGGGACTCCTTGGGGCTAAGTTCTGCTAGCCACTACCTCCTGTAGGATGAACAGAACCTAGTTCGTCCCCATCAGGGCGCCCCACGCCTACTGGGAGTCTACGTTTTCCCGCACCGTAACAGACTTCTGGTTAGCGGCGGGAGTTCGGTCTGAAGTAGCCATGCGTGCTCTGCTTGAAGGGGAATTAGGTCGCAGATGCTTTGTTCTTCCACACGTGAAGCATCGTCGAATGTTTCGATGCTGTTCTACAGCTCGAAGCTCTGCTTCTTCGTCCGTCTCGGCGAGATTGAGGTTCATAGGCTCCGGCCTATTGAACGAATTAAATGAGCTCGCCAAGTTTGGGTTGTACCCATGAGTGCCAAAACGAGCTGCCTTAAAGTTAAACTCAGCTTTTAACGCGATATACACAGCCGCCTCAAAGAAGGTGGGGTGGACCCGGAATACTTCCGTTCGAGCCACGCTCGTGCGAAGGCCCTCCATGAAGATGGTAACCAAAACCATTTCTGGTAAGGGATCAAGCTGCGTGGAAGCGATTAGAGTTCTCAGTTCCTGGACATAGTTCGATAGTTCTTTCTTGCCCTGACGAGTAGATAAGAAACGAGAACGCACCCGGTATGCCTGATTAGGCGGAGCAAACACCCGGGATATTTGCTGTTTTGGCAAACCCCATGTGGGAAAAGCTTCGTCTACCGACATGTTAAACGTGAGAGCCCATTCTATGGATCGACCACCCATTTTTGAGATAGCCATCCCAACTCGCTCTTGCTACAACTGGATCATAGCAGAGTTCATAGCCATTTCCACCTCTCTGATCCACAGGAGATCCTCCCCTTCTTTTCCCTCAAATATCTATACAGTCAAGACAAGGGGTCGAGCCCTTGGCTCTTTATTAGGTACGGGAACATATCGAGTAGGCACAACCGATGCCAAATGGTCGTGTACTTGTCCATTCAAAGTGGACTCAAACTGCATTAAAGCGTCAAGACGTGCACGAATCACGTCAGGACCTTGTGCTAGGATTAAATCCACTCGTTCGTTCCCGACTAGCGCTATGAGTTTCTACAGCGCTAATCCCTGGGCCTCGAAGAGGTTTATCTTTGTTTCCATCCTTGCAGAGCAACATTCTTCAATAGACTCAGGTGTAGATTGACTACAAGTGCTACCAAGTGTAGCGGAGCTACCCTTACTCCCTTGTCAGCGGAAGACATCTAGACTGGTAGAGTCTCTTAGTATATCAAACCAAAGGGTCTCAAGTCTTACAGACTTATTGAGACTTAATCTAAGTACACGTACAAGCTCATAAGCATCTAGTCCTGGTTCAGGGGACTACGACTCGAAGGGATCACGTGGCACTAATGCCCAAGAGTATTTAGCCTTAATACAGGCTCTTAACTTTAACGATCAAGGCTTCGTAGAAAAACACGTTTCTGAAACTGATCAAAACGGGAACTGACTGTATTTACTGATTTATAGCGATACTAAACCTCACTTACGCCTTTAACCTTGAAAACTATGCTACTTAATCGAATAGTCCTCATGGAGGTTCTTCTGGTGTACCACACCAGAACTACGCCACCCCTCTGAAGACCCAATTGCGATAGATAGCATCTAACCGTAACCGATAGGGTACGGTCTTACCTCTTAGGGTATGTGGTACAATAGTACGCCTTATCAGTGAAACTGATCTCTTTCTGTGTATATCACACCAGCGTACCTGGGTATCAAAACCGTTTGTGTAACCCCGTTACAGATTTTGCAAAAAAATGCACCATGGCCGCTTCAAATACAAACGAATGGCGTTATGGTTTGAATACATAAGGGGATGATGCTAGCGCAGTATTTTGACATAATTCATGTGCTACATGGCCATAATTGATACGGTAGTTTGGGTGCTAACTTTACCTAATCTGGTAAAATTACCTTCATACCATGGTGTTGTTTGTTTTTGACTCAGACGTGCCTACTAAGATGGTTTGATTCTTTCCTGAGCTGTACTTAGTTGGACCACAAATGATTTTTTCCACTAACTACGCGTTTTTAGTAGAATTGCTGTGCAGTCTACTAGCCGGATGTCATCTTTGTTTCTCAGGCTTACGCTCTCTGCCGAGGGCTGCGCACCATTGGTGTAGTATGAAATGCTTGTCTGCACGTTTGTGGTTTAATTGTCAATATCAATTGTCGATGTGCGGATATTTTGGCGAAAATTTGGTGAGATGTTGTGGATTGTGGGGCTCTCGGAAATCCTTTTGCTCTTAAAAAAATCCATCGAAACCGTGTCACCGTGTTCCAATGAATTCTTTCATATTTTATAGTATACTCGGACAAGAGACATAGAAATTTTCCATCTCATTATGTCTGGTCGTTGCGTTGATTATTTCACCTGTACAGCTATCCGTCGCTTATACTACTCGCTTCCGTGGCAGATGTTCCATACACAGTATGCATTGGACAAAGGAATGTCCTCAATGAAAAAGCCTCAAATGCTTGACATTGACATAGAAAGTGGAGGAATGATCCACTGATGCGGGTTCCCCCCTGGTACCTTGGGTAAGCACCGCCGTTCCAATCCAATGATTACCGGTTCGATCCACCGTTTGACCAACCGAAGGTCGTTAAAAAATGTGTGACACATAAGTCTCGGTTGTACTACACGGGAACCCCGGTACCACTGAGCTCGGTCTCTCGTAGAAGCATAAACCCCATCATCGAATATTCGGGGGCCCTGGACTGGATGGAACCCAGAGAATCCAATAAGTAGTGGCCATCCGGTGGGGGATGTGTAGGCCCCGCTGAAGAGGGCAGACGTCGGTCGTTAGAAATACTAAATGCACCCACTGTACCTACAAAAAAAGGAATGATGCATCGACGGCGCAATCGCTTTTAATGATCCGCTGTATCCTATTCGCAACGTGTTGCGTGCAAATCATGCACATTATACCACAATGATCCGATATCTGACACGATTTCCCTTCGTTTATCTATGCATCGACCACAAAAGTGTGCACATAAGCTGAGTCGACTCACCGTCATTGAAATCGTCATATCGCTAGACGTGATTGATACGGTCTACAACTGCTTGTCGTTACGAGACCGGTCTACCATTAAGATCCGTCACATGCGGCCTGCTTCATGGAACAGAAAAGTGGCTCTTAAAGGTAACACTGCAGCAGGTTGAGCATTGATATTACATGTGCAAACAGTCTACTGACCCCCATCCGGCTGAAGATCGATTATTTACCAAGTCACCATTTTCTTGTCTGGTACAACGCCAGCTTCAGCTCATACAAGAAAAGTCTCAGTCATGGTCAAAATCGCAGTGCTGTAAAATTTAGAATGATTTAATTTTGTAATTTATGCATTTACGTTACAATTTGTTGCAATCGATTAATTAAGACAGTTTGACAGGGTGTGTACGTATCAAAGGTTGGGTGTGTACCGATAATTATCTTGGATAAATTACAGATAATAAACGCAGTAAGGTATCTAACCACAATTGGTCAAAAATCAATATGATCAAAATAAAAATGAAGCATATAATAGGAAATCAAAATATGAAATAACTATTAGCGAATATAAAAACGCCCCATTTAATCACGAAAATAAAAAGGATGCCCCAGATAATTGGAAAATGAGAAATGCCTTACCACCTAGTATACATAAGTTAATGTGGCACACATATACCTATATTCGATAAAGGACTTAACCTACCATAATCACCATTCACACGCAACATGCTGATACATCTAACTTACTACAACAGATGAGCCCTTGATTATAGTCACGCGGATATTTTTTTTCACCGTGATAGAGTGGACTTATGCTATTCTCGCGTGTCAAAGCTACATTCCGTCAATACATATCTGCAAAGGAAAAAAAGCTGATATATATACTGAAGTGAGTTAACACTTCGACCAAATCACATGTCTTGTGTGTAATGTCATTAATTCTTAAATTCTCCACGTCCAGCTTGCTATTCTTGGAGGCTATAGTCATTAACAGCACAATTGAATTTCTGCAATAGCACTTAAATGTCTCCAACAGCACTGATGCCGATTAATATTGCTTTTTATCCTACCTTCATATTGGACACAGCTTCGTGAATGCCGCAATTTAAGACGGCAATATCGTAATCTAATCCAGAGAAATGACATGTCAGATTCACATATTTACGATTCAATCCAAA
Source organism: Hyaloperonospora arabidopsidis Emoy2 (assembly GCA_000173235.2). NCBI lineage: Eukaryota > Oomycota > Peronosporomycetes > Peronosporales > Peronosporaceae > Hyaloperonospora > Hyaloperonospora arabidopsidis. The sequence continues at coordinate 149,918 of JH598253.1, forward strand.
CGTCCGGGCGAAACCAATAAAGCAACTTTTTTGTACAATAAGATGACAAACAATTTCAATAGACTATGCTTGAGGCATCATCGCACATTTTCCTGATTGCACTACGCCTGCGGTCGAAGAAGACTAAAAGCTTTCGAATTGATAAATAAGATTTAAACAGACAGACGTGATTCATGATCATCTACTTAAATGGTTTCATATGCTTAAGAAGATATAGCTACTTAGCAGGAACCGAATTCCTATCCCAAAACTAAAGCAACTACAACAGCATCAATTTAAAAACAACAACACGACAAAACAGTAGTACCACCAAGAACAGTAACAGCAGCAACAGCAGCACAAAACAACAGCTACACCAGTTTTACAGCAGCAACAGCAGCTGCAACAACAACAAAGTAGCATCAGTAACAAAAGCAACAATAACAACGACAACAACAACAGCAACTACACCAGTACCAGCAGCAGTATAAAACAAAAGCAACAGAAACAACATAAATAACTTGCAACAACAACAGCAGCGGATACAGCAACATTGGTAGCGGCAACAACGCCACTAGCAACAAACAGCAGCAACTGAAACAAAAAACAATAATAAGAATCAGAATATTAGAAACTATAACAACAATAACAAAACGATAAAAAACAATACCATCATTTACAACAACATCAGCATCGATTGCTGACCTTTACAGCCGCTGAAGACGATATAAAGACGCGTTGACGTCTTCCCTGTGCCATCCGAACTCGCAAATGGTGGCTTCGAGCGCAGCACGCCCGCGGCAGAACCCCCTCCGCGGCTTCCCCTACAGCGCGGGGTTTGAGCACGGCCGTACGATGGGAATTGAGAATGAACTGAAGATGTGGGCTTTTATGTTTTCCACGTTAGCTTAAGTATACTAGGACGTGGCGTATTTTTTTATAATCCAATTATCTGGGGCATTTTCATTCCCTGTACAAATTATATATAACTTTAAACATATAAACATGATTTAGAAAATTTATCAGATTATGCAACAAATAAGATTTATACTTGAAAAGATAGAATTAAAGAGGCAAGACTAAATGAGGAATACGGAAAAGAAGTAATTCATAAAATGCCCGATGGTTTTTTGCAAAATGCCCGCATTAGGATCATAACTTTGTGTGTTGTTTTTTTGATGTAATTCGCCCGGCTTTATTAGGAGTTCGATCGTGGGACACCCAACTATTCCTCATGTTTATATAGCTCAGCTTACACTTCAACAGATTTGTGGGCAATGCATGTGCAAACGACGTAGGCGAATGAGTATTACGTCAACAGTAGGTTCTAATAGACTATTTAGGCCAACTTTTGGTTACTTAGTGATTTGAGTGGCTCATGGCTATTGGTAATGAGCTGAATGTTACACCTGAGATGTTTTGTCAATGGCCACAATCCACTCTCGATCTTATTTTCAGATACAGGTGTACGTGCGATTCTTAAAAAATGCCATTATTTAGGTCCTACCTCCACAATTCCGTCTACCTTCATCCCACCCTTACCATTTGTACTAAGTTGCATGATCGACACCAATGATAATATCTCTATAGTTATCTAAAAGAATACCACCAGAATGCTTCCAAAAAATGGTAGCGCAGTTAGCGACGGATTTACCGTCACGCTTGGCAACACAGGAGGCACTTTCTAAGGAGTTATATGAAAACGAAACAGCTTCTGCAGGTTTGCTTTTGCCTACGCTCGTCGGAATGAATTTACCCTCCGTACAACAAGGTATATGCTTATCGAGTGCGCTTGGAGAGCTTATAGAAGAATTTATCAACCAGAGCCACTAACGAACAATCGCTAGTAAGTAAATAGATATTATTTTCAAGCTGGACGCCGTAAAAGATGTCTGTTCATTCAATTTGCGGTACTTATTAAATGAGAAGTCTATGCGACCAGCATCGGGAACATCTACAGGCATGCGAAGAGGAACACGTTGTACTACCCAATCAAGACGTTTTGGTCGCGCCAAGTGTTGTTGATAGTGTAGGAGGTTTAACAAAAGCGGCGCAAAAACGGCAGTCATCCTTTGGTTTGTTTTGAGGACTTGTGTATGATGACCTACTAATAATCACAAATGAACTAATTTGTGATATAAAGCTGGGAGAGCTGGACGGGAGCAGCCAACGGAGCGTTATTTCGCTGGGATGGTTTTTGAGGTAAATCCTTGCGATTGTATGCTTCTCTTAATATAATGCACCTATTTTCAAAACATTAGTATCAGCTGACATCACCAGGCGTTATGGCGAAGCATCATGTTTCTGCGTACAAAATCGCGAAGACACCATTAAGGTACACGGTTGTAGTTTCTGGCTCGGGGACTACTTATGCGTCATCGTATGCGTTTGTATTCAGTAAAACGACGGCGGAATACCTCTGGGACCTACGCTAAGTTGGTAATACTTTTGTTGCGCCGCCCGACCGTGTCTTCACCAGCACGGATTTTTTTTTAGATTAAGGCAATCCGTGAAGTGTGGCGTCAATCAGCTATCGTGGTCTGCCGCTGCAACTTGTGGAATACCATTACTGAAAACTGCGAGCAGTTTTTAGACGATGGTTGAAGAATGTGGTCAGTGAGTGGGCTGTTTCAAGGGAAGAGTTTACCGAGGAATGATTCCAGCAGAATTGGCAAGAACTGAAGCGTTCTTCCTCCTGATAAACATCGTGCACTCACACAAAAACAATTTCGCTCAGACAATATCTCCTCCGTGTGTACATAACGCTGGGTTTACATTACACGTCGCATTAAGTGCGATGTGAAATGCCACTTTTTGTGTCCGTGAGTAACACTAGGTGTACCTTACACGTCGTACTAAGTGCAATGTAGCATTTTTGTCCTTTTATGTATGTGTCTATATATACGGCTAGGTGTACCTTGTACGTTGTGATATGTGTTATGTAGTCCGCCCCTTTCTCATAGATAAATATTCATTACAGGTATCACGCTTTGATGATATCACCAATTGCGACCGCATAAAGTGTTTGTCACACACATGCACCAAGGATCACATATGATCAGCTCAAGAGCGATAGGGGAGAATATAGTGTAAATGAGTAAATTCTCGATACTAAGGGGCAGAAAGGTATCGCACCTCGGTCCAACAGTAAATATGATTTTTATCCGTAGTACTTAATTATTTAAAAGGTAAAAATTATTGATAACCTTGTGCTCTCAGCAGCAGTGGGAGATTCCTCAATTTAATTTTCTTTTTAACAAGAATTAAGTATAATAGGTCGGCTGCACTTTGTTTCGACAGCGTTATCGAGCAGGATCATCTGTATAATAGTTGATCTCATACTCGTCTTTTTAAAGATTGATAATATCAACGACTCGCTTTAAAACACATCAATTTATAGTATTGTAACGGGGTGAGTCCGTTACATGAAATAATTTACCTATGGATAATATATAGTGTGAGTGTTATGTTAGGAAGATATTTATATTCTTCTAATTATTATATCATATGACATTGCACTGCAGTAGTAATGCATACTCATTGTTTGATACAGATTAATGATATCATTAAATATAACCGAGATGACAGAAGAACACAAAGAATGGTGAGCAGATAATTACAATATATATGTCGATTTAGGTATAGTTAAAAGAAGATTAAATAGGATTACTAACAGGTTACTAATTGTATTAAATACGGTTCTACTTTCTTTCTCTTACAAAGTATCCTTACTTTGTATTGAAAACTGCCTCTGCACGTGCGTGTACGTGAAGTCCGAGGCACCTCCGTACTCTGTATTCATTGTAAACCGTTTGTACTATGACAGTACAAGTTTTCGGGCGTCCCGTTACACCTGATAGCACTCCGTTGTCTGTCCAGCAAAACCACTAATGTGCTATCCAACGTAAGCATATTGGATAATGAGGAGGACAACTTTCCCCCCTCGCATGAAATTTTCTCCTAATTGTGTCAAACTTAATGGGAACCCGTCGATCATCTGAGTTTGGCAATCGGGCAAGAAATCCGTTGGCGCAGTGCTGCCCACTCAGGGACCAGATGAATAACATGCCGCCCTTGCCAAGTTCAACTTGAATGAACTTAGCATAGAACTGTAAAAGTAACCTTGCTTTACTATTATGGTTCTGGAACGACAGTGATGACAAAATAACATAGTGATCAATGGTAAGAATTGTGGAGACAGCAGCAGGATGCTGCTTCCGGGGCTACACACACGCGTGACCCAAAACATTATAGAATGACATTTCCAAGTAAAAAGAATCCGAAGAAGACTATCTGTTAGGAATGGTTCGTTGAGATGGACGATGCTATCAGGGATCGTCTCATCGTTGATAATCAATTCAAGTCACATTTAATCAGTCTAACTCGGAAGGACGTGTCAAGACTTGAACCTTGGGCCTCAAGCGGCGCAATCCGTATGTCTTTGGGTCATTAAATATCTTCAAATCCCGGATCATACAAACGTCTTAACCGCAACAAGCTGGTTTAAGGGCTAATCTGAACTCCTGAAGCTTAAGCAAGGCAAACATGAAGTGCATTATTACATACCGCACATACGACACCTTACAAGTTTTATTACAGCTAATCCACTGAATGAACACACGTTGATTACGCTTTTCCATGCAATTTCTGTAAGATGATCTTATCATGAGCTACCTATTCCGCCTGGAATTCAATAGCCGCGAAGAGGCGATCAGGTTTGCGGAATAGGAGGACTTCAGTGTCAATCAAGCTCATGTGAACTCTAATTCTTATCGGCCTCCTAGGCGACAGGAAAGCGGAGGCCCAGATCTAATTAACCTCTGATACGCTGAGAGTGCGAGTGATCGCGTTTCCAAGTACAAGGAATCGCAGAGATGCAATAGATGTCAAAATCCAGGGCTTATGCACATGAATGAAGTACCCGTATTGCATTACCGCGTGAAACTTGACAATCGCCATTCGGCCAAAAAGAGACTGAGGCGTGGTTTCAACGCTATTGTGAAAACGCAACAACGTAAAGGACAAACAAAAGACGGGCGGGGTCTGTTGGATGCTCTGAATCTACTGACCAAGCAACGTCAAGTAATTTTGCAGGCCTCTGAAGAGAGTTGTTCCCAGCACAAAATCGCTATGTGTTGCTGCACATGACAATGAGGTTTTCTTCATTATCTTGAAAAGTTAAGTGGCTAGAGATATGTCCTTTTAGCCGTAGTAGAATTATGGGGCGTCGAACAGTTGTATTTTATGCCAATCGCTAGATTATAGTAAGTTCGAGTTCATTGCACGTGCGATCCCTCCAACAAGGATGACGGTACGCCTAGAAATAGGGGCATCCGTTACGGATATGAACCGGGTATTGGTAATTCGCTACACACTCAAACGGCCCGATGTAACGATTACTTCATCGTATTAGACTTGGATGAAAAATTTGATGTCATCCTTATTTATCCGTTTTTCGAGAAGGTAGAATCCACAACTCAGCTGGAAGTGTCTATCAGACTATACGCCCAACTTGTTCACCAGATGGCCATCCGAACAACGTATCGGAATGTCCGTAAGGGCGTGTATGTTATACGAGTAAGTGCGAAGGCCTCACTTAAATTCGATCTTTAATAAGATTGCACAAGATCAAAACATGATTAGCTATCACACTTTGAAGGAATCTGCCGACGCAGGATTAAACGCAGGAGGATCCGAAGTCCCCATCCACCCGAGGAAAAAAGTTCCCGGAAAAAGATCTAGACATTGACATTAATATTAATACTAAATAACTGATTAAGAATAGGCGCTTATACACTTGATCTGATCGCACCTTCAAAGTTGACTTCAGAGATCTTATGATTGACTACGCTAGACCTGAAAAGGTTCTTATATGGTCTGCGTGCTTGTCGTGGAGGAAGGATACGTTACCGATATTCAGTTCGATATAGTAGTTGCGAGAATGAACATGTTCTCAGCAGCTCATCTATGAACGGTAGTGTCCATGATGAGAAGGCCCAAACTGAGCGATACATATACCAATTTTGAGAATTTTTCAAGACAAATTATTTTTACAAAAACTCGATAAAGATTGCTGATGTATTCCATGTAGTAGTATTGTGCGGGTAACCGAAAAATAAAGATAACTGTCCAGATATAGGCCTGAAACCAGATTCTAAATTTTGTTTCATGAAGCAGTGGCTACTTCATCGTGAACAGTTACTATCAATCGATTTTTTTTTGCTGACCGCTCATCAGTGGTCCATGTGAGCGAATCAACTTCTCCACATGATTCACGACACTCTGCTTGCAAAACGTTACAGGAGGATGGTGCATAGTGCATGTGCTCAACAAGTCGAATGCTGCAACGGTGCTAGCTCAGACGCCAAAGCCCAGGAAGTAGTCCATCATAGATAGTATGGCAAGTAATATCATCTTTTTGTCCGCGTATCTGATAAACGGATTCTATCAGATCCTTGTGCGTGAGCGGGGCATCCCGTGTGCAGCAGTAAGCAAACCCAATTTTATGATCTGAGAATGTCTAGCAATACCACAAGGACTAAGCAATTTACCTTTTGATTAAAAAGATGTGTGAAAAATATGTTGAGATCAGTGCGAGATTTCGGACCTTGTTACATCAAGATTTGTCGTACGCAACCGAGCAATGGACGGACAGAGGGATGTGTAAGTCCATTAAATCCACGTCCGAAGGTTCTCAAACCTATGCACGAGCACAAGTTGTACGATAACCTCAAGACTTGTGTAATTTCTGCTAGATAAATACTAATGATTGGGTTTATCGTTCGTAAAAATATCATGTGGCCCGACCCGGAATATATTCTGGTGAACACCAACTGGCCGATGTCTGTAGAGATGGCTGGTCCTCGCTCGCATTTAATGTTAGTGCTTCTTCAACCGTATCAAATAAAGCTTGATACATTCGCCATTGTTAACGATTGCAGACCAAGACTGTTAATTTCACGTGGTCTGCTATGCCGAAAATTTTGCAATCGGCTGTGAAGTAATGCAGTACGATATAGACGGTGCGGATCGTGTCGTCTGCTATCAGTATTTTCAGATACAACCAGCTGAACGTAACTATTTAGTGCCTGAAAAGAACTACTTGTCATGAAGTACGCATTGACGAATTTCAGATTCTATCTGTTGAAGATATATACCCTTAATAGTCTATACGGACCATGTATCATTACGTACGACCGTAAAAAATCACACCTCTTGCAACAAATGACGAGGTGGCTGTGTTTCTTAGCGAAGTACAACTTTTATTATGAACCGGGTGTGACTGAACATCGTCGCTGATGCACCCCCGCTCCAGCCTGATTTAGAACCAGCTGTGCCACCCAATATTGGGACACTCACAGTTGTGATGTTGAATTTAAGCGTCCCATCGTTAACATTGCTGGACGACATACGAATCACACACGAATCACGTATGTGTGTGATCCAGATATCGTGAGCTTAACGAATCATCTCTCGCAACCGTCTCGACAAACCTTTAAACAGTTGTCGACGGTGATCGATCTTCGCCGGAGAGATAAACATTATACATTTACCTACTGTTATATTCAGCTGTTTGGCGTCATGCTTAGTATTGTCGTACCTATCCATGAGATATGTGGCTAAGAATAATGTTTGGATGCCACGAAGAACCTGGACAGCGTGGTCGTGAGAATTCGTATCTCAAGATGAGTCGGAACTTTTACAGGAATTAACAGTGTCATTTCGTGCACAAGTAAGTTTTGCTTGCAATTCGTTCAGCAATTGTTTTTTAGTTCTTCATGTCATGCCGCGTTAAAGCCTCTTCCTGGCTCGGCATAATTCTCGAGGTCTGTAACAATGGACTTTTTATTTGGATTCCCCGCTGACACACGCAAGAACAATGGTATTCATGTGTTTGTAGATCTATTTAACAAGAAGGTAAACCTTGTTGCTGAAACTGAATCGATCACATCATCGAGTTGCGCCCATGACTTATCAATCCCTATCTTTTGCCTTTATGGTTTGCCTCGTGATCTGGTGTCCAATCAGGCGCCACGTTCCACGACTTATTTCTGGCGCTACTTTTTCAACACGCTTACAACACACCTCAAGATGTCTAAATCTAATCATCCGGTAGCATATGGTCAGGCGGAACGCGCCATCGTACCCTCGATAGGACGCATGAAGGAAGTGTCCATTATTTTACGCACAGGAGTGAACTTCTACCGATTGTGGAATTTGCCATCAACAAATCATTGCATACGTCGATGACTTATAAGTCGTTTTTCGTGAATGGCTTACATAAGAGCGGTAATTCTCTTGCTCACAAAGATGCTGAGCAATTTAGCATCATACCCAGCGATTTTAAAGACGCACCCACTGATGCATCCTCTAACATTGCTATAGTCACTCACAGATCTCTAAGGATTAAAATAGCAAGTCAGCAGATGAGTTTATACTGAAACGCAAAACACTTGTTATTATTTGTACAAGAATGCATCGCGGAAGAAGTGGATCGACAAAAGAGAAACGCCGACAAGAATGGAAGGAATTCCTTTTCTAATCAGATGAAAATGATTTAATCTCACTATCTTTCGTAAACTTACCGCGACATATATTGACTAGCGTACATAATAATAAGTTACGTCTTAAGTTCTTCGTATCATTTCATGTGCTGCACCGCCTAGGAAACCCATACACGACTGAACTGTCAATTACAATGCGCCCGCTTCCTACGTGGTATGCTGGTTGCCTCAGGCCGCACTACCAGTAAGGATCTGAAGAAAGCCCTTGCACTCAAGCACCTCTAACCGATATTTGTACTCGCGGTGTTGATCTCAACCTCCGTCCAAATATTAGATATCAATCCGCAACAACGATATATATCCTAATAAGCTTCCCTAGCTCGTCGCGAAGAAAAAGCAGTACCCGCTCATTTTCTAGTTGCGCAACGTCGAACTCCTTCCGTCCTTCTATCAATTTAAACGGACGGGGTTCATAGTGTCAAGCAAATTCAGACACATGTTACTCTCATGATCGAATTCCTCACGTAGCTCGTAAGCAGCTTGGTTGAGTTAATATGCAGCATCAATCAGACCCTGTAGGTCAGTAGAAGAACGTGTTTTATATCCTACCGCATCCATTGGGTGATGCGCGTTGTGGACAAAGCTTCCTTGTGGAGTTTCTTTTAAACGCCCACAATTAACAGGAAGTCGAAGAAGCTACCTCGTCCAGTGGAGCGGCTATTGTCCTTCGGTTGATGGCTGAAAACCTCGCTCACAACTATTGATGGATGTTTTAGGCCTTGTCATCCATTATGACAAAGTAAATTCAATGTCAAAGAAGGCCCATCAGAAAAAGAGCACCCAGCATGCTTGTAGAGGGACTGCAAATTATCAATCCCTTCGTACGTATCTGAAAAGACTCTAACTCCTCACCAGGGGTCACTCTGAGAGTACGTTTCCTTGAAGGCCCGAGTTCAGTTGCTGATACCACATTGACAAATTCCGCCTAGAGAAAGGCAGTTTAATTCGGCCTCTCTTGTTAATTGATGCGTTTTATAACGTGCACCGTCAGAAGTTCTCTTCCAACCGAGTCACAGTAAGTTAGTACAGCCAGTCATCGCGGCCTATTTCGTCGACCATTCCAGATGAACGCATTATATGCCTGCATCAGCGAGGGAACATCACGTTTCTGATTCCGACCATACCATCGATGTTTGAAGAATATATCAATAAAGAACTCTTGTTCAGTGCTAAAGTTGTTCGCACTAGGATAAAACCGTAAGCCTAGATTAATCGAATAGTCTTATTTAATAACGATCACCCTATAGTTTTCGACAAATGATTCAACACTCGCTGAGCAGGCAACCATGCCTTTTTATCAGGAGCGACACGCATGAAGTTGCAATCTCTGGATTCTTGCATGGTGACATTAGAAAACCTGGCACCATGAACAATTCAATCGCCTTGACCGTGATGCATATCCATCATCATCATTGCGGTTTCCTAATCTGCTGCATCGCCCGTTGTCGTGTAAACGACTTCACCATGGTGACGATGTATCCGACTCTTCAGACGATCCGAAGCTTTCCTGAAGCCTAGCGACACTCATCTCATTTCGTGGAACCGACAAAGTAGGCTCCGATTTAGCCACTCCGGGTCCACTCTCGACCTTTGCCGTCCTCTTCGAGTAGATGTCGCTATCCGACTCGCCGGAGTGTTTGATCTCAATTTAGCCTCCGATGTCACGTGGTGCATCACCACGTTAGTCTACAGCATCAACTGCTGCAGACTGGACTACAAAAGCAGCAGACGAGTTTTTATCTGCTGCTTGATGCACGAAGTCTTGCAGTCGCACCCTCGGCATCTTTCTCCGCTTTTTCCGCACCACTTGTTAACCATGCGACGTGTTGGGATATGGAATGAAAAAATCGTTCCAGCAATTGCAACCCTGTACCACAAATGACTGAAAGAAGCCACTCAATCATCAATCAGTCACTAATGTGACTGATGATTAAAGGGGGGGTGATGTGACGGGGTGAGTTCGTAACATATTATTTTGCATAACTAAGTATTATGTGGGAACATTTTTAGCAAGACACCATATTCATATATTATTATCGTAATAGATAATAGGAGCTTGTTTTTTCCACCATACTGTTTACTCTTTCAACCACACCAACGCTTTTGTTCGCACAAATACAGGCACACCACCGATCGCGGTTGTATAAGGATAGTAGGAGACGTTCTTAGCCTGAATATTTGTAACGGGGCACCGATAGCTTGTACTGTCACAGTACACGCTACTTACACCGAACACAGAGTAAGTAGGTGCCTCGGAACTTCACGTACACGTATCGTGCAGAGGAAAGTTTCATTGCGAGATAAGGATAAAAGTAGAACTGTATCTAGTATAGTTAATCTCCTGTTAGTAAATCCTATTTAATATTCATTTAGCTATGCCCACATACAAACATGTATGGTAATTATCCGCTCACCACTCTTTGCATTCTTCTGTCGTGGCTCAGCTTTTTTGGCATATATTATTGCCCCTTAACATCCAATGAACAGTGTATTTCTTCTGCATCACAATATTACCTGTTAAGATAATATTATGAGAATATGATGTCTGTCTTCACATAATATTCACACCTGATATTTACCTTATGTAAAATGTCATGTAACGGAGGCACCCCGTTACAATATCGACATTAAGTTTGGAAATTATTCGGGTGGAGCAGCTGATTCCTCTACTTTTCTGCACGTGCTTAATTATCCTATAACTGATTTGTTAGGCGAGCACCACAGAGTCCACATGGGCAAAAAGAGTCGTTCGACGCTGCCATCATAGCTGCACCCGAGCACGCGATAGAACTTGTCATGTTTAATCCCGCCCATCAGCGCTTGAGTAGGCGTTCTACCGCCAGTATTTACGCGACGACGTTTTGAATTGGCATTATAAATTGTTCTTGCGATCTCTAAACATGCTGGGTCCTCTTGGCGCAACTATGTCAGCACTTGGCGCACACACCAGCTGCTATCATCTTCTCGACAGACCCTGATGCGTTTATATTCGGGCGCCGGAAACAACGATGTACAGCAATGTTGAACAGGGGGGTTGTTGTTGTGCTTGTCGCACATTACTTCGAGATACAATCCATAGTTCCGCTGGATTCCAACTGCTTTCCGCTTGCAGTCGGTCAGACGTGTCCTGCTTTTGTGTTATTTCTTTTCTCGAAAAAATACTGATTTGCGCTTTTGAATGAGCTGCCGAGGTCACAACCTAGTTCCACAGGCGAATGGGTGCACGTTTTGTCCGATCGTTTGATATTGAGCGCGAGATCTACCTTCAGCCTATACTTCTTGACATGATATATAAGCGGGTCTCGATCGGATAGGACAGTCTGTGTGTTAAGTTTGACCATTTAGTTGAAGACGCCGGTTAAAAGCTCATTAGAAGATCTGGACGGATTTCAGATCAGTCAGTACGTGTTGCACAACAGGCGAGAGCAAATTGTTGGGGTGTCGATAGAGGGGGACCAAGACAAATCCCTGTAGAAGGATCTTTAAGTGTTAATATGGAACAGGCGTTTTTTTGGTAATTCAAGGGTGCGCTTATCGGAGATCAGCGTTGAGGGCGGGGGTGGCAGTGTCGAGTGTTGCGGTACACCGGTAATTATGCAAGCAAAAGTTATGGTGTGAAGGGAAGGGGGCCGCTAATGAGCCTTCAGTTTTTGCTAATGTGTCTTCACCTCATACATAAACCAAGTAATACAATTTGAACCCCCCCTAAGTGGTCAAACTGTTTTGATTTACCATTATGCTTCTAGTTTCTAAATTTTTCTAGTCGAGACTGAGCCAGTCATATCCGCTGCTCCACACAGAGCAGCCCTTCCGACGGGTAAAAGCACTTGAAATGTAGGCTCGCGCCGGCTTTGTTGAGGTGAATACCATCCCGCCCTACCCCACGTCTTTCTCACTCTTAAGAGGACCACCCCGAACAGCTCCGACGACGGCACTTCGTTTATGGGGTAAGCGTATTGAGACCATCTTCCACGTTAACATGTAAATAGACGAGCGAGAAAACACAATACACGTGTTGTATGCTGCTCACCCTCTAGATGTGCTTAAGTGCTATAATATAATTGTCCGAATGAATCGCCTGTTGTGGACAGCGTTGCATGAGCATTGCAGATCACTGCTTTAACCTCACCTTCCTTGCTGTTTTTCACCCTTTGCTGCCGTTTCTAATTACCTGGGGCATTTTTATTTTCCCTTAAATATTTTTTTGGAAACCGTTATCAATCATGAAGATTGATAATTTTATGGAATAGGGTCACCCCGTCACAAACAGCGACCCTAGGTAAACAACCTTGCCACAGATCTAAGAGACGCGGGAATAAATTTTGGAGTTGAACGCCTTCGCTGTGTCATCTGTCTACGCATTCTTCTTCTCGTCTGAGCGCTTGATGTTTGCAATGCCGAGTATCTTGATAGCACGTCGAAATGATCAAGACAAACCTTTTTTGTCTGATCATTTCGACGGGCCGCACGACATTATCATACCTCTTCGGCAAACTGCGCAGCAGACAAATTTCCACCTCTTCGTCGTCCATCACGATGCCAGTACTGACAAGTTTTTTTTGGAGTGTATTTTAGGGAACTCGTTGTAGTGGTGCAAGAGATTGTCGCTTTTTTCCGTTACCATGCAAAAAAGGACAATTCAGGTAGACGCGGCCGGTCTCTAAGATCACTCATTAAGAGCCCCGAGAAGTGACCAGGCAACCCACCCTTCTTCGCAGTCGTCGACCAGGAGATGGCACTCAGTCTCGATGTGCAAAAGTAGCAGGCCTATGGTGATGCTGTTCTTACGCACATACTGTCCTGGACTCGGGTTTCTGTAAAAGTCGCCACCGACTCGCGCTTACAACATTCCATGATGACTTCGTCAGGAGCACACCGCGCATGTAGTGTACCCGTGTCGTATAATTCACCGTGAAATTTGTCGATGACCTTCTTTCGTTGGGTTGGACATGGCGCAAGCTGTGTTGGTCTCATAACCTGATAATAATGAGGACGACGATGTTGTTTGGAGATTGCAAAAGAGAAAGTGATTGATTAAGAGCTTGCTTCACATGTACACGCTACGTCCAGGCCAGTAACCTCTCCTGCATCAATTGACTCCTTTCACTTGATTCCTATAGACGCCATTTTCTTCCATTATACGACAACCTTCGATG
>JH598253.1:163626-180367 GCA_000173235.2 Hyaloperonospora arabidopsidis Emoy2
ACATCACACCGCCGCAGTTCATACGTTCAGCACTGGACACGCAAATGCATTGGCATGCGTCTCGCCATGCTCGAGATGAAGACTGTCATGGCCGTTCTCTTCAGTCGCTTCGAGATTGAAACAGTTGAAGACCCGTTCGAAATCACCTACGACTTTTCCTTCGTGCTACCGGTGAAAGGCCCATTGGCTGTGCGTGTCCGTGAACGCACCGCATACTGCGTGTAGCACTCTGGTTCTATCATTGCATATAAGGTTACACGTATCATCCATTTTTTACCAAGTCTCTTTCACGAGCGCGTTCTTCACGATATCGCTTTGCCAATGTCAAGTTTGTCTTAGGGCGTGTGTGTGCTTGATGAAGCACCTCGTAGTCTAACCTTTGCAAATCAAGCAACAAATTATGAGGTTATGAATATCATCACCTTGTTTATGAATTGGAATCGGTGGCGATACGATGCACTAACGACGGAAGGAGAATCAGCAGCTTGGCTGTGCAGTTCTGCTGGCAAAGCAGCGTAGTTACTAGCACAGGTGCTTTTTAAATTAATCTGGGTGCGAACAAACACGTAGTTTACGCGAAAAATTGAAGGACAAGCTCGCAAAATGTATGTTCGCATGCATAGCTTGAAGTGTATCCGGAACAAGCCGCAGAGCTTAAAATCGCGATGGTCATTGTGGGCAGCCAAAACCTTGCCTAGAAATAGCTTCCACGAATCGTAGTTCTTTTTTATAGGAATGATGAACTCTACGTTACGACGGTCGAATGGTTACACGCGCATAATAAGCAAATGAGCCGAGTGTCGATACTTCATAACGTCAGTGTAATAGGACTGAGCATAACGGGATTACGCATCGATTAATACGACCGTAAAAGTAGGGAATTGTTAAATTTACTTCCTTTTTCGTTAAGTAAACACTTTGTAGCAATAAGTTGTGACTGGTTAATACTAAGTGTGAAGTATACCCGTTTTCTCTTTTAAACCCTCGCAAGCTGAATTACTGTTGAGACTATATAGCATCGTCCGGTGGCCCAGCAGCCCCACCAATTGTCATTGGATTTAGACAGGGTGATTCCAAGAGGTAATGCTAGCGACGGCATCGCAGGATTCTCCTGCGGACACTATTAGCCTAATTTTGTAATTATATAGATAATAAAGCGTCTTACGTCTGATAATAGCCCTTATTTTCAGTAACTTCTCTATAGATAGGACTTTAAGGTCACAATACTGAACCCTTAAGGGAAAAACTCGTACATATATCAAATTACGGAAGACAGTCACGCGCATCATCGAATGGCATTAAACGGACAAGAATATAAGTACCAACATAACAAAAAATGGAATGGAAGAAAGGGGGAAAGAAGAAGACAAAGGTGATAAGGGATGGTGGCGATGAAGACGATAAAGGGCATTTATGTACACTTCTGATTCAAAAGAAGCAGCAATATAGATGTCACTCGGTGAATAAAGGGGAGCCATAAAGAATAATTGCAAAGCGTAGTACCGTGTGGTTATTATTGAAAACTGGCTATTATAACACTCTATTATCATAAACACCACCTGCAGCGGAGCTACCCTAACTCCTTAGTCAGAGGAAGAGTTCTAGACTCGTATAGTATATCAAACTAAACGAGTAGTAGCTTAAAGGGTATCAAGTCTTTACAGAATTATTGAGACTTAAGTCTACGTGTATGTACAAGCTCTTAAGATTCTAGTTCTGGTTCAGGGGACTACGACTCCAAGGAATCAGGTGGCATTAATGCCCAAGAGTACTTAGCCTTAACTCAGGCACTTAGCTCTCACGACCAGAGACGTCATAGAAAGACACGTGTCTGAAACTGATCAAAAGGGGAACTGAATATATTTACTGATTTATAGCGATAATAAACCTTACTTACGTCTTTAACCTTAACACTATGCTACCTAATCGAATAGTCCTCATCGTAGTTCTTCTTGTGTGCCACACCAGAATTACGCCGCCTCTATGAAGACCCTATTACGATAGATATTCTCTAACCATAACCGATAGGGTACTGTAGTATCGCTTAGCGTATGTGATACAATAGTACACCTTATCAGTGATACTGATCTCTTTCTGTGTGCACCACACCAATGTAACTGGTTATCACAACCATTTGTGTAGCCCCGTTACACCCTCCCCCACCACACAATCGATACCCCGAATCGACATTCTTCACCTTTCTCATTGAGATAGCTCGGAGAGAACAGATATCCTCACGGTTGTGTTCACGACACCTTGCGCATCAATTGCGAAGTCTTAGCATTCATACTAGTCTTTGGAAGCCATCCTGCGAGAAGAGAACATCGTCGATTATGACAGTGATACTGTTGTAGAAGAGGGTGAAACCCCCGAACATGCCACGTCAGCGTCGCGCAAACGTACGCGCATAGCGCCAAACCCATTTCCAGAACGAAGCACGGCTCAAGCGCTGGCAGCGTTGCAGCCTTCAACCACATTTGATGAGCCCATCATCACCAAAAAGATCAATGAGCAACAGCAACGCTATATCGAGGAGAATGAGAGAGCTAGACGTCTATCTCAGACATTAGCTATCGCCGAAGCGCATTCGGATTATCGCTTCAAGCCTTTGAGCGTTAATGAGTTGTTGCGAAAGTTTGCAGGGCAGCCCTTGACTACTTGGCCCACAGGGCGCGAGGCTACGACGTCTAACGACATTGCCGAACGAGATGCTCTCAGAGAGAGGCACCTGACACCCGAAGCGACGACGATCTCTGAGTATCAAATCAAATCGACGGAACAAGAAAGTGGTGCCTCTGTACTAAAGCAGCGAACGATCCCGGTCGTTCTGTACCCAGGCGACAGTGAGGCCGAAAATGATAATACTTTCACTCGCTGGACTTATAGGGCACGTCGCTTGCCCAGTATGAATGCCCTTAGAGCTAGTGCCTCCAAGGCTGACGTTCGGTTAGAGCGCAAACTGCGTTATGAATTTGCTAAGCTGAAGGCCAAACGCCAGCTACGTTCTCTGTATCGTACTCAGTACGCAAAACCAGTTGTTGGTCAAACCACCACTGTTTCGGCTGTGTAGACAGTCGCGGGTAACTCGGCATTGGCGAGCGAGCCGTACACCCCCACACCTATTGGTGGGAAGCGCGTTGGGATGCAAGTTGACCCTCAGCGCGACGCTCAAAAATGTCAACGGCGTACGGGCAATCTTGCCGAAGGGGTAACTCCACCAGATACCGGTATTGACCTTTGTGACGACGCTGCTTCAGAAGCCTTTTCACATGGAACCGCAAGTTCCCTTGCTCGTCGAGCAACGCAGGAGGGGTCGGTGAGTCGGCATAAGCTCATGAGGACTTGGTGTCAGAGGTGAAGCGATCCCGCGAGTCTTTTGCTCACGTGCAGACTGCACTGGATCAGTCTGTGACTAGAGGAATCAATTCCGGGAGAACCTTGACCAAGTACAACGCGCTCATGAACATTCATCGACTGAGTTGGCTCAGTTGCGTGAGTAGATGAACCGTCTCGGCTCGATCGACTTGGTCAACAAGCGACTGCGGAAGGTGGAGTACAACCTGCCATGGCTGGATGGCCAGGTAGAACTCTTGACGAAGTTGCAGCTAGCGGGGACGACGTCCCTCCTTCATGTGCAAGCGCCTTCCGGTCCATGAAAGAAAGATCACGATTTGGCTTAAGCAAGCCAACGTAAAACACTGGGTCTGTGCGCAGTATGCGCGGGAGATTGAGTGTACAGGCAAGGCCTTTCTTCGCGATGACCGTAAACGGCCCAATGAAGCGCGGACGCAATTTCGTCTTGAAGACGGCAGACACTACATTTGTAGGTAGGTTTTAGCATTTAATAAGACTTGGTCTCCAACTTCATAAGAATCAATACATCCTCTGCCTTTAGCATCAGCTTGTTTTTTTTGTTTATCTTGGCTATCAGCCATTGCATCACGCACTTGTCGTAAGACACTAAAGCGCGTCGCGAGAAAATCGCTCACTTGTTTCTGCATCGTGGTAGGGCTGATGTCAGCAAGCTTGTCAGCAGACTCTCCCCCACCAAGCCCAGAACCACGGAGTGGTAACGTGAGTGGAACGCGGGGTGCGTGAGACTATTCACATAGAAGGGAGTAAAGTCGGTCGAGGCATGAACAACGTCGTTCAACGCAAAATCAATGACAGGGAGCATCGAGCTCCAAGTCTTAGGCGACTCAGCACAAAAACTGCGAAGAACGTCGCCAATGACGCGACTAACTCGCTCAGTATGACCATCGCTGTGGACATGTCCAATCGCGTGCCAAGCAGCTTCACAGGCAAGTCCAAAACTTGCCTGTGAAGCGAGGGGCGCAATCAGAGATGATTGACAGCGGCAACATTTGTTGACGAAACACACGATCGATAAACAGCATGGCTGAACCTTTGCCATTGATGGAATCCGGCACCGCCGCCAAGTGAGCCATCTTGCTTAGACAGTCAACAAAGACCACAATACCCGTATTTCCGTCACAGTATTTGGGAAGACCGAGCACAAAAGCCATACTGATGGACTCCCAACACCCCGTGGGCACAGGTAAACTGGCGAGTGGCGCAGCCGAATGTGCTGAGGGTTTGACCCGCTGGCACGTTTCGCATGTATGCACGTATGTGCTCACCCATTTGTAGAGTTTGGGCCACCAGTAGTGTTGAGCCACAGAGCCAGAAGTCTTTTCCTGGCCCAAATGCCCACCGAGGGCAGTATCGTGGGACTCAAAGAGGATTTGATGCTTTAAATCCTCATCATGAGGTACAACAATGCTAGCGGTATCCGCTACATCTGTGCCATAGCACAAGAGATCATTATCGATGTAGGCTGTCCCACAAGCGTGCCGATAATTGACTGTCCAAGTCCTTGTATCCCTCATTTCCAAGGGCATGAAACAATGCCACACATTGAAAATCCCGTGGATATGCCACACGAATTAACTCCTCAATAGGAGGCGACAAAGTCATGACATGAGCAAGCTCATAATCAGGTCTGCGAGAGAGGGCATCTGTCAACGCATTCTGTTGCCTGGCTTATACTTCACCTCGAAGTTATATTCCTCAAAGAAGGAAAGCCACCGAGCCATTCTCTGAGAGATGTGAGGCGACTGTGTCGCCGTGCGCAATGACGCATGATCCGTAAAGACGACGAATGGCTTGGAGCCAAGTAGATGGACTCTAAATTTGACGAGCGCATACTTCATAGCAAGTATCGCTTTGTCATGAACGGGATAGTTCTTTTCAGCAGCTTTCAGCTGACGAGATTCAAATGCGATAACTCGCTCGCAGCCTGCAGCATCTGTTTGTGACAGGGCGCTGCCTATAGAAAAATTTGGTGCATCGCAGACAACACTAAAAGGGTACTCAGGATTTGGCAACGCAAAAATAGGAGCATGGAGGAGACTCCCCTTTACTGCCCGAAATGCGTAAGCATCGGTGTTGTCCCAGCGACAATTTGTGTCCTTCTTAAGGAGATCAGTTAATGGCCGAGTCATATCAGCATGATTTTCACTGTATTTGTGTAAGTAATTGGCAAGGCCAAGCCACTTACGCAAGTCTTTTTGATTCTTAGGAATCGGCCAGTCCACTATAGCCTTGACATTAGCGGAATCCGCTCTAAAGCCGCGCTTATCAATGAAACAGCCCCAACATGGGATCTACTCTGCACCAAAAATGCATTTAGACGCGTTGGCGTAAAATTTGTTAGTGCGCATGCACTCGAGCACGGCTCGCAAATGATCGATGTTGTTGTCAGCTTCTGACCGACCTTGTTCGGCACGACTATGGACAAAAATTTCATCAAAGTACGCCTGGGAGTAATCCCGATGTGGGCGGAAACGTTGCGTCACAGACGGTTAAATGTTGCCGGAGCATCAGACAGCCCTTGGGGTATCACCAGCCAAATCCATAACATACCATCGGAGTGCTCACTGCTTTAACCGGAATATCACTCACTCGCATGAGCAATTGACAATATTCATCGACCAAGTCGAGTGAGATATACATATTACAACCAACCATGCTGTTTCGAAGAATATCCTTTCGAGGAATGGGTGTCTGTGTCGGAATAGTAGCCGCATTAAGCTTGTTATAAGCATGCACAATACACCACTTGTCGTTCGGCTTTTTAACACAAAATGTCGGTGTCGAATGTGGAGATTTACTCTCACGTACCATTACTGCCTCGTGCTTAGCACGGAAAAAGTCATCAATGACATCACATTGCTCCTTAGGCAAGGGTCACACAGTATGTGACACAGTATTCAGTCCCAGGAACTAAGTCAATTTCATGACGGACACCTCTATCTGGAAGTAGAACAGAGGGTGGATCGTGGCACACCACATCTTGAAATTCCTTGACTAAGGAATGAGTGATCAAACTCATCGACCGACAACTCTTCGAGTTCTAAAGAGAACTTAACAAGGGTATAGCCTCAAGGCTACCAGTACCCTCACAGACACCAGACACTACATTGACGAGTGTGTGCAGCTGATAGTCATTATCGCTTTGTGACACAGCACACCCTATGTGATTTCGTATCTTTCGGATCTATATCATCGTAAACGTAATTGCTCTAATCTAGAGCTGATGTCGCAATCGACATCCGATGACAAGTCAGTTGACATGACGTCGTCATCACGTGTATTAAGTTCCACTTCACGTTCATCCGCTGAACAGGCTCGCGATGCCTTGGTATTTCACCAACAACGTCAATATTGACCTTCAGCGTGTCGCTGTCACATTCAACGTCACTTAGTGGGTACTTACGCGCCACTCCACCCTTATCTGATGGGTTCAACAATCGATGACTTAACGATTGGTCACAATGCTTTTGGCATTCAGTACGTTGTTCTC
Organism: Hyaloperonospora arabidopsidis Emoy2; assembly: GCA_000173235.2. Classification (NCBI taxonomy): domain Eukaryota; phylum Oomycota; class Peronosporomycetes; order Peronosporales; family Peronosporaceae; genus Hyaloperonospora; species Hyaloperonospora arabidopsidis. The sequence goes on from JH598253.1 coordinate 170,492, forward strand.
ACAACGACTATCACTTAACGGAGTACGTGCCGCTTCACTATCACATATCGAGATTTGCTCTATACTCATGTTTTTGACATCGTCAGAATCAACAAATCCCGACATTTCGATGTCCAGCACACTGACAATGCCAGCCAGTGGCTCGCGCCAATAGCGCTTTTGATTCCTAGCAGAGGTAGGTTCATGACTCCTCACAGCTCCACTAGGGGCAGTGCGCGTGGCGCCTAATGTTTTCAAACTTCAGTCGATCCATGGCTCATGGCGCTCAAGCCAAGCCATATCAAGAATGAGATCATACCTCGAGTCCAAATCAGGGACTAAACAGCGTTCGATACTGTCAAAATCGAAAAACTTCACACCCAAGTTCACAGGAACTTTGGGTGCAGTGACGGGAGTTCCTGTCGCCAAGCGAACAGTGATCGTATCACCCCCGTGTGCTTCTAGCGCCCCAACATAACGTGGATTCCATTCAAGGGAACAGCGTCTGACATAATTGCCGGATGCTCCGGAGTCGATAAAAATCAATCAGGGTTTTTCAAAGCCCTTAACAGTCTCCTTTGTGACCAACAAGCCTGTCTTGTATTCACGTCCCGTGTTAGAGTACATGGGACTCCTTGGGGCTAAGTTCTGCTAGCCACTACCTCCTGTAGGATGAACAGAACCTAGTTCCTCCCCAGCAGGGCGCCCCACGCCTACTGGGAGTCTACGTTTTCCCGCACCGTAACAGACTTCTGGTTAGCGGCGGGAGTTCGGTCTGAAGTAGCCATGCGTGCCCTGCTTGAAGGGGAATTAGGTCGCAGATGCTTTGTTCTTCCACACGTGAAGCATCGTCGAATGTTTCGATGCTGTTCTACAGCTCGAAGCTCTGCTTCTTCGTCCGTCTCGGCGAGATTGAGGTTCATAGGCTCCGGCCTATTGAACGAATTAAATGAGCTCACCAAGTTTGGGTTGTACCCATGAGTGCCAAAACAGGCTGCCTTAAAGTTAAACTCAGCTTTTAACGCGATATACACAGCCGCCTCAAAGGAGGTGGGGTGAACCCGGAATACTTCCGTTCGAGCCACGCCCGTACGAAGACCCTCCATGAATATGATAACCAAAACCATTTCTGGTAAGGGATCACGTTGAATGGCAGCGATTAGAGTTCTCAGTTCCTGGACATAGTGCGATAGTTCTTTCTTGCCCTGACGAGTAGATAAGAAACGAGAACGCACCCTGTATGCCTGATTAGGCGGAGCAAACACTCGGGATATTTGCTGTTCTGGCAAATCCCATGTGGGGAAAGCTTCGTCTACCGACGTGCTACACGTGAAAGCCTATTTTATGGATCGACCACCCAGTTTTGAGATAGCCATCCCAACTCGCTGTTGCTACAACTGGAGCACAGCAGAGTTCATAGCCATTTCTACCTCTCTGATCCACAAGAGGAGATCCTTCCCTTCTTTTCCCTCAAATGTCTATACAGTCAAGACAAGGGGTCGGACCCTTGGCTCTTCATTAGGTACGGGAACATATCGAGTAGGCATAACCGATGCCACATGGTCGTGTACTTGCCTATCAAAGTGGACTCAAACTGCATAAAAGAGTCAAGACGTGCACAAATCACGTCAGGACCTTGTGCGAGGATTAAATCCACTTGTTCGTTACCGACTAGCGCTCTGAGTTTCTCCAGCGCGAATCCCTGGGCCTCGAAGAGGTTTGTCTTTGTTTCCACCCTTACAGAGCAACATTCTTCAATAGACTCAAGTGTAGATTGACTAAAAGCGCTACCCTAACTCCTTAGTCAGAGGAAGAGTTCTAGACTCGTATAGTATATCAAACTAAACGAGTAGTAGCTTAAAGGGTATCAAGTCTTTACAGAATTATTGAGACTTAAGTCTAAGTGTATGTACAAGCTCTTAAGATTCTAGTTCTGGTTCAGGGGACTACGACTCCAAGGAATCAGGTGGCATTAATGCCCAAGAGTACTTAGTCTTAACTCAGGCACTTAACTCTTACGACCAGAGACGTCTTAGAAAGACACGTGTCTAAAACTGATCAAAAGAGGAACTGAATATATTTACTGATTTATAGCGATAATAAACCTTACTTACGTCTTTAGCCTTAAAACTATGCTACCTAATTTAATAGTCCTCATCGTAGTTCTTCTTGTGTACCACACCAGAACCACGTCGCCTCTATTACGATAGATATTCTCTAGCAATAACTGATAGGGTACGGTATCATCGCTTAGCGTATGTGATATAAAAGTATGCCTTATCGGTGATACTGATCTCTTTCTGTGTGTACCACACCAATGTACCTGGTTATCAGAACCATTGGTGTAACCCCGTTACACCACCGATATTGCACTCTACTATTCTTCTTCTTATCGATACATGAAAATAAAAAAATGCCCCATTCAATCACGAAAATAACAAAAGGGAGCCGCTAATGAGCCTTCACTTTTTGCTAATGAGCTTTCACCCCACACATTAAACAAATAATTGGATTTGAAACCCCCTAAATTGTCGAATTGTTTTGTTGTAAATTTTAGAAATAATGTCCATTGATCTCATATCATCTACTATATCGTACCTCTGACCTCCCTTCTTAAAAGCAACATGAAAGGCATTATCCAAATCACAGGAGAGCTCTTTGTTTCCGTTGACGAAGTTTTTCACGCGCTTGACGAGATGACACTGCCAGAAGGCTATGTTACAATAATTACACGGCAACAAAGGGTGAGTAACAGCAAGGAAAGTGAGGCTAAACAATAAATCTGCAATTCTCATGCAACGCTGTCCACAACATGTGATTATTGAAGACGCTTATATTACAGCAATCGAGCACAACTGGAGAGAGAGCAGCATAAAGTATATGTATCGTGTTTTCACGATCGTCTATTTACTTGTTAGGGCGAAGGATGGTTTGAATACGTTTAAGCCATGATCGAAGTGCCGTCGTAGGAGCTTTTCGGGGTGGTCCTCATAGAAAGATAGAGACGTAGTGTAGGGGCAGGGTTGTATTCACCTTAACCAAGACGGTGCTGGCCTATAATTCAAGTGCTTTTAATAAATCGCTGCCCTATGCAGAAAGAAGTGTGAGTAGCTTCGCCATATCAACACATTGCTGTAGTGACGACCGCAAGCGCGGCCGATCAACCCGGTGTATGCGACGCCAATCAACACGCCAATAATAAGGAGCGCTTCATCAGCAATAAATCGTTCTTCCCAGCCTCTTGGACGTCCCAACGCCTGTGTGTGCAGTCATTGAAGTGAGCGCGAGGCGTGGATTGTCAGCCAACCATAATAGTTCCCTGGTCAACGGCTGGTATATTGTACGGCTGCGCCAGCAGCATACCAAGGACAATGCCTTACCCGCTCCTACTCTAACTAGGGAAAATACAGTCGAAGGAGATGCTCTATGGAGCTACTGATATGACTAGCTCGGTCTTGACTGTAAAGATTTGGAAATTAAAGCACAAAGTACAACAAAACAATTTGACAATTTAAAGGGTTTCAAATTTAATTACTTAAACAATGTATGGGGTAAAGGCTCATTAGCGAAAACTGAAGGCCAATTAGTGGATCCCTAAAAATCCCCCACGTCCTTGTATACTCAAGTTAAAGCGGCACATATAAAAATTTATATCTTTAGTCATATCTCAGTTCCCATTGTACGGCTGTGCTCGACCCCCGCCCTGTAGGGGGAGCCGCGAAGGGGGTTCTGCCGCGGGCGTGCTGCGCTCCCATCCACCACTTGTGGGCGCGGTTGGCACCGGAAAGATGTAAACGCATCTTTGTATCGTCGGCCGTGGCCGTAATGTAGACAATCGGTGCTGATGTCGCTATAATTGATGGTATTGATTTCTTACCGTTTTTATTATTGTTGTTATTGTTTTCTAATGTTATAATTAGTGCTATTGTTACTTTTGTTTCAGTTGCTCATGTCGTTGTTGCTGCTACCGCTGCCGCTGTAGCCGTTGTTGCTCTAAGTTTTTATGATGTTCCTTTTGATTTTGTTACTGCTGCTGCTGGTGGTGGTGCTGCTGCTGATGTCATGTTATAATTTTATCGTTGCTGATGTCATTGGTATAATTTTATCGTTGCTGATGTTGCTGTTGTTCGTACTGGTGTGTGTTCTGCTGCTGTTACTGCTCCTTTTTCTACTGCTGCTCTTGCTACTGCTGGTAGTGTTCGTGAAGTTACTACTGTTTTGTGGTATTTTTTGGTAAGGGAATTGTTATTTCCACCACACTTTTTACTATTTTCACCGCACCATAACTTTTGTTTGAATAATTATAGAGCACCACATCAAAGCAAAATACCACTTCAACAACAAACAAGCTGCTGCCTTGCAGTGCTTTTAGCTTCTCCTGTCAATATATTGTGTATTGTAATACGTGTCCGGAAGCAGCTCAATATGGTTAGACCAGTTGGACTCACTGCCTTGTACAAACAAACTCTACATCATAGCAAGAGCCAATTGATCGTCCTCTCCTTCGGGTAGAAGCTGCTGAATGAACGTATCTTTTGAAATGCGTTAATCGGTTGGAATCTTACGATCTTGAGGTGGACGTTGAACTTGCGGTTTAGTGTTGTTAAACCGTGATGGTTTATATTGCGTGTTAATGCGTGGACTACACATCTTGTGTGTTGTGGAAACCATGGCATTTCGTACTTAGATTAAAGAACGGATCTTCATCTAATACACTTACTCTTTTTACTCTTATACCGTGTGCGTGTATCGCGTTCCCTCTGTGTTTGTCGCAGCGTGGCTGGAATTTCAAGATAATATCCTATAGACGCTGGGCCGTCAGCCTCGCATCCAGTGAGATACTAACAACAGATGTATGTGGCTTTACGTCTTCAGCAATGTATGCAACTCGCTCTGCCGCGTACGCGTCTTCATGGTACTCATTTACAAAGTCAGCGACGATCTACACCTTGAATGTCTGATCGAACACTCGTTGTAGTCAACAAACGCGTAGCAATCGTTGTCGCCCATTTTTGTGTGGTGGGTGATGGCGGGTACGCAATGGTCATCTAATCTGGTCATCCAAATTTTTAATCGAATGCCAAGGCGATGGATGGCATTTGATTTAGTAAGGTATAATCAAAAATGGTTCGAAAATTGTGTGACTTCTGGACTGCGAACTCGAGGTCGGCTACTGAAAGCGCAGAAGCCAGCCAGGGACGGGTAAGAATGTGTAGGAAAGTAAACGAATTAGCTACTTATTTTATATCGATATTACGGCTTGGAAAGTCTTATACTATCCGTTTACAAGAGCGTCTGGTGGTGTGGTGCGCCTGTAATTATTTAAATAACATTTATGGTGTGGTAGAAATAGTAAAAAGTGTGGTGGAACTAACAATTTCCTTTTATTAACACAATGCTGCCGTTATAGTTGTTTTAGTTGTGGGATAGGAATTCTCTTCCTGCTCGTACGCTGTAGTAACTTCAGCATATTTAACCATTAAATAGACTATAATGAATCTGTTTGACTCTCATTTTACTAATTTGGAGGCTTTACCAGTGCTGATGACGACACTTCAGTGCTGTTGCAGGGATTAGTTGGTGCTGTTAATGATTTTAAACTACATGGACAGTACGCTGGACTTGTAGAGTTCAAGAGATAAAAAAAGTCAGACGTATCAGCACGTTGCGTGTGAATGGTGATTATACTAGGTTAAGTCCTTCATTAAGCATCATGTCAGTTTATGTGTACCACTTTAACTTGAGTATACAAGGACGTGGGGCGTTTTTTTATTCCAGTTATCTGGGGCATTCGTTATATTTCGTGATTATATGGGGCATTTTTAATTGTACTATATTGAAATTAATTTGCTCCGTATCATCGCTGGCATTAGTGACGTTGAAGCGAGCTTGATAAGTGAAATGGTAAATAGACCAAAACTTGCCGGCTGAACCGGACCTGCGGACCACCCATGTAGGTGCTCTACACCTTCTGGATTTGGTTATTTTTTAGCTGTACAGTCCGGCGTTCAAAATTTCTTCATTTTCGGTAAGGTATTTGCATAAGCCGGCATGGAGGTACATCAAACAAACTGGCCACGGTGAAAGCAGGTAATGTATATCAGGTTCAGCTGTTCACGGTAAATGGGCGCCCGGAACAGTAGTGGTGTCAATTTGAATGTATCGGGACATGACTCGCGGATATAAGAACACCCGACAACATTTATGGAAATCAACGTATAGCCCCGCGCGTAGCGAGGAAGAGACCATTCTAACCTCTTCAGGTTGGAGCATATAATTTAATAGCCTGCTAGGCTTTCTTTTTTCCATGAACAAGGACATGAACTTGCAAAGACACATCAAGATAAGAAAAATAATTATACACGATATTAGTGTTATCGAGTATTCTGGACATAATTGATCATATGTATAATGCCGGCCTTAATTTAAAGCAGATTATCTCGCTTGCATACTTAATTCGTCTTGCGTATTTTTCAATGCGAGCAAAAGTCTTTTTGGATACTCTCTAGGGAGCAAAAGAACGCGTTCATGTCCACGACTAACTTGGTAAATGGCCCATCATTGTAGGAAAAACGAGACATTAAGAGATAATCCTTGATCTAGGCATTTCCATCTGTCTTGAAGCGTTCGAGCTATCAATATCGCGAAACCAACGAATAATTAAGAGACGAGACGAGACTGGCAAGCGCCGGAGTAAAAATATGTCTTTATCTTTACGGAGTCGTACCTCGAGGTTCGCGAGGGAGTTTAAACTCGCCTATTTGCTTATACCATCTCTCGCACCATATAATCGTGCAAGGTTTGGCGTTGCACTTAAGTTGACTCAGAGGCTAGCAGTGACGTGACAGAACTTTTTCCGGCACCGCTGCGAAGCGTGTGTTGCCTGTCATTGGAAGGAGGTGAGGCGGTAGACTTTCGATTGATCCTTCCTATATCCCGGAATCTCCTCGGGCCAATCCAGGATAGTTACGTACTCAATTGTTGGAAGGACTACAACGTGCAACCGGTGTGATCGGTCTAGCGCTACCGTCAATAGCTTACATTCATTATTAAGAGAAAGGTTACTGGTTAATCAAAAATACAAGTTTGCTGATAATTTTATCAAGGGGAACATTATAAGGCTCATATGAGCCATTCAAATATATCAAGTTGTGATTAGCGGAAAATGGGTCTGGTCACCCATTTCCATCTTTTCAGAGGATATCTACGTACTTATGAAGCATATAGTTTAGTAGCCTATCTACTTATGTAATGGTAGTCCCATCAAAAAGTTGGTGTGGTGGCTCATGACTTAGCCTGTTGCTATTAGTTCTACGTACTTCAAATAGATACACTTGTATGTATTAATAAGTGTGGGTCCTGCATTAATGTGTGTAGCGCTTAAAGAAATCTACCGAGGTTGATTATTCGATATACTCTGCTGTTCGAATTCTCTGGTATTGTGTTTCCAATATTTGTATTCCTAAAAGCTGGTATATGCTGTTGACTTGTGTTGCCTCTATCTTGAGTCAACATGTTTGTGTGCCCACAATTAAATTGTGAGAATATTGCTGTTAGATTTTTGACATGTGTACGCAGGTAAGAAACTTTTCTTTCCCCGCGGCTCTGGCCTGCAAGCATTAGAGGGCTCGACCTACCCTCATTTCCATCTGTCAACTTTCACTATAATGCGTACGCAGTGTGCTTTTTGCATGTTCTTTAATGTGTGCGTGTTCATCACTCGCCGCATTTGCCTCCATAAGTTGGACCATAACCTATTATGGCTAAGGCGCGAAAGTGATCATTGTTGTGTAGATGAATGTGGAAGAGGGTGTTCAGATAGATACAAACGAGTCACTATAAATACGTTTGCAGTAATACGTATGGGAGCACTGCTTGTGCAGTTGGCATGGAAAATTTGTAAGGCTAGAAAATAGCCGAACGTATAAAAATAAACTTAACTGAAGAAATTTCTTGGTCACACTGGAGGTGTGAAAATGGCTCCCCATATTATAAGGGAGCTGTTAGATTCACTCCTTTATTTTATTATTAATTATATCTTCGACGCAAAGCATTTTGATTGGTCAACTAACTATGTGAAGTATGCCCAAATTCCATCAGATTGATCTCTTTTTATTTGACACGAATTCAAGACTATTCGGTGACAACCAAAACCCCGATAGCCGGGATTTTATGAAAAATGTTTATAGTACACCCATAAAACACATTTATAAACCCGTTTATGAGCACTATAAATCTGTCAAGGCCAAAAAATCGTCTCGAAAAATCTGTTGTTTTATAAATAATTTCTGCATATAAAACAAATCACGTACGAACGCGCACATCCACCACCGCCCAGCCGTCAATCATCCCCGACCAGCTCGAAACATGTTCGGACGACGTGGTAAGATTTTCCCCAAGTCTAATTGTACCGCATGCCGGACATCACTGAAGAACACCTCCTACGCGGCGCGCAGGAATGGGGAGAGGTTGCCCATACCTACAACGATGGACACCGGGCTTAATTTCATCGGTCCAGCGAGATGTTGCGGAAAAAATATAGCCGAACGCGTGGGGTTAAAGAGCCGGAAAAGGAGCGCGGTGCTGCTCGGGCTATCCTTATTAAAAAAAAATTGAAGAGAAAGCCGGGACATTCGAATCGGACGACCGACAACTAGAGGGTAAATTGAGCAAGATCGACGCCTTAACGATGTTGAGCCTAGTGGAAGACCGTCTGCCGACTCAAAATACAAAAGGAATAGTTAGCCAATTTTTAAAATAACGGGTGCTCAGAAAGGGCCCTGGCGGTAACCGGGGAGAGGTCAGGAGGCTGTCTGATCTCTATGCTGATATCAGAAAGCCGACTGGGAACCCTACATGTCCAGAAGAAGTTCGAAGGGTATAGCGCGTAAGTGGAACACCCATACGAAGGTGGATACTGAAAAGGATGATGATGATCTGCAAAGAGCTGTCCGTCACAGACAGCTTGCAGTCGATATTACTTCAAACATCAATGACTGGTCCGGGCGACGAGACTGATACGACTCCTTCACCCCCGTTGACATAGTTCTCTATTCAAGTCTGAGTGAAGTTGTTCAAACTACGCTTAACACTGTTGACGATGAAGAGGATACCGGCATCGAAACTGAAAGCTTGGACAGCCAGAAAGCTTTTAAGAGAAATGCTATCTCCAGCGTCCCATCACTACAACTTGCACCGCATATAACGCATCTGCAACGCCAACCGTCAAGCAGGTCTGACATCACAAATGCTGATCAGCGCTTGTAGACGTATCAACTTGGATAAGGCTACCATGCGAATGAGCAAGCCCGACTGCAACTCCATACAAACAGTCTTCAATCTGATCCCGATGTACGAGCTGACGATGTCTCAGCTGCGTAATGACCACGAACAACGACGTGCGGATGAAAACTATGGGATACTGAATACGAACGACGGGAGGCAGAAAGACGTGATGAGCGGATTTGCTACTATATAGAAAGGGGAGATCGGCGCAGAAGAGACGAAGATGAAAGGGAAGAGCGAAGAAGACAGGATCAGGAAAAAATAGAGAAGCAGGAGAAAGGCCGCAAGCTGCAGATGGATTTTTCGCGGCTCTCGTGACACGTTTAAAGAAGCAATGAATGCAATTAATGAAAAGAGGCTCGCAGACATTTTAACAATTACAACACGAAGATGCTGGTCATTAAATCGTAAAAAAATATCCAGACTTAACAGCATCTCAAGCCCCCCCCACACTAATCGCCTCGTCATCGTCTTCTGCTGCTGCATAAAGGACATACAGATATTGGCAATTTGGAATCATCGAAATGCACTAATTACCATATCCGTGAAGTGAGAAAATTCTAATATGGTAAAGAAGTATATTGCAATAAACAAAGTAGCGATTGATATTCA
>JH598253.1:203790-228164 GCA_000173235.2 Hyaloperonospora arabidopsidis Emoy2
ACTTCTCCTTGAGCCACATGCGGACTTGCATGTCGCGCGACTCGTTCATCCCCCGGAGCACCGCCCACGCTCGACTGCAGTCGTGTGGCACCACGTGCAGCACTGCGAGTCGGTCAAGCTGAGCACGATCGCCGCATGCGCTTGCTCCATAAGGGAGAGGTCGAGCGGCGCGCTCCCGTCCACTTGCCCCCACAGTCCTCGAGACCGCAGGTACATCTTCATCTTGAAGCTCCACAGCGGGTAGTTGGTGCCGTCGAACTTGTCGACCTTCTCAAACGTAGTTGGGCTCATAACCTGTTCAAAATGCTGCAGAGCTACTGAGGTGAAGGTACTGTTGCTGAAGTGGTCAAAGCAAAAAGTGAGTTGTATTCGTGCGGCTCCGTGTGCTTGGAGCTATTGGCTGTGAGCCACTCATTCTTCTGTCCTACCCTCCTTGCCTTTGTGTATCCCTCTGTGGTGTGTCCTACCTTTTGGTAATTACGTCTTGTAAAAACCCTCGGTAAAAACCTCACTGTGTCATATGCAAAACTGAAGGCGATTGCGCGGCCCCCTTCCCAAACGACTAAGCCAATCTGTTGCCCCTGACTCAGTCACGACGCACTTCACAAGCATAATATGCATCATATAACCTACACATCCAACCGCGTACTTGATCACTTCTAACAAGGAGCACACACATAAAATGGGGATATGCATATAAGATGGTACATGGTGGTTGAAAAAGTACTCATTAAGGTCTCCAGAAACATGAAATTTGTTGTGGTCTTCATCTGCAGTACTTGCTCGAATGAAGAAAAAACGACCTATGATTACCTCGTCGCTTGGCCGTGAGAGAGCCTTATGACTTTCCTGATCACCAGTCATTTTTACGTCGTCAGTCGCACTGTGGTGCTAATGAAACGCATGATAAGGCATCATATCCGATAACTCATAACAAAACAACAATATTCTGCGAGCAGAACAACTACATAAACTGATAGCAAATCCCACAACGCTCAATCTTTACCAGCTGGAATTTCAAACTTTAAAAAAACTTGAGTATCTAAACTTGTATCAGCTCTTTAGACTGGAATACTTTGATAGATGGCGAGCTCCAGAGCTTCCTCCTCTGTATTACATCCTCTATATAAATCAATCGTACTCTATGCGTCTTGCTATGACAGATATTGGTATTTAGGCAATATGTCGAGTAACAGCGTAAAACTTATCTACAGTCGTCCCCCTTTATAAGTGACACTTTGGGACCACCTTTTTGAAAAGTGTCTTATAAAGAGTCTCTAATATGATAATGATGACCGAATATTCTGGTGTATTCCACATCATGCCACACGATGCAGGCAGTCGATCCAGATTATATGATTTTAATTTGAATAGCCACGTACGACGTCCTCGTCTTGCATTACCTTTAATATTTTACTCCGCAGGTACATTCAAAAGAAAAGTACAGGTCTCGCAGTAGATTACGGCGTTCAACGAGCTATCGGAGACTCCGTGTGGCGTTTGTTCGATACGCAAATGATTTCCATTCTTATTCTGAGTCGTATTAGCTAGCAAATTTTGACATATCCAACTTTTACGTGCTTAATCACTGTCACTGAAGAATACGGTTTACTCTTCAAAATATCACCTTGATGACGTGCTAGTGGCGGTCAATTGTACCAACGCGATTTCATATCGACTAGCATGACGTCAAACTACCTGGAAACAGGCTCACGGCCACTAAATTCAATTTAGGGCGGCATCCACAAACTATAGACGGTTGAATGACCAGTTTGCAGCTGAAGTATTGGCAAAGCACGGGCAAGCATATCCCTATCTGCCACACCCGATTTCATTTACTGAGACGTCTGATGTCGCTACTCGAGAATTGTGTAAGTACAACTGCAAGCCATTCGAAAACATTATTGCCATATAATATGCCTTCTGCTCTTTTAGTAGTATCTCCACACGCTGTACACCGTAGGCATACATGCAGATACGAGTCGACGTCATCATAGAATAAAAAGACAAGTCTCTAGGGTTGATGGTGCCAGAAGACGTAATTTATGTTGCACTATTTGTTAATTGGCTGACCAAAAATGCACGTCAGCCGATATGGACCACCTAAAACACAAATTTAATTCCACTTGATCAATAATATTCGAGTCGCTGAAAAATGTATGCTTCAATCTGTTAAAAGTACTAAGATCTGTGACACATTTATTTTTTCCTCCCCTATTCATGGTACCAGCGATGAAAGCAGCATGTCTTAGTGTAGTGCTGTCAATACGGCTTCATCAACTGTTACATATTTAATAGGATTATAGGATATTTAGACTTTAAACTATACTCACCTAGATGAACCTTGGAACCCAGAGCATTGTTCTTCTACAGGTACATTTGATGATATTTATAGCCTTTGATTCTATTGTAATTAAAAGGAAAACTGATTATGAAATGAAGTTCGCATATCGAGTTGTTGCACTCTAGAGCGCCGATTCTTGCGAATGACTGACAAAAATTCCAGGTCTGACTGAATCATATGCGCGTCTTCATCTGAGCGCACAAAACACGCACGCAAAAGTAGGCAGCTTTACAGTGCTACTTTTTCAACAAGAGGTACAATTTTGTCGCTATCTGAGTCCACGGTCTTTTTCTTTGCGTCAACAAATTCATTCGGTTATTCATGAATATGCACACGATCTTCGATTTCTGCGCTCTCGTCTGCGTTAATTCTTACCTGGCGATCGCGGATCATATTAGTAATATTATATTAGTCTTGTTGGAACACAAGCTGGTCTGTCGATAATCGCTTTCTGCACGCATATCTGCAACCTCTGGCGCATCCATAATATCACACTTCATCTAGCAACTTCGAATGGTCTGTTCACCAATTCTGCTCCAGATATTAGTTAAAAACACGATGGCTTCGAGGACGTCCAATATGCGTTCCATAGTTTACTCTATCAGATCTCATGCGTCAGCGCATGTGAAGTATCTTGTACCGAGATTTGAACGATCAGATGATTCCTATACACCAAAAATGTGGGTAAGAAATAAATGTGAGTCATGGACACAAAATAATATATAATAACAATAATAATGTACCTTAATCGAGTGGCTGGATAGTGAAAGTCATCTTCGGTGGGAAGAAGGTCACGTAGACGTTGTTGATTTTTCGTCGGACTTTGTGACTGGAAAAGTTGTCGAAACATGCATTCGAAAGTCAAATCGATGAATCCACTTGTCGCAGAGGCTTCCATCATCCGGGCGTTGAGATTAGTAGCGTACATGATATCACGCCTTTCAAATTATATACCCTTAAAAGCACCTTGAAGTTTTATACTTTTCGATGATAGTGGGCTTCATCTTTTTAGATCCACGTGCGTTGTTGCACAGAGCTACTGTAATCCTAGACTTTACGTACTTCTTGCCCTTGTTCTGGGTCGTGGAAAGTGTACTGCTCGGGGTAAATCTGTTGAATTATGCTACCTCGTCACATTTGAAGACGTCACGGGGAGTATATACCCGATAATCTCCCTCACCCAAGACTTCCCGCTTCAAGATCCTCAACGCATAAGCTCCCGCTCTTGCCGTTTTTACACGGCTCTTAATATCGTTCCGCTGATTAAATCTCTGTATCCCGCCGTTGTATATCTAGAGAGTGTGATCATCGATGCCATGGCTCACTCGTAGTCAGTCTGCCTTCTATAGGACTAGGTTTTTGGATAGCTCGCCACTCTCGCGCGCAAGAATGAACTCCGGCAGCTCCTTCTCGAAATCAGGATGTTTCACACGACTTCTTTTTCACACTAAGTTTAATGCCTTCAAAATTCGATTCTTTCATGGCCGTGAGCCGATGCACTTTGATTTGTTTTTTATGTAGTGCTTAGGCTGGACGTTCAAATATGGATGACCTTCACGAAATCGAATATTTGGGTGTTTTTCGCAGTTTCAAAACATTGAACTTTTGATCCAGTGAACGCGATACTCGTTTATTTCAGCTCATCTGTGGTGTGGACTTAATTTTGCCTAGAGATTCGAGACGGTTGGGTCGAATGAATTGCCGTAGTTGCGTAGTAGAGCAATTGAAAAACGATAAAATTTAGATCTTATGTCTCATTCCCATATGGCGCTATCCGTTATCGCTATGTCATAATCTTTCTCATGAGATACTACACGTCAAATATTCTCGTCACGTCCAAGTTCACTGACTTCGCTAGACTGGCTATAAGTTCTAGCCAGCCTTCAACTAAACCCTTGTCACATTTGTTGCTTAAAACAATCTTGAATAAAAAATGAGTCATATAGAGAGGTCTTTTAGAGTGGGTTTGGACGCACAATATTCGAATATAGCGGTATTCTTTTTTCGCAATATCACGATATTCTGTTATTGCAATATGAGTGATGTAGTGTGCTATTTGGACAGCCCCCTACATGCAGCAAAACACCCCCTCCCCCCTAGTTTCCCCTCGAAACTGCCTCCAACACTGCCTCCAACACTGTCTTCAACCCTACCCTAACACTGCCTCCAACACTACCTCCAAATACGTCCGCATCCCTCACACTATCTCTATGCCCTCTCACCTAGGAAAAGAGAAAATCAGGGTAGCTTGGAAGTTAGAACAGGGGTCCTTCCTCCTTGCTGAGCTCTTCGCCTGTAAGAAGGACGGTCTAGACGCGGACGGGTCCTCTATCAAACCGGCTGCATTGAAACGTGTGGAAATGCGGCTCAATGCATTCTTCAGTGTGGCATACACTCCCCATCAGCTAAAGAGTCGATATGCCATTGTAAGTACATTTCCTTTTACAGAGTGACAGCGTTGTTTCCAAAAAGCATACAACTCAACAAAACTTTTGTAGCTGCGCGACCACTCTGAGCTGTGACAGAGTACTAAGGACAACAGCGGCTTTGGTTTCGATGAGGATGTTGGGGTCCCTACTGCACTTGACCATGTCTGGGACGAGCTCATCGAAGGCTTGCAGGAAGAAGGACGCTAGTGCGAAACCACATCAGTTCCACCACACCCCGCTCGCAAACCTGGAGGACAGCGAGCGCCTGTTCCAAGGCAACTTATCAAACGTAGGCTATGCGAAGAGCAGGAGTCACCGACCGAATCGTCTCTGAACCCGCTGGCGTTCTCATAGTACCAGTCCAGATGGGATAGATGACGTCCGTCGCATCCCTCACTGCGTCCCAAGCGCGCGGAAACGCCTCTGCGCTCTCGGAACAATGAGACTCCCTCAGTCTCCCGCTGCAGCAAAATTCCTGCGCGTGTCGAGGATGAGCATCCCAAGAATGAGGGGAACTTGCCCTCGGCGCCGCTTCACCGCAACCTTCCCGAACTAATGGTGATGTCTCGCTGGTGGATGCACCGGATCGTGTCGCAGCAGGCTACGGAAATCCTAGTTGCCACGAAAAAGTTTGGGAACCTCGACCCATCGGAGGTCGTCACCCTTGTAACAAGTTAATCGAAAACGAGAAGTTAGCAGAGGCGTTCCTTGCATACGATGAGGATTGCCGTAATATTTGGGTGGATCGTGAATTGAATAGGGATTGATTCAATACAGCTCAAAAATAAATACTTGCAGCATCTCCCTCGTCCTCCACCTATGGCGAGACCAGCGCACATAGTCCTTCCAAATCCTCTTTTCTATCTCATTCCGTCGGATAGAGGAGCGGTGCGGATCGCTGTCTGACAATGGGCCTTCCGATGCAGACAATGAGGTAACGGCCGCATCATCCTGCTGGAGCTCAGTAAGCACTTCGGGGGTCAATGGGGACAATCCATCACCGCAGCTGATAAAATTGTGCAAAAAGCTCATGGCCATGACGAGATCGATCTGCGTCGCGAAAGGGTACTGGGGCGTCGTTTTCAAAATCAGAAAGCAGTTTTTAGGACGCCGAATATTCGCTCGATCGCATTCCTTAGCGACGCGTGTCTCAGATTAACAAGCTCCTTAGCATTTTGCGGCCTGTTGGTACAATATCAGGTCAGTAGTTCACTAGAGAGAGCTTGTCGATATCACTGACATTTACCTTTTCTGGACATGGTCCCATTCACGCAAATGGTAGCGCACTCCACGGTATGACGCCAGGACACTGCTGTCGTTTCCGTAGCGGCATCCCCAAGTAACACATATTGCGGGGAACGTAAAACCTCGCTTGAGAGCGTCAGCAATTACGCGGCCGTCGTGCGCTGAGCCCTCCCAGCCGGCGAGGATGTACTGGAATGAAAGATCAAAGCTACAGGCCGCAATAATGTTCTGTAAAAGGGTGTGCTTGCAATTTCGAAACCGGTCATGGTCTACAGCGGGGACGGTCGCTGGGATGTGGGTACAATCAATGACCCCGACACAGTCCTTGTAGTATGGGTAGAACCGGCGGTTGGAGCGAATTCTTGCTGGAACGGCGTCCCCATTCGGTAAATGCACGAACTAATCGTACAGACTGACAAAAGCATCCAGCACCAGGTGGAAATACGTGCTTATTGTATCCCTGAAATGCTGGAAGCGCTCCTGTGCAGCACGGTTGCTTTGTGCCTGCCAACAATGAACAGGAAGATCATGAGCTGTTCCTCAACGTCAGCGCCGCTCATATACTTGAGGAGACCACGCCGGCGGCACAGAGCACTGAGCTCTTCGAACTTGTCGAGTTCCGTGCGCGCTTGCTCAAGCAAGCGAGTTTGATTACCAGTCACAAGCTCTTCTACCCAGGCAGCGCCAGAGAGAGCGGACGTACGGCAAAGGGTTTTTCCGAGGTACTTGCTCGCGTATTCTGCAACAGCAGCATGTTAAAGGTGATCGCGTAAGTTCATGGAAAGTATGAGGCGTCAAACTTCACAGCTTTTGAGGTTGTGAAATATATGGGTGGGAGCAGTATATCCAGCTCCCACACAAATATCGCTACATCACCGATATCGCGATATTCGATATTGCAATATTGTGCAGTGTGTCTAAACGCGTTGTTGTGGAAATATTGCGATATCGGGAATATCGCAATATTGCGTATGTCAAAACGCACTCTTACTTAATCCGGCGACCGATTTTCGTGTCGTATATCTTACTCATTCATTGAGAAAACTCTCAACACCAATTTAAATATATGTTGCTTTGTTCAGCGAAATTCGACTCTTATAGAAAGTCTGTCTTATGTAAAGAGGTACTTAAAGAGAAAGACGACTGTACATGGCAGTCTGAATAGACAATGAAAAATTGTCAACACCGACAAGGTTGGGATTAAATACTATAGACTCGCTATGTTTGCTACTAAATAAACGCGCTCTATTTTACATCATGCAGTTAGTATACCCCTGACACGATGCAAAATGAAGAAGTATACACCTCCAAATAGCAATAAAGGCTCAAATCGGTCAGTCTGGCTTCAGCCTTTACCCAATCCTGCTGTTGGCAGTCTCACTCCATTATCCAGCATCCCCCACAATCCGAGTCAATTTCTACATCACGTACTTCGAATGGAGACTCTAGTCCGGAACGAACTGATGCTCAAGAGCGGTGCAATCGTATCCACGTCTGAGGCGCTTTCCGGCAAGAAGGTCATCGGCCTCTACTTCAGCGGCCACTACTGCCCGCCGTGCCGCAAGTTTACTCCACTCCTGGACGTGGTCTACTCGAACATCAAGGCAGCTGGGCATGACGACTTGGAGATCATCTTTGTGTCTTCGGACAAAGAGGAAGCCAAGTTCACGGAGTACTACAACGAGATGCCGTGGATCGCTTTGCCCTACGCGCGCCGGGACCTCAAGCTCAAGCTGTGCGAGAAGTTTGGCGTCAAGACAGTGCCTACGCTCATTTTCTTCAATGAAAACGGCGACGTCGTGGAGCAGGAGGGCCGCGACTTCATCACAAATCACTCGGACGACATTGCTGCCATTCTCTCTCATCTACGCCAGGATAAAAAGGACTAGAACTGAGTCTTTTGTTACCTCCCAACTGGACTTTTCGGTCGATGCAACTCCACTCTTTTTCGATCTCGTTGACGCTGTACACCAGGTGTTGTGGGTTCTAGTTACCTACGGTACTCAACATTGAGGAATAATGTACGCACTCGATCAATTCAGCTAAAGCTCAAGTTTGCTTCTATTACACAACCAATATTCAAAATACTTCCAAGCGGTCGAAAGTCGCACTTCAAATGTTTTCCACGTGAGGCTGAGCAACTAACTCCCAGCTCGGTCCGTTGTACGGGTGGAAATCTTCACAAGCCTTCTCAACAAGCTCATAATAACGTGTATCCTCATCTGGAGACAGGAATATCTCGAGATGCTGATGTTGCTGATGCTGATTGACGAATGCCATCGTCACTCGTTGGCCGTGCAGCCCAAAACAGGATTATTGACATCTACGGGACAGACAAAAACTACAATTTGCAACTCTGCGTTGTTGACATGTACGTAGGTGGCCGCTGGAACATGAGGAGAAGCGGTTTGGGACCCTTCTGCAATAGCTTCATCGCTGCGCCAAAGCCCATCTTGCTAATGTTGTTGTTGTTAATACTCAGCAAAACATCGCCGATTTCCACACGGTTCTTTTGTGACTCACGCGTAACCGCGCCCTCGCTTTTCACATTAATCACACGCGGGTAGTAGCTGGTGCTCTCCTGCTTGACAACGATACCCAACGGGCCGTCCTCCTCTTTCCACGTAATGTAATACAGCGAGTGATCATTCTTCGGGTTCATGCTCACACGGCATGACTGCGTCATGCGTGACATCCCCATCATGTTGGAATCGTCCTGCGGATTTGGCGAAACGGAGCTGTCTAGCAGATGCGGTTGGTCATGCTGCTGGCTCGGGTCTTCCGCGAGGTCAGTGTGTCGGAAGCGCAGCACTGCTGGTCGAGGTCCACTTTCCAGTATGTCAATTACCTTTTGAAAGCGCACACCCTGCGTGGAAAATTCGTTAATAAACACCAAGTGATCACCTGCTCGCACATTAAACATGCCAGGCAAAAGCTGATTGCCTTGGGACTGAAGAACGCACGGGTATCCGGTACTTGGATCTGGGCGAAACCCAAGGCCAAGCGGCACGCCTTCCTTCCACAGCACCTCGTAATCCTCTTCACCCAAGAGTTCAAGCGAGCCTGATCGCAGCCGAAATGATTCTGTCGGGTTGCGGAGGAAATGCAGGCGCACTGGCTTTTGGACTTCTTGGAGCAGCGTCAAAATGCGACGGATGTCGCCTTTTTTTACTCGTACCTTCCCGACAGCAAGAAGGACGTCACCACGAGAAACCTCGAATATGTCCGCACAATTGCTCAAGCTTTCGTGAACACGGCGTACAATAGGCATACCGGATAGTGGATCGCTTTCAAAGTACAAACCGAGCAAACCGCACTCCCACACGATCTTGTACTCGTTCTGAACATGCTTTGGCGGCTCGTACTCGTCGATCATTTTCTTTCGTGATGCACGAGAACTGCTCCGAATACTGACACTTCCGTCATTGTCCGAGTTATCGCTTGTACACCCTGAGCTCTGGATCGAAATCGTTGTGTTCTTCCGGTCTTTCATGTCAACTGACTCCGAAAAAGATATTGAGCTCGCTGTAGTGCTTCGCTCATCCAGGGAACCCACGTACGAAACGTCATGCTCGAAGCTCAATGTGTTGGCAGTATACTCGCGTCGGACCAGCCATCCGCGCACAAACGACTGTATCGCTATAGCCGCTTGCATACGCTTCACCATCTTCCTCGCCGCATAACCACGAATTGTGCTTTGCACTTTTACCACAGCACGTTGACGGCGGATTACGCGCTGATATCGACGCCAGTATGACCAAGAGCGCCAGATTGCCTGAATCCGAACGCACGATCGCCGCTTCCGCCGGTAATTAGAGCGTACACTATAGCCAAGACAATATCGCTGTAGCGTAATAATAGACTTGTACAATGCCTTTGACCGGGCTGCTTCCAAAGCTTGATGAGCTTCAAGAATGCAAAAGACTTTAGTCTTCCCCACCTGAAACGGAGGGTGTTTCTTTTCCGTTTCAACACTGAGTATTGCCATCAACTTGTCCACCATTCGCATGGCCACCTCTTTCTCCAGCTGCCCCTGTGCATTAGGCACTCGAGACAAAATACAGCTGTATGTTTTGATAAATACATCGTGCGAGAAACGCACTGAGTAGCCGCTACGAGAAATCTTGACTGCTTCCAGGACACCACTGCAGCGTAGCTGCTCCAATAGACGCCTTCGCTCGAATTGCGACGCACTTGCCTGGTCGTTAGGCTTTATACAACGGATAAAGTGTGGCTCCGTCGCATTCAGAACTTCCAAGAGCGAGCTCAACTGACTCTTGAACTGCGCCACCACCGTAGATGATAAAATGCCACCGGATCGGCGACGATTGCCGTCGCTATTGCGAAGCTCTGTCCGACCGTTCCTCGGACTACAGCCGCCGTTACTGGCAGCATTCTCAAAGCAAGCACGCACAAAAGAAAACTTTGATGTGCGCAGCAAATCCATCGCCTCAGTATGCATGTGGTCTTTATTCTTGTCACAGAAGCCATCTGTCATGTAGCAGACACTTCCTGCATAGTGACGAATCACGAACTGGCCTTTAGCGCGCTGAAGTCGGGTCACCGAGAAGCTTTCGTGCTTATCCGCCAGACACTCGTAGTATTTGTTAGCCAACTTTTCGTCATTTCCACGGGGAATTAGACACTGCTCATCCAGAAGAGAGAAAATGCCCATGTGACGCTTTTCCACTAACGCCACACACACATCGTTGTTCGGGTAGTCCACAAATTTCCAGGGAATCTCCTCCGCCACGTACTGATCTTGCTCCATACGAAACACAAACCTGCCGAAAAGCTGCTGCAGCTTCTCGTTGGCGTAATTTATGCACAACTGTTCAAGACGGTTCCGCTCAAAAATCTCGAAACCAAAAATATCCACAACTCCAATAAACTGACTGCGACCCGCTCCTTCCTTGTACTCAATGCTGCGGTTGATGCGACCCACAAGCCAATTGAAAAGGTTTGAATACAGCGTCTTCACCACCGAGTCCCGAGTTGAAAGTGCCTGCGCAACCGGAAGGCGAGTCGTGATGAACTCTGCCCCAGCTTTAATTTGCTTGGTGCATAACGTGCTTCGTAATAAGTTCTCTTCCACACCAAGAAGCGAGCAAATGGCTTGAATGTTATCACGACATTCATCCATGTCCACAGCGGACGCATCATCTTTTTCACCGTTACGAGAGGCCGTTGTGAAATGTACATTGCCCAAGTGCAGCACCGCAGAAACAATCTTCATCACACTGAGCTGCTCATCAGGACTCATGCCTAGGCTCGACATGGCCCGCCGAGTCACGAGATAAGAGTCGGCGTCATTCACACCGTCCAAACGCTCGTAGCACTCGGACTGATCTAAATACGCGTAGTCGTGGACGTCCTGCAAAGCCAATTCCTGGCGCTCTGATGGAGAACTGCCGCCACACATTTCGTAAAAGATGTGGTAATTTCGCTCGCCTTTTCCCTGTGATACGAGACGTACGCGCTCTAATAGGTACGTGGAAATAGATGCACCTAGCATCTCACCCGATGATGTAAATCCTAGCTTGATAAACTTGCCGAAACGACTGGAGTTGTTATTCCGTGTAGTTCTGGCATTGCCAAATGCCTCCAGTATCGGATTTGACTCCAACACTCGGTCGTGAATTGTCGTCTGGTCGCAATCATTTGGCCGATTGGTGCGGCGGGTGCGCTTCGTTGATACATACGCCAAGTAATTCATAATAAGCTTTGTGGTCTCGGTCTTCCCCGCACCACTTTCGCCACTCACAAGAATTGTCTGATCCGTCTTCTTGTCGCTCGATTGTGGCACGAGCATCGTGCGAAACGCCTGATCGGCCACCGAATACACGTGCGGTGCCAGAAAGCTCTTATCTGCTTCCGCATCTCCCCCTAGATTGTAGTACTGGTCTTTTATGTCATCCGAGTACAATGCCAATCGTCTGAACGGATTCATAGCCACGAGAATCTGCCCAGTGCTAGTATAGATCTCTCCATGAAGGAATCGACACTTGAGTACCTGTAAAATAGCTGGCTCATGCAGATGCACGAGCTTCGTTAAGTCCTGCACCGTATGGTAGCACTCTCCCTGATTGCGTGGCAGCACAAGCTCCACCGAGACGGACACGGTCTGCCGCGCCACATTCGGACGATTGCCCTCCGTCATCGCCTGAGCTTCTTCAAAGTCCTCAACTGCATCGTCGTCGCCCTTGACTGTCATTGTAACTTCTGGCTCCAAAGTGCACTCCACGCGACCTGTAGACGCGTCCACAGGCGCTACGACAATCGCTTCGTGCCACATCTCACGGTCGAACACCCACACGGACGTGCCAACGTCCATAGCTGCGCTGCGTCGTCCAAAAGTAGATACAACAACCAATTTGCCTGGCAGTTACTTCGCCCGCTCTGGTCGACGCAGAGGACGGGAGCAGTGCGCTTGAGCTCTAGCGCACAAGAGAGAGAAAGAGAGAGAGAAAGAAGGAGAGATCCCGCCTACTGACCGGCCAAATGAAGAGACCGAGGAGTGAAGACGACGCGCTTTTTTCTTACGTGCGTGGCGAGTGACTGAGCAGTAGGAGGTCGTCGTTATACGAGCCAGCAGGGTGCAGGGGTAGGCCGTCCGTCGTCCTGCCTATTGCGCAATTCAACGACATGGGTCAAAACCACACGGGAACAGGACCCAGCCCACCCTACCCCTGTATATTTTAACAAATGAGATGACGTCAAGTAGTTTACAGCACCGACCAGCCGGTACAGTGTACAACTGTTGGCAGACAAGCGGTCGGTCGTGTCTTACTTCAGTAGAAAGCAGGTAAGAGGAGGAGGAGGAGGGGTGGTAGCCAGCCGTCAGACAGGCTACCCACCCCTCGTGCTACTTTAAACAACGATTTCGTCGGTTGTTTGGCTTAAATTGGCGTCCGTGCTCTACCCAGTACAAGATGTCCTCGTCTGCAGTAAAAGTCGCCTGGACAACGGGACAATAGAGCCCCTTTTGGGCTCGTCCGCTAGAGTATCGTTTGTAGCGTGAACGTGACGCATAGTTGTCTCGCGGCGATAATCCTCCCACTGTCATGACAAACGTCGTAGCGACAAGCACTTGGTGCGAGACTTTTGATGGATGATGCGTGCGTAAGATGCCGCGTGTGTCTCCTAGTGACGGAGGATAGGGACTAGCGTTTGAGCAGTTTTGTTTTACTGAGAAGAACAAGAGGAACACCGCACTGTGATGATATATGGTGAGAGTTCGAAGTTTTCACTACTGTATCACCGCGGCTGTCGCTCAGGAGTGTGAGGTGATTGAAACTGCTTCGTCGTGTAATGCTATCGAATTTGATGGCTACAGTGTCGCTCTTGTCGAACATGACGAGCAAATATCATTAGCTGCTCGAAAACTAATGCTACAGTGCGTCCAATGGATCCCTCTGTTTCGACTCCAGTGGCGCCACGATTTGGCTTCGCTAGCCCTATCCTATCATGAGCCATTCCTTTCAGTAGTACTATCGATTTATCCGTCAAGCCCGACAACACTTTCACGCGGAGGTCATCTTGATATACTGACGTCATTGCGCCTTCGCTCGTCTTTATCTGATACGGCACAGACTGATCGTCACGATTGGAGCACCACAATGTGATCGAGGAACCAACTTACCGCTCAAAATAGAATACCGACGAACACAGATCGGAACTTCAGGTCTTATTCTCCCCCAATGCTAAAACATATCCCAGACTTGTTTGTAAGATACCTACCACCTATATAAATTCGTGACAGTCGTGCCATCACCTTATCATTTTGGTGTGCTTGGAACCGATAGTCGCCCAGGCAAGTTTTTCTAGTTGTGGCTGAACTGCAGTCGACAGCGAGTGCCTCGTCCTGCTGTCAAGCCGACGCAACTCTCGTGTAAATAAATGGAAAAGTGTGTTCTGCCAGTACATATGACGGTATTCTTTAATCGCGGCTCTCGCGAGACGCGTAGTGGAGTCATCAAAGAATGACAGCACAGGATAATCACTCCATCTTGTGCGTAGATTAGTGTTGATCATATTTCTGTGAGCAGTCCAGACTCAACTGCAAGCATATCGTAATCGAGACGTGTGCAAACACGGAGACTGTCCAATGTTTCTCCTGAGGCGACCCCTTTTTACTCACGGCACGCTGGGGTGCGGCCCGCGCATAAGCCAGGACTCGCACCCAACTCGACACCATCGGAAATAAATGCACAAGCTGCATCCATGATCGAGCTTGATATGGATTTTCCACCGTACTCATGTCATCTTTGTGCTGCAATAATGGCAGGTCTGCTGCCCTGGCGACCTCCTGCAGTGGCAATGCAAGTCACTTTACTGCTCCGTCCAGGCTGCTGATGGTGCTTTCCGCTACACCTAAAGTATACTCGTGAAAATGTCGACCTGATTGAGCGATGTTGCGATGGCATGAGGTTCGGTCTCCTTCAACACAGGCATTTATTCCAAGAAATTAGCGCCGCTGGTCATGCCTGCGTACATTCCACTGCCTGCAGAATGCGGCGAAGCGATACCGTACCAAACGCTGGAGGGTGTCCAGCGGTACAATATGTTGTAAAATACACTAGGCACATGTCGGGCCTGCCACATGATGCATTGTCTACAAATGTAAAAGAATCTCACGACCCCGGACCCAGCTTTTTCGACGTCTCATCGTGTGGCTGCGACCTTGGTGGCAGCGTGGAGTTACCTGCTTGCGCTCAATATCGTGCAGTTGCAGCTAGAGACGTACACACCGTCCGAATAGAAAACGTTGACAGGCAAGGATTGGCCGCTGCAAAAGGCCGACATGCTCGCATACTTCGCGCAGTTTAGATTGACGAGGTAGAGAGCGCGTAGAAAAAGCCATGGCAAACACCTTAGGGCAGCGGTGAAGAATGCGCGGTATATGCAGATGTCGGGCATCTACCGGCTCTCTGTCGGATCCTAGACGTAAATGGTCAAGACGATGGCGAAGGGTACCTTACATGTATAGTATCTGCGTGGCTGAGCTTTTGATCGAGACTACTTGCTCTTGAACAGGGAATCCAGCCGCCATCGAGTGGTCGGGAGGTGTAGGGTGGATGCCGATGACATGTGCAAACAGTGTAACGGCGAGCCGGTCGAGACCAGTGGTCAACCCTGGGACTGCTGGAAGTGGCGGAAGAGAAGTGAACACACTTTTAAAGTACTGACATTTGTTTGTGCATCAAGATGTGCGTCTGCGCCCTATTTTCGCAAAGGAAGTTGGATGCTTATCGGAGCTCTTGCCATTTCTTGTATCGTCGAAAGAAGGGAACGAACGAACGCATGAACTACATTAGTCTAGCGGTCGGACAAATTGCTTCGCTCTGTCCGATCAATTCTTTTCGGTTAAATCAAAACTTAAAAGATTCTGTATACTTCCACAGAAGAGAAACCATAGCATTATCGATCAAATACGTTGTGTAGGACAATATAGCCACGTAAGCAAATCTGTGCAAAGTAAACAAAACTAGAGCTATGTATCAGCATCTTATCGACACTAGACTCAGAATCGTCGACTACGTTCAACAACCACAGGAAACATGTGCATTCATCGCAATTAACATCTTTACCGCTGAAACCCCACTCACTGCACTTCCAGCGACATGGTTTCCTTATAAACGCTACTAGAAATGATAAATGAAGCTATTACGCTTTCGTCGCAGCTATTGCTGCTTGCTACCTTCCGAACTCTCCCTCCTGCCCTTCATCTGTAGTTCTGTTGGCACGTCATAGCGGCAGGCTGCGGTTGATCCACTTAACAGTAGAACCACGTGCCATAAGGACGAGCGTACTGGCAGCCCGAACCATAGATTGTCCGGCCAAACGACTTCCAGTACGTAATCGGATAGCGCCAGCCGTAACGGAAACGTCCAGCATACGGATACGTGTAGCGCCAACGGTACGTGATTCCTCCCGTTGGGATAAAGCCACCACCGCCACCAATAAACTTCTCAAACTGCTCCTTGTCCGCCGGTACAGGCTCCTTCTCTTCAAAAACCGTCACACCAGGTGGCACCTGCTCCGTTTGAGCATCTTCGACGGCTGGAGCCGCAGGAGTATCATCCGCGTGAGCGCAACTGAGCATGACACCCAGGATCACCAGAAGAAGGATGACAAAGCGCTTGATCATGATAATCGAACTGCTCTAGACCGGATGGAGTGTTGACTGTAGCGTAGAAAACCGAATGAGCACGTGGGTTTGGCACCGCTTTGGCCGAAGTACGATCAGGCAGTTGGAGACACGATGCAGTTGGTTCAACACCCTGGTCACTCGTCCCAGGTAGATCAGTTTGTGGAAACTGAAGCTACACTTAGACACGTTGGAAAAACCTCTAGCGAATTTTTAGCCAAGTGTGCTGCACAGCCGTTGCGCATACGGATGACTTGCAGTGATGCCCTCTCTCACACCTCCACCTCCACAATCGAATGAGTTTACAACGCGTGTTGAGAAACTCGATTCG
Source organism: Hyaloperonospora arabidopsidis Emoy2 (assembly GCA_000173235.2). Taxonomy (NCBI): domain Eukaryota; phylum Oomycota; class Peronosporomycetes; order Peronosporales; family Peronosporaceae; genus Hyaloperonospora; species Hyaloperonospora arabidopsidis. The sequence goes on from JH598253.1 coordinate 220,290, forward strand.
CTTCGCGAACTACGTCGAAAAACAACAACTTCTTTCTCGACAGTTGGTGACGACGGAGACGCACTCATGGCCATGACAACTAATAGGCAACATTCGATCATACAATTTCGATGCACGGCACCAGCACTGCCTTCGTTTCCACGCCAACCAAAAGTCGAACGGCGCGACGGATACTGCAGTACCCCATATCACCGCAACGGGCAGATCTGCTTCCAAGCTAGCAAAAATTTGAGCACCATAGCCCTGCACAAATATTGTAACCCTCCACAATACTAAACCGCGGCAAACAGATTCGCTCACAGTGGTATAGATATTGTTTTTTACAGTAGTAAGCCCAAGTGGTCCGATGTCGTTCCGCTGTCTCTTCTCGTCAATAAATATACCACTACCGTCATCGTTCAACACTCAGGTCGTCCGAGCTGTTCAAATTTGGTTTTTCAACAATAAATTGTCAGCGTGTATTTGATAAGTAATGACTAAAGTCCACATGCTATCGCAGGTGTGATCTTGGCTGGTGCTGAGTGCAGACTTCAAATCTGTAGGCCATTCGATTGGCAGGAGTTCGATTCTCCCTCGCCTGCGCCTTTTTTTCGGGTCGAGTGGCCAACCATGTGTGCATTCTCAATGCAAGACATTGAGACATAGAAGCGACAATCGCCGCAAACTACAGGACCATGTGGTGACCAGCGCTTCATCTCTCGACTCCATAACCACCCGCGGCAATCTAAGCCGTCAACGTTTATCAAGTCCCTCGTAGCAAAACCCCAACGTCTTTCCGCTCCTTTTTTCTAGATGCCACGTCAGCTCACGCCCGAGCAGGTGCTGACGCCCGTACCGTCTGACATTGCCATCAGCGACGCCATTGCACCTGTACCCATCATGGAAATCGCTCAGGCAGCTGGAATCGTAGGTTATTACTCGTCACACTAGATACTTGTAGTTGATATCCTTGGTAGGTACACGACTGAGTATCTGGCTGACTGGTGTGGATATCGTTGCAGCTGATAAACGAAGTCGTACCGTACGGATGGACCAAGGCCAAGATCTCACTGGACGTACGTGAACGTCTCAAGAACCAATTGAACGGCAACTACGTTGTCGTGACGGGAATCACTCCGACCCCGTTGGGCGAGGGCAAGAGCACCACTACAATCGGGTGAGTGTGCTGCTGCTGTAAAGCGATGTAAAAAAGTGTCTGGAGGCCTGACAAGATAGATATGCGTCATACTATGTTGACTAGACTATGCCAAGCACTGGGTGCCTACCTTGACAAGAAGGCGTTTGCTTGCATCCGTCAGCCATCGCAAGGTCCGACGTTTGGTGTCAAAGGTGGTGCTGCTGGTGGAGGCTATGCGCAGGTGATTCCCATGGACGAATTCAATCTGTAGGTGAATACCTTGTGGTGCCCTTACTTTTTACAACTTGAATGGATGATAACAATGGTGATGACATTTGCTTTCTGTGCATGTACTTCATTTGACATGTATTCAGTCACTTGACGGGAGATATCCACGCTATCACTGCCGCCAACAACCTGGTAAGTGCTTCGATAACGTCATTTTGACAAGCCCGTCGTTTTTGTTATACTCATACATAGCTTGCCGTGTGCGTGTTTGATAGCTCGCTGCTGCTATCGACACGAGGATGTTCCACGAAAAGGCTCAGTCCGACAAGGCGATGTACCGTCGTTTGTGCCCGACAGCCAAGGATGGAAGTCGCAGATTTTCGCCTGTCATGCTGAAACGTCTGCAGAAACTAGGAATTACCAAGTTGTCTCCAGGTGACCTCACAGACGAAGAGATCCGCAATTTTGTGCGTCTAGACATCGATCCCGACACGATCACGTGGCAACGCGTGTTGGATACATGTGATCGTTTTCTCCGTCAGGTGATCGTGGGAGCTGGGCCTGCTGAAAAAGGCCAAACTCGCACGACGGGCTTTGACATCACGGTAGCCAGCGAGATTATGGCCATTCTTGCTCTCACTTCGAGCTTGCAAGATATGCGCGAACGCCTTGGACGCATTGTGATTGGCATGAGTCGCAGTGGCGAGCCTGTGACGGCTGACGACCTGGGTGTTGGCGGTGCTCTAGCAGTGCTTATGAAGGACGCGATTCTGCCCACTCTCATGCAAACGGTGGAAGGAACGCCCGTGTTCGTCCATGCTGGGCCGTTTGCGAACATCGCTCATGGTAACTCGTCCATCATTGCTGATCAAATTGCACTAAAACTAGCTGGCGAGGACGGCTTCGTCGTCACCGAGTGTGGCTTTGGTGCTGACATTGGAATGGAGAAATTCTTCAATATCAAGTGCCGCACCAGTGGACTGACACCGCAGTGCGTGGTGCTCGTCTCCACGATCCGTGCACTTAAAATGCACGGTGGTGGTCCTGACGTGGTTGCTGGCCGACCGGTAAGTGCGAGAAAGTGGACAGCATGCTTTGTAACCATCGTCTAACCGCCAGCTTCCTTGTCGCTTCTTGTCTAATCAGCTCGATCCTGTGTACACCGTCGAGAACCTGGAAATGCTGGACCGTGGTTGTGCTAACATGCAGCACCATATTCGCAACGCATTGAAGTTCGGTGTATCCGTCGTTGTGGCCGTGAACGTGTTTGCCACGGACTCGCCTCGAGAGATAGAGCTTGTGAAGCAGAAGGCACTGGAGGCTGGTGCTACTGCAGCAGTCGGAAGTACCCACTGGTCCGACGGAGGTAAGGGTGCAAAGCAGTTGGGTCGCGCTGTCGTTACTGCGTGCGAGAAGATGCGAGCACGCGGTAGTCTATTTAAGTTCCTTTACCCGTTGGAATTTACGATTGAAGAGAAGTTCAAAGTCATCTGCAGTACGTCTAGCTACTCTCGGCCTAGCTCATCACCAACGCAGGCCTGCACCCTCAATTTTGTTGAGCCCATGACTGACGTTTTGCCTTTGTGTAAGCAGAAGAAATCTACGGTGCCGATGGTGTCGAGTTCAGCGAGGAAGCGAAGGAGAAACTGGTGGTCTACTCGAAACGAGGGTATGGCAAGCTGCCCGTGTGCTGTGCAAAAACACACTTGAGCTTAAGCACGGACCCCGCCAAGAAAGGCGTGCCCACAGGCTTCTCGATCACTGTTCGCGACGTCCGTGCCTCGGTCGGCGCTGGCTTCGTCTACCTGCTGTGCGGTGACATGACGACAGTGCCCGGTCTCCCTACACGCCCTGGCTTCTACGACGTTGATCTGGACACGAAAACGGGCAAGGTTATTGGCCTGTTTTGACCACGATAAAAGTGCTAGGCGATGGTAAGCCACAAGCAAAGCGTTTCGCGATGATCACAAGCCTCTTCTTTTCTTACATTTGCAGGGGCACGACGCACTAGCTCTTCAACAATGACGAGTCCTGTCTGTATTCACGCATCTTTTTCTCTTGTGAGAAGAATTAACACCAGAAAACAGCGCACCTAGTTCATCTCATCTGCAGCCGCTGTCATTGTCGCGATCGCCTCTTCCGGGTTCCCTTTCGAGCGCTTATTCAGGAACGTCTGCCAATGGTAAAACTGCTGTCCGTGCACTAGCGTCATAAAGTCCTCGCGCGCAATCATCATCCGGAATCGCTCGTCATTCAGCATGTCGAGGAACGCGAGACAATGAGGATAGACAATGTACTTGGCGTATCGCGGCTCTTTCCAGTATCGGAGATACTGCAGGTAGTTCATAAACGCTTCGTTCTCAAAGTACCGATTGATCGCGAGGACTACAACCAAGCGACAGTGGAGGAGTATACAGAGAGAGAGAGACGTCGTGAGTGCTCTGTATACAACAAGAGTCACTTGTATACGTACAGTTGAGATACGCAGGACTGGCCAAGCACTGGATGAACTCAAGCTCCATCTGGAACCGAATGTCATTGGACGGCACGTCGATAGCGCTCATGATGCGACGAAAAGACGGATGCGTCGTACTTACGCGAACACACAGAAATAGCGTACAGATACAGTGTACCTCTATCTGATTACATAAAAAAAACAATGCAGTCCACTGGTGGTACAGTGTACCTTCCTGCTGCGTGAAAAGTGGGACGTCAAGTCAGTCACTTGAGATGAGTAGCGGACCGACGCCGCTGGATGATCACGAGTATCCTGTGGTACTGGGCGAGTCGCTCCTCGATGCTCCAAACGAGGAGCAGTCGAGTGTACAGCCAAGTGACGAAGTCTTTGCGTCGTTTGGCTACGAGTTCCAGCCCGCGTCAGTGGACAAGAGAACGCCTGGACTCGTGAGTGTCGACGCCTCCAGTAGCGTGCAGGTGCTCATGAGCTCCAGTACTGGAGCGGCTGGAGGCGTGAGTTTTCGTGGGAAGGTACTTGAGCACAAGGAGACCGACTGTCTGCTCTTATTTGACGGATCGCAGTTCCGACTTGAGCGCTGTCAGTTTTCCTGCACGCAGCTGCGTCACGTGCGTGTGGCTGCGCCACGTCGACGTGGAACTTGCCAGCGTGAACGAGAAAACAGCAGTTGCAATGATACTGCTGCAGCTACTATTACTGGTACTGAGACAGAGCTAGTGTCGGGAGAAGAGGGCGCTTCTGTGGCATCGATGGTGGAAGCAGTAGCTATCGCCAAGAAACCGGTCAGGAGATCTCAGCGACAGGTGTCTGTCGGCAAAGCAACCGCGGCAGACGCTGTGAAGCGCCCAAGAGGTCGACCCAAGGAGTCCACCAAAGTGGCGGCCACGAAATTTGCTGGTATGAAGAGGCTTGGAAAGAAGAGACGTGGGTAGCGGAAACTACTGCTCGGCAGTCACATGAACGAGGACATGATCTATGGTCTCGCGGTTGAAAGGGGCGACGACGTGACATACCTACCGTCTGTGTAAATATGTGTATTTTACGTGTTGAGGAGTAGTTTGTGTCAGCCACACGAAGAAAAGAAAACCCGACGCGTAGAACGAACTTAACGACGAACAGTCGCACACTCAGATCTGAGAACCGCGAGGGTAGATCGTTGTTCAATCTATTATTCACATACAAAGGCCGACATCTGCTGTATACGCGCTCCAAAGTGAAGAGCAAATCCACAAAAGACAAATCAATTGTCAGACGGCGCATCGTTGAGGAGAAAACAAGCCACAAGCGAGAAACGACCACGCACGCAAGTTGACAATTGGCACACAATGAGCAAGAGCAAAGGGAACAAACGCCGCGAGATGGACGTCATGAAACTGTACGTGACGACTGCCGAATCTGTCGTAATTACACATGTCAACTAAGAGAACGGGTTTCTGTCCTTGTGGTTGAATGTCTGTTTTCTAGAATGATGAGCGACTACGAGGTGCATCTGACGGACGAGACGAAGACGACGGACTTTGACGTGAAACTCGACGGCCCAAAAGACAGTGCGTGCAGATTGAAAGACTCTTGTTGTTGCTATTGCTGCTGTTTCTAGACAAGCAAAAGAGAGAGAGAGAGAGGAAGTTGCTGACAATATGTTGTGTGATTGTTTCAAAGGTCTGTACGAAGGCGGGTCGTGGAAGGTCCATGTGACGCTGCCAGATGACTATCCGTTCAAATCGCCATCTATTGGCTTTGTGAACCGCATTTACCACCCCAATGTGGATAAAAAGCATGTGATGTTGCCTCGTTTTTCTTCTGATACGATTGCTATAACGCTTGTAATTGACCGTTGAGTCGATCTGTTTACTACAATGTGTCTATAGGTCGGGATCCGTTTGCCTGGATGTGATCAATCAGACGTGGAGCCCGATGTTCGGTGGGAAGCTCTATCGAGTCGTATTGCTAACGTGTTGAGTGAAGGCGACTACTGACACTAGAGGATCTTGTGTCTTGGCCAGAGCTGATCAACGTCTTTGATACGTTCCTTCCTCAACTGCTGCGCTATCCAAACCCAAGCGATCCGCTGAATGACGCAGCTGCTTCACTGCTGATGAAAAATGCGGAGATGTATCGTATAAAAGTGAAAGGTGCGCGAGGTCAGCAACTGCGTATGGCTCTCGGCGTGCTAAACGAAGGTTTGCGGTTTTTACTCGTCTGTTTTGTTGTGATAGAGTATGTGAGCACCTACGCCTCGCAGTCCATTAAGATGGGCGACGAGGAAGGAGACAGTGATGTGAGTGACATGAGCGACATTGAGTAGTGGATCGCTCGCCTCCAGAACATTTTGATGAAATGAGCTCTTCCCGCGCTCATTCGTGGCCAATAGCCAACTTTCATCAGTCGTTGCACTGCACGTCGTTTATGTTTCATTTTGTTACTTTTCCGATGTCGTAAACGGAAAAATGAATAGCACTCTTCATTGCTAACCGGCTGATCTTCGTCTTCAATTCTGGAAACTAGTGGATCTACTTCGTAAGAAAATTGGAGGCGTCAGCTTTACTCTGTATGTAATGAGCATTTCTGTGAAGCCGGTCGCTCATGCTACTCTCGCTGTCCAAATATGCTTCCGACCGCAGTTTCCTACAAGAAAGCAGTGAATAACCAACACAATCCCCATGGCGTGTATGCAAAAGAAAACCCACCTGAGAAAATCCGGATTACTGCTCGTGGCAACTTGCTCAAGCTTGCCCAGCTCGTCTTTCTTCAGCGTTGCACGCCGCTTCATGTACTCATCACGCTTCTTAGCATCTTCCACCATCTGCTGAGCCATTTGCCTCTTCTCCTCGTTTGTCAGCTTCGACGCTTCCTTACACGACGACTTACCTAGCTTTCGCTGGCGCTCGTCTTCTTCGAGCCGTTTGGCCTCACGAGCCTTTTCCAAGTGCTTCGCACTTGGCCCCAATGACGTTTTATCGACATCTTTCGATTCCACTGCATCTGTTTTGCTAATGAGACCGTATTTTCCCTCCGTGTCGACAGGTTTGCGTCTCGATTCTGGCTCTATGCGAGACTCGTCGTGTCCGCGTACCTCAACAGGTTTGTTCGCTTGCGCTTTCGACACATCTTGCCGGCTGCTTCGATCCCGACGAGTGCGCTTAAGCCCAGGGCGCTCTTCATCGTAACGCTCACCAGATTTACGCGAGCGTCTTCTCTCTCGATAATCGCTCAAGCTACGAGAGCGGTGTCGTTCCCGTCGGTCACTAGAGCTGCAAGACCGACGCCTGTAGTGCCGGGCTACTGGACTTCGGGAGCAGCTTTTCTCTGACCGATTCTCGTAACAATGACCTGTATTTCGTCTACGGTCTTGCCCGGGCCGCGTCTTCCTGTGGCAATCCGCGGAGCGGTCCCTTTGTTGTGATGGAGGTAGTTCGCGACCAAAAGCGTCATGATCTCGCTGAGGACTGCGACTCTGACGATGCTTCGAGCTACGTTGACCTCTCGGTGAACTCTCTTCTCGTCCACGCCGATTGGTGTACCGACGTGAATTTGTGCGATCTGATCGATGGTGCGAGAAACTACGCTTGCGACACTCTGGTTCTCGTTCGTCGCGACGCGAGCGACTACGGCGCCGATCACCATCATGGTGCGTACGGATTGGCGACCTGCATCGACTCGCCAATTTTTGCTCTAATCCCCTCTCACCAGCACGATCGTGCCCTCTATACACCTTAAAATGTTCGTCCTCTTGACAATGCTCCGTCTTCCTGTCAAGTTCTTCGCCACTGCCGTCACTTTCATCACAAAGCTTCCTCTTCTTCCGCAGTCGACGTTTCTCGTCTTTCCGCGCCTGCTTTTTCTCCTTCTTACTGGCCTTCTTAGCTTTCTTGATGTGTTTCAAACGATCCACCTCATCCTTGATCCGTTTCATCTTGACTGGATTCTTCAACACCTCTTCACGAGCAGCCTGCTGTCTTTTGCGAATGAGCATCATCGGATCCTCGTGCAGCCTCTGGAACGCGTCATTCGCCGGCAAGGCGCTCTTCGTCATCGCCAAGGAGCCGTACTTTGT
>JH598253.1:234635-255162 GCA_000173235.2 Hyaloperonospora arabidopsidis Emoy2
ATACAATATAATAAATTACAAGTCGCGAATGCAATCGGATCAAGCAAATGTACAGCGACGTAGCGACAAGTATCGGCTATCGAAAGTACAGGATGTAGTGGAAGAGGACAATGGACACTACGTACGCGTAGATTGGCTGTGTGCCAGCTCTTCTTGGACAGGAACGCCAACGACATGGCGATTACCGAGAGGAAGGGAGGTTGGGCTGGCTGCGTTCAGGTCAGGAAATGGTGTTGCTCACATGAAATTAGGTTGGGCACACGAAACATAGAGCAGCACGAAGATGGGTACAGGATTCTGTCGACGGACATCACGTTTCCGTCCTGAGCTCACCTGCCACACGTATATTTAGTCAGTGTTTCTAGATGTGTTGACACGGGACAATGGCCCCTACATGGTGGCTGCCCTCCTTATGCCTAGATGAATGCCAGTAGAGCCAATTAAATGCAGTAATCTCCTGTGTAGTTCAATAGTATAAACGGTCTTCTCAGCTGATCTTCGAAATCTCTTCGCCACCAACTCCACATTCATTCGCCCAAGCTTTTTACTAGAAAAAGGTCATGAAGCACGCAGCACGATCAAGTTTTTCTCGGATTGCAGGCGTGTGATCTCAGCAAACTCAACGCTGTTTGAAAGCTTCTACTGTAACCTGCACTAGCGCTCTGTAACATGATGTACCTGGCGCGTGAAATTCCCCCATATGTCGCACCCCTTATTATTCTGCAAGCGACATACTTGACCCTCCATCTCTCCATCTTCGTGGTTTGCCACTAGTATCATTTTTATCCGCGCTTTTGTCGAAAGTCCGGTACAATTTATACGTCTACCATCAGCAGGGCACATGCTTGTGGTATTTTTCATGCCAAATACGTGCTCATGGGATTAATTAAATGGCCACGGTTTGCAAGCCTCAAATGACAACGACATCGCGCGACACAGAGCTTCCATTTATACAACAGCACGTACGTGACTGTAATGAAAAGGATAAATAATACGTAGATCGTAGTTGGTGTGAACTCTAATAATATCGTGCCGTTGGTGTAGCCAAGATACCTGATCGATCACACCATTGTTAATGCACCTAGTCAACTCGATACTCGTTTTGAGCTACTCAATTGAGTCAATTTACCGCTCAGCGTTGTGCCTAAGCTTAATCGAACCACGTTATGATACCGCTTCAATCCCTTACAGTTAAAGATCAAGCAACAGATATTCTGCTTCCTTATTTCTACTTCAGGGAATGGCGACAGATCTGTGCTGCCGATCTGCTTGAACTTTTCCGAGTCACTTATTTTTAGGTCAGCTAGATCTTTGAGAGACACCATCACTGAATCTATTGAAGGTTACCGGTTACGGTACTTTGTACTGGTTACCGGTTTACCTGTCCAATTCGATCTCGCGTCATTTCGGTAAGTCTGTGACGTCATCGCGATGACGTCACCTAATGATTAGACGCGTAGAATGACAGGACGCAGATAAATCAGGTTGATTAGATGCACCATGTGATTGGATGCAGTCTAGAGTAGGCAGAAGTTAAGACCTATAAATCAATCACTTTCCAATCTCCATTCTCCAGAGCAAGTGTCTTCTCTTCGGTTCGTCCAAGTGAAGACTCTCTCGCCCACTTCCAACTTCCGACGCCAACAGGTTATGAGCCCAAACGCCATGACTCCTTCGCACGATGCCAAGGTCACCATTGACAAGTTCGATGGTGACAACTACGCGACATGGAGCCGCTACATGCGTGGCGTGTTCCTGACCAAGTCGACGTGGCATGTCGTCAACCGGGAGACAACACCAACCTTCGCAGATCCTCGCGCCAGTGACGAATATGTCAAGACGAACAACATTGCGTTCGGACTGATGTTGCTCCACATGGATGCTGACTATCATCATGTGGTAGATGACTGCGAAGAAGCATGGGTCGCGTGGGCGCGCATCAAGACACTATACGGAGGATCGCAGAAGGCTGGTCGCATCTTCTTGGAGCGCCAGCTCTTCAGCATGGAGATGGCGGAAGGCGGCAACGTGTTGCACCACTGCAATGAGGTGCTGAACATCAGTGCGAAGCTGAGCAGCATCGGCGCCAAGATGGAAGACGAGGACGTTGCGATTTGCCTGCTGCGCAGTCTTCCCAAGAGTTACGAGAACGTCGTTCTCAACTTGGAGATGAACAGTGCTGAACTTCGATCGCGCGACGTTGTCAAGGTGCTCACGAACGAGCACATCAAGCGTCAAGGTGTCAAGACTGCGGCGGTGAAGACCGAGGCCGCAGCCAAGGCGTTCAGTGCTGAGCGCGAGCTGCATCAATGCTCGTATTGTGGCAAATTGGGGCACACAGTGGAACGGTGCTGGACCAAACAGAAAGCGGAAAACAAGGGCCCGAGACGCGGCGGCAATGGCCGTGGACGCGGGGCCCACAACGTCCACTGGCGCAGCGAAGAGGACGACTACGAGTACATGGATAGGGTCGCCTTCGCAGTCTCGCTTGAGTGTGGACTTCCAACAGGCAAGAGTATGCCGGGGATGTGGGCGGTCGACAGCGGCACAACGCACCACATCTGCAATGAAAAGGCCAAGTTCACGATCCTCAACGAGCGGGACGAAGGCGAACTTTCGGTGACCGATGGCAGCAAGGCTGCAATCAAGGATGTGGGAACCATCATAGAATTGGTGGTTCTACCCAATGGTGATAAGCGCACGATCGAGATTAAGGACGCACTATTTGTGCCGAGCATGAGCAAGAATCTGCTATCGGTGCCACAGATCAACAAGACTGGAAAGTTTCAAGTCGTATTCGAGGGTCACAAGATGCACGTGGCACACAAAAACTCGACGCAAGTGGTGGCTACGGCGGATCTCGTCGATGGACTTTACTGGCTTTGCACGCCTCAACGGTCGGCCAACACGGCGACGAACAACCAAGATGTCGATCTACACGCTCGCATGGGTCACGCACCCTTTGACGTTCTTCGCAAGATGGTCAACAATGGTCTGATCAAGGACGCCAAGGTTCCTGCCAAGTCGAACGGATCAAGCATGTGTCGCGGGTGTCAACAAGGGAAGATGGTCCAAAAGCCATTCCCGAGCAACCACGACAAGCGTCGTTATGACACGTTTGAGTTACTCCACTTTGACATCTGCGGCCCAATGGAGGAAGTCTCGATTGGCGACAGCAGATATTTGCTGCTGATTGTCGACGAAGCCAACGGATGCATGAAGGGCTACTGCTTACGTGCCAAGTCGGAGAGCAAAGACTGTATCAAGACCTACATCGTCAAGATTGAGACCCAGTTCGGCAAGAAGGTCAAGTTCGTTCGTCACGATGGAGCGCGTGAGTTTGCGTCCAACTCGCTCAAGGTATTCTACGAGGACGAAGGCATCGAGCAGCAGACCACGGTGCCATATGCGCACCAGACCAACGGCACTGCAGAACGTGCCATTCGGTCCATTGTCACGATTGGACGCAGTTTGCTGCACCACGCCAAACTTGACAAGTGTTTCTGGGCTGAAGCGGCTATGACGGCCATCTACATCAAGAATAGTCTCCCATCGCCCAAGATCCCGCACAAAACGCCATTCGAAATCGTTTGTGGCTCTAAGCCAAGCGTCAAGCACATGCGCATTTTCGGGTGCCAAACATATATCCTGACTCCGAAGGAAAAGCGTCTCAATTGGGACCCTAAGGCTCGTGTCGGCATCTTCATGGGCTAAGAAGAAGTGTCCAAGGCATATCGCGTATTCGACATCGAGGCCGGACAAGTGGTAATCAGTCGTGATGTCAATTTCGACGAGTCATCTTTTGGGTTTTCAATGGAGCCATCAAGTGAAGAAGTTGATGATGCAACGTTGGACCTCGATCTTCTCGACATCAACGACAATGATGTGCGCCAGACCAACTACAAGCAGACCGGCAATCGAAAGACCCGGCCAAACAACAATGTTGTGCGCCCAGCTCATCGTCAAAATGGGTTGGAGGAATCGAGTGCACCGGACAGCTCATTCGGTCGCCACCAGAAACTTCGATCGAGTGGCAGAGAAGAACCAAGCTATACCGACGAAGAAGAAGAAAAAGAGGGCATCAGAGATGATGACTCCACGCCTCCCACTCTCTGGCACGCAAGCGCTAATGCAGTAGAGGCGACTGATCTGGCTGAGCCTGCAACGTTCCAGGATGCGATCAGCGGACCTGATCAAGTTCACTGGCGCAAGGCCATTCGAGCCGAGCTCGAGTCGATGCGACTTCGCGGTGTATTTCGTGCTGCCAAGTTGCCAAGCAACCAACGCGCGATCGGGACCAAGTAGGTGTTCAAGATCAAGCGCAAAGTGAGCGGATCAATCGAGAAGTACAAGGCGCGTCTCGTTGCGAAGGGCTTCAAGCAGAAATATGGCATCGACTACACCGAGCTCTCGCCGGTGGTCAAGTATGTGACCCTACGCATGGTAATTGCGATCACCAAGTACTTTGACTGGACTCTCGACCAACTTAACGTGGTCACAGCATTCTTGTACGGAGTAATGAAGAGAAAAGTGTTCTGCAACATTCCAGAAGGTGTTGAAATGGATGGCGACTTCGACTGTATCGAGTTGGTGAAAGCGATCTACGGTCTCAAGCAAGCGTCGCGCGTGTGGAACGAAACCTTCGACGACTTCGTGTGCTCGATCGGATTCCAAGTATCGGCATTCGACCCGTGTCTCTACATTAAAGTAGCCAACGATCACTGCGTGTTGGTGCTGGTCTACGTGGACGACGTGCTGGTGACAGGCAGCTCACTCGATCTGATCGCACAAACGAAGACCGATCTCAAGACGCGTTTCGAGATGACCGACAGCGGCAAGTGCACTTTTGTGCTGGGCATCAAATTGGTCGACAGCCCTAATGGCAGTGTCACCATGTGCCAGCGCCGCTATGTCAATGACATCCTCATGCGTTTCGGTATGGACGAGTGCAAGGCCACTGTTAGTCCGGTCCTGAGCTCTCAGCTAGTGCCAAGCAACAACAGGACCAAGGTGGACGATCCGTTTCGCGAAGCAGTGGGTGCTTTGATGCACTTGATGACTGCGACGCGCCCTGATATCGCATTTGCTGTAGGCTATGTGTCGCGCTTCATGGAGAATCCGCAACAAGAGCACTGGGTTGCAGTGAAGCGCATCTTTCGCTACCTGCAAGGCACCAAGTCGCACGGGATCTGCTACCAACCAAGCGACAAGATCGACTTTCGAGGATACTCCGACGCGGACTGGGCCGGCGACCACGCTGATCGCAAGTCGACTTCAGGCTATGCGTTCATGCTGCTCGGCGCACGCATCAGCTGGGGAAGCAAGAAGCAGTCAAGCGTGTCGCTGTCAACGAGTGAAGCGGAGTACATCGCGCTGAGTCTGTCCATCCAGGAAGGCAAGTGGATCCCCCGTTTGCTATGCGAAATTCTGACGGCTGCCAACGAAGAAGGACCAGAGCTTGTCATCTTTGAAGACAACCAGTCGTGCATCAAGATGACGAAGAACCCTGTGAACCATGGTCGTGCCAAGCACATTGACATCAAGTACCACCACATCCGTGATGAGGTCGAGCGCGGTGAAGTCGAATATTGCGAGACTTCGACGATGCTGGCGGACATCATGACCAAGGGACTTTCCGGACCCCGTCACAAGGACGTGATGGCGGCTCTTGGCATTCATGCGAGTTCGTATTGAGGGGGAGTATTGAAGGTTACCGGTACTTTGTACTGGTTACCGGTTTACCTGTCCAATTCGATCTCGCGTCATTTCGGTAAGTCTGTGACGTCATCGCGATGACGTCACCTAATGATTAGACGCGTAGAATGACAGGACGCAGATAAATCAGGTTGATTAGATGCACCATGTGATTGGATGCAGTCTAGAGTAGGCAGAAGTTAAGACCTATAAATCAATCACTTTCCAATCTCCATTCTCCAGAGCAAGTGTCTTCTCTTCGGTTCGTCCAAGTGAAGACTCTCTCGCCCACTTCCAACTTCCGACGCCAACAGAATCTTCACCCACTGTTGGAACAACAAGTTCTGTAGATGTAAATGCAGTCATAGTCTGCTTGAAGAATTATTGGATCCAGGCTCTGAGGCGGCACGTGATGCGGTTTCAAGTCCGTCATATTTCATGCGCCGCCACAAATTTACGAAAAGCTCCTTTACATACGTCGATCTACCTCAACCAGATCTTGTATGTCTTCCTCACATTCGCTATAGTCCTGCTTTTCGAACACGACAGGTCTTTCTGAGACCGCTTAACCCTCTTTATCAGAATCTTGCTAGTCGGTTTGTCAGCTTTTACTACTGTATCAGTGCGCTATCGGTGATGTGCTGTTCGTGGGCACAATTATATTTAATAGCACAGCTGCATATCTGCTCTTGCGATTGCACTTTGCTGCTTTCATCCTCCACTACAGATTCGTTTTCTTCACGTTCAGATAGCTTACAATGCTCGTGGTGATTCCTTGATGCTAGCTTTTATCCCCCAGAGACCCACAGCCTACTTTCTATCTGCGTAAAACTAAGCTCGACTCATTCTATGGTTTGCACACCCGCTACTCTACGATTGTACAGTGACTGATACAAACAGCGTTGAATAGCCGTCAGTAATGCAAGCAGCATAAAATACACGATGATGAGGTACCAGAAATCCATCCGCTGTCTTTAGTCATCGAAAACAAAGACTTTGAAAACCGTGTTTATTTATTCCTCAATTGGCTGCTCAAGTTGCATCCATCTTTTGTTCGCAGTTCACTTCAATTCACCGCTAAATTTGCGAAGGAGCGAACGATCCTGTCTACTGACAAAAACACCAGAAGCATAAGGTATCAGCGCTATCGAGAGGTTTAAATGGTAAGAGCGCGACCTTTGTACCAGCGCATTTCGCTGCCTCGTATTGCTACAATTATATGGCAACATCGAACGATCCAACGTTAAGTTTGTCGACTTTAACACCGTTGTCGTGATGAAAAGTGATGCGCTGCGTTGTGCATTCGATTGTCATATACTTCGCTGACATCTTGTGCATACAACGCTCACTTTCCAACACTGTGCGTTGTTTGTTAAAATCCGACATGGCCAGAGCGCCATTCCCCTTGCCATCTTTACACTTGCGAGATTGTCTTGTTTTGTCGTTCACTCGGTCAAACCGTAGTCCTACTGCGATTCTCTCAAATGAGGCAGCTTGTGCAGACAACTGCTAACTTTGGCAGAGTTACTAGAGCCCTGGCCAACATGCGTACCGATATAGTGTCTGCATCATATCAACTTCCAGTGAGAAAACACCAACATACAATAACTTTAAGCTGTCAGGTCTCCACAAGTCCATGTTTCACCTTCGCTGCCGCCTAGACGACTCCCACACTGGAGAAGTGCACCATATCCGATTGGTTACTAACAAACGATGCAAGTACGACAAAGGATTGCTGACACGATAGAATGAGCTGTTGCGACGTCTACATTAAAAAAAGGCTACCATTCTGACGTACAAACCATTCGACATGACCACTCGCCTATTTTATAACAACCGTATCCATACTCCAGTCAGTAATTACTTCCTGTTGTCAGCCACTCGTTTAAGACGACAACATAAAGACTAGTCGAACAGCTTCATCTGATCCCTATGAGCCCGTCTGCGGTTGTGTCTGCACTGTTAAAATGGCTCGAGGGCAATGGAACTACCGACACGTTGCTGGAAATTCGATACCTTGGCAAATGGGAAGGTCATGGGGTGCTCGCCAAGCAGTCGCTCTCCTGTGGTCAAGTGGCATTGCAGATCCCTTTCAGGCTCACAATGACGATCGAGTCTGCCGCTCAATCGGATCTTGCACTCGTGCTCGAAAGGTATCCACAGATCCCACCTGATGAGGTGCTGGCACTGCATCTAATGCACGAGCGGAGCAAAGGCAAAAGATCGTTCTTTGCCCTGTTCATCGCGTCATTACCAACTACATTCGACTTGCCTGTTTTCTGGTCGGAAGCCGAGCTGATCGAGCTCAAAGGCACAAATGTGCTGCTGCTGACGCAAATGATGCAGCAACAGCTAAAGAGGGACTACCAGAACATTCACCAAGAAGTGACGGACGAGTTTCCCGAGATTTTTGCACCGCTGCCGACACTGACGCTCGAGGATTATGCATGGGCAATGGGTGTGATCTGGAGTCGTGCGTTTGGTGTGACCAAAGACGGAAGGTACCTGCGTCTGCTGTGTCCAGCGATGGACATGTTCAATCATGATGTGAACTTGCACAACCCATTGGATGATTTTGTTTCGTTCGATGAAGAGAAGGAAATGATGGTTCATCATGTACCAACCGAAGTAACGGACGGATCTACCGTAAACATTAGTTATGGGCAATACTCGAATGCGAAATTGCTTTATTCGTATGGCTTCGTCGCACAAGAGAACTCTAGACGAGCAGTGGACTTTTGGGTAAAGATTCCACCAACAGATCCGTATTTTAAGCTGAAGCAAACCATTCTGGATACTAACGAGCTTACGAAGGAACAGACGTACGACTTTTGCGGCACCCTTTTTCGAAATGATGTTGACGAGAGACTCCTCGCTACACTGCGTGTGGTTTTGATGGACGAGCAAGAGATTCGTCTGTACAAAAAGGTGCGTTGTTTGTGAATCGGCGTTCAAGTATCTCTGCGGCTTTAGATTAACAGAACTATCGTTACGACGCATGTTTCTGCTGCAGGCTTTCGAGTCATCCATCATCAGCGCTCGCAATGAACTGGCCGTCTACAACAACATACAACATTCCTGTCGCCGCAAGCTCGAGACTTTTCCGACAACGTACGTGCAGAGTCTTTTTATGGTCACATGTTGATTGCTTTGGTAATTTTTCTTTCGTCATGCGTGGCTGCAAACAGACTCGAGGAGGACAAGGCGATACTGGCTGGTGCAACGGCAGAGTCGAACTTTCGTCTGCTGCTTGCAGTTCAAGTGCGCATCGAAGACAAACAGGTGTTTGCAGGGGTCATCGACACAATCGAACAATGGAAACACGTCCTAGCTACTTGTCCTGAGAAGTACCCACCTAGTACTACTCGGTCGTAAGTACTTGACACAGACAGCATGTACTACGTTTCTAATTGCTTCCTTTCAGTGAGCTCTATTGAGTGTTTAGGTGCCTGGCAAGGACCTCGATGTGAAGCGAAGATACTCGATCCTCTTTTCGAACTCAGTTGGTCAGCTTCCGTTCAAGCAACTGGCGCAACACGCTCGGCGTGAAGTACGGCAAGCGCTCATTCACCTCTTGGTCCGAGAGATATTTCGCACCGCTAATGTAGCCACTGCATCTTGGTGATCCACAGCGGCAGTCAAATTTCTCATCCATGTCCCACTCGCTCGTAGAGTAGTCAAAAGTCAGATGGTTGCCCTCTTTGATCGGCTTGATAGCCACAAACGACACTATCGCCTCACTCTCCACCACATCGATGCGCGTATTAGGATCACAACTATGGTTCACAAACTCGAGTCCGCCAGTAAAGCTAATGTGCTTTTCCGGGGTAATCTGCACCGTGAACCGAGTGGGCTTTGAGTACTGCATCAAGTTAGGAGTCATTTCCCGATATGTATCAACACGCTCCCTGCATATTTTTCGCAAAAGATCCGTACCAGAGTTCCAGGTGCCGAGCCAATAACATCGCCCTTATTGAAATTCTGGCCTGCCACTGCTGAGCGCCAGTGCTCGTTCCTGAGCAAATAAGTATAAGGTATACATACAAACCTTTGATCAGCCAGGTCGCACGTTTTGAAGCATGAAAGCAGCCAAACGTACAGCTGCTCAATGTAAAATCGTCCGTCGTCTGAGCCTGATGAGGTATAAATCAGCTCGCCACTTTGCTGTGCTTCATGGTTTCGAGCTCCGTTTGCCTGCTGGACGTTCGTCAAAGGCGTGAGAGCTGCAAAGTGACGACGGGTGATGGAAATCACTGAGCGCGGGGTGAAGCTGATGTTCCGGAAAAGCATCAGGAAAGATTCAGCTGGTCTAGTGGTTTGTGAGACGAAATTCGAGTGGCCGAAGATTCGGCCCCACGTTCACAAGTCGTGGCACATGTGGCTGCTGAACTCGTACCTCTTGATTTAAGTATGGGCATCTGTGCCACGTAAGACAAGGGGTAGGGTCAAGTGGTGATTGCTTGACCGAGTAATTATTGAAGAGCGCTAATGAGACGAGCTGGCGCATGGTCTCAGCAGTATCCGATGCGACAAATGGCTTGCAATCCTAGACTGTACGAGCATAAAGAGCTGATTCCACGGTGGTTGCCTCCATATAGCCTACACATCGATGAGTGCTTGTTATTAAAACAAGACGAACGTGAAGCAGTTCCTAGCGTGCGCAACTTCGCCGGCGATGGTAATTAAGCCACCAGTGCTGGCCCACATGTTATGGACCGTTATACACGCATACAAGTACAAAGATATAACTTTGGGTACGCTATTGGCAGCTTGTTGACCGTGCGGTGCAGATGTGTTACGCGCTCCGCCGACTCGATGTAGTCGTGAGCGCATATTTGGCTGTATAGAAGATCCGTATTTGAGACGAACCTCTCGCACTGGAATACGCCCTCGTCTACCGTAAGAGAGCTATGGTCACATTACTTTCCAGAATGGCGTCCATACCTCCCTATTGACGTCTGAACGTGTCTGCTGCAAATCCAACTCGCTCGGACATTTCTTTCTTGCATCAAAGTTTTACGTACAGCAGAATTTATATACAGGAATGTAAGGAGCCGGCACACACAAGCACAATGCTTGGCTTGCATTGTGCTCATAACCGACGCGATTGTAAGATATTCTGAAATAATGGTTTATGAGATCTTACCATTCGCTAGGACCGAAATAGAGCAAATGGACTGATGATCATGGGTTCTGCATACTCAAACTGCAGCACAGTGAACAAGTTCAAGATTGTCGAGTAAATGGTCATTCATACACCACCTTGGAAGTCACGTGAATAGATGAGCGATGCTTAAGGGATGATTACACATAAGATCCTGAAATAACCACGTCCAGAGTAACCCTCCTATACACTGGAAAGTCGGGGAGTTTTATCAAAGAGTAACGTGAAATACGGTGCACTACTACCTTTTTAAATTCGCTAAATGTTTTGTATCGGGGTTCTAAAACTCAGTCTTCGGCAGGCCATGCGTCTGGCCACAGACGTTTTCGATCTGGCCACTGTCATGAAATTATTCTACAGAAATTGAGTTTGGCTGCTAAACAAAATCATTCGATTGGTCAATATGTTTTTGCAGACGAGGTAGGGTTTGAGATGGGCAGTAATGAAAGTCGAGATGGCTATAGCACCGTTTGATTGTCTTTAAGAATGGTCAAATGTATTGGTACATGTTTTGCGTTCAATCATTCAGTAAATGAAGGGAACAGTTGAGAAGGCATACGCGCGACCGACATGAAATCGAACGAAGGGCTAGGTTTAGATATAAATTGCAAATTGCCGACAAGGACATTTCATTCCGTTTTTCATTGTCAATTTAATGGTAAAATAAGGGAATCTCTAAATACATTCAGGCGCAGTGTTCAAAACACCAAGATATTATTTAGGCTATCCATTTTGTCTTATATTCTCTCTGCCAACAAAAGTTACAAAGACAGTCCTCGACTTTACTCTTTTCTTCTTATTGCTGTACCTCTTCATTTGATGCTGCTTCGACGAACGTCGTTACTTACGATGCTGCTTTCACTTTACCTAGGTTCACGCGCATGTAGTTCTAATGATACCTATCGCCAACGCAAGTATAAACAAATTTTGGTGTGTGACATGCTTCTCTACATACACCTGGACACAGATGGCTACATTCGAGCGATGTAGAATATCGTTCGAAGACTCGGGCTCTGTGTTGCCCCCGAAATTATTCGCGTCGTTAGATAATCACTGCACTTGCAAAAGTAAGCGTGACCACAAGAGAGCAATCCCCATACAAATGTATGCACTTGACATTCATTGTAACGCAAGTGACACGCTGAAGGTGTCCACAAGCTATATTAACCTCGTCAAACATTTGTTTACACCTCAGCCTTGGCAAGATCGTGGCCTCAGGCCACCGTGTAAGTAAGACCACTCTGTAGCTTTATCAACACAGCGAGAATTTCGTACGAATTACAACGGATCCCCACAAGCCAGGGTAATGCATGTTTACAGACAGATAATAGTCGTGGAATCGGCTGAAGACATCAGGCAGCAGCGTGTAACGAATGATACGCATGGCAGCACTTTGGTCACGGCATGCGTGTGCGCACTCCGACCTGTAACCCACACGGACGCAGAAAACTCCATCTGATTTGAGCTCCCTGAATGGGCCCGAATACGTAGTTATACGAAAGTCGTTATTCATACAATTGTATCGTCTTGGGGATGGTCGTGCGTCACTAAAATCACTTTCTTGTCCACGCTGAGGGCCTAGTATTCCAGCGATCCATGTGCATAGCGAACGTTTGGGCAACAGAAAGCACGCGTATTAACTGTGAACCTTGGCGACGCATGCGGTATTGCTTCATTAGTATCAAAGAGAGCGAAGTCGAGGACTGTCTTTGTAACATGATTACATATAAAAATAAAAAATGGATAGCCTAAATATTGTTTCGGTGTTTTGAACACTACGCCCGGGTGTATTTAGAGTTCTCCATAAATGATGGTTAGAAGAAGTCCAGCTATCATATTTGTTATTAGTAATGTGTTTGGATTATCCAACAACATCGTTTGCTAATTTATCCTGCAGGTATCGGCTTTAGTAGTTATCGTCCAAGATATCGAATCATAAATGTATCGTTGTAAACACATTCATATTATTATGTCTGGTCATATCTGCGGATGTTTATAAGTACTTGTTCTTCTATTGCAAAGATCAAGAAGATCACTTCCAAATCTGCCTTGTAGATACCAGGGGTCACGGCGGAGTATAAGAGGTTTCACATTATTTAACGCGAGCTCACAACAACAACATTCCGTGCCTCCACCGGGAGGAGGCGGGACCTCGGTTAGGGATACACAGAGCGAGAAGAATAGTCACGACGCCCCTCATGGGACGGATGCCAGCCAGCTGGAACCAGGCAACCCCCCCGGCGGGGACTACACATAAAGGGCGTCTGCCAGTTCTACCACAGACTCCACCTGTGTGTCTCCGGCCACGAGGCCGCCGAGAACCGAATCGGTACCCAGAGATAGGGATTCCGCGTCTGGAGCAGACGCGGATGGCACAACCGAAGCCAAGGAGGCCTCCCCGACTGCACCATCGGTAGAGAAGAAGCGAAACACCCCCAAGCGGTAGTCTCTACTACCATCAGTCACCTCGACCGAGATGTTTGCATCGTTGATATCAGAGATGGCGCAATTTTCCCGGGTTGGACATGTGGAAGCGTGGAGTGCAACGATTCGGCACTTTTTTGGGAAGGTCTATCACGCGGTGCTGGTGCGGTCGGGGATCTGACGATGGAGAGGAAGCGCTTTCCCACCCTGCATGCAGCTGAAGCGAGCGCATTGCTCGGGCTGTTTATGCAGGCTAACGTTACACGACAAGGAAGCTTTTCCGAGTGGACTTGAATGGAGACGATGATTACGAAGGCATTTTTAACCACGAAGTGAGCCATCAAGGAAATTGTCCTCCGTTTGGCAATCAAACACAAGTGGTCCCAATACCAGGTTGTGGGTCTGTGAGATAAGGTGATTCAGACGGGTTCAGCGGCGTCAAATTCAGATCCTCTACCCGAACTCAGAGAGAGGTCCCGAGGTTTACGAGGAGTTTGAGGGATTTATGTTAGATCCTTTGGCGTTCTCGGGGAGGGATTATCACTCAGCTCATAGCTCTTTGTGTGGCCATGGGAGCTCGAACTAGGCTACATTACGTAAGGAATAGCACGGATGATGAGTGGGCGGTCATCGAGGGGCTGGAGGAACAGACCTTGCAATACCGGTGCTTGCCGGTTTTTGTGAAAGAAGTTCTTTAGAATATGGAAAGACTTGATCTCCATTTAGTACGATCCAGTCCCAAGTCGAAGGGAACTAGTTTTGCACTTGGATCGGGTCTGCAGCATCTGAGTCAGCCGGAGGACAACGAAGTCCATCACCGAAAGTATTCTGGAGTCGGCCGAACTGGCGTGTATTAATCCGTAAGCCCTGTACGTCATACTTAGTAAAGCAATACTATAAGCTATGAATAAATAATACAGATGATCCATTTCTATTTCTTCACTAAGACCACGGCGGACAGCCACAAGGAGGCGATGGTCCCATGGAGGGACATACCCGCTGCATACTGCTCACCCTCCGTAAAGGGTCGATCTGTCAACGGCAGCAAGGGCATAATGGATCTCCATCTGGGAGGAGAGCAGGATACACCATGCGCCTGCACAAACTAACGCGCTTCGGCGACGTTGGCAAAATCGCAGCTTATTCGAAGATCCCAATCGACTTCGACATGGACGACATGGACACCCATTCCCTGACTTCGCGAGTGTCAACTATCTGAAGGGTGATGTTTAGCTCTCTATTTGACCTACCTTTATAAATGCATATGTGCGTCTCCTCTGGTTCGGCACCACTATCATCGTAAAAGCACCCAAATGTTGGACACCGATTGTAGTTCCTACAATGCGGCAAACTCGGGCACACACTTGTCCGTTGTGGTTTTACGGATACTCATTTACGGGGCGCTGGTGTGATTGTCGTATCTGAAGAGGACGGGTGGGAAGACCTCGCCATACCTTTCTCCCGTTTCGCGGGTCTCAAGGCGACGGCAGGGCAACGGCTTTAGCTCCAACGGAGGGTATCCCAGACGGCCTAAGTGGCCGTCACGACATCCACGCCCACCAAAGCGGCACGAACGGTTACAGCAGGCTCTCAGATGTCCCCAATAACACCAGAATCACCGGCTCTCCGCAAGAGGAGCGGGGTAAAAAACGAGCATATAAATCCTCACCCAAAACCGACTGCATCGCAACCGTGGATCCTCCGCCGTAGAAAGGGCCGTTGCCAAACAGATTCAAGCGCTTGCGCTTCTCCCTCGCGAATCATCACGGGTCTGGGTAATATCCTGTCCTACAGGAGGTTAATGAGGAACCGCCAGATGATTCTACTGGCACAACCACGGGGCAGGATCTTCAGTAGGGATTTATCGTAGTCGATTTAACCACGGATGAGGCATCTATCGAATCAAGCCCGGCCAGGTTTTCCAATCTCTCTCCGGAGGATAAGTCAAGCAAAGTGACCGGACAACAGCGGGGGTTAGCTCCTGAGTTGACTGTACCCGTCTTCCTATACTTAAAGGACCGATTAGAATTCGTTCCGAAAGCTCTGCGCACATACGCTCAATCCGTCGGCCACTGTCCTACCTATTGGTGAGCGGTCACCGCACACTCCAGCTGACGTTGCTGAGTTAGCACATTAACTCGGAATTCGTCCTGTGGTCACACTGGCAACAGGCATTTGTCTCGCCATGGCGGTCGCGCAGGCGGCCGTTGATGCGAATCTAAAGACCCCAGACCGGTCCCTAGAGCTACTTACGGCTAGCATAAAATATGGCATTAAGAACTCGGGGCTGCTCAATCTCAACGGGAAGCTCGCCCATGACCATAGGGTGCATCTTTTACAGAATGTTCGCCGCAGCTGGCCTGGAATGTCGCTCACTGAGTCGGCCTCTCAGTTAAAGTGGTATCTGGAGAAATGTGCGTCCAGTTTCTCGTTTCGAACGGCCGTGATGTCCGAGGACACTTGAGAGAGGCAATTCACGGTGGGAATGGCTGCCAACATTTTGCAAAATACCGTTTGCGTCATTGAGAGTGTTATCGACCCGACGAACGGATGGCGTTGTTCGAATTATGTTCCCACAACGTCTCCTTACACAATCGCGTGGCCGAGACGGCGACGGAATATCAGCTGCCCCTTCTCGAGTTAATGGACGAGGTAGTCGTTGCTCAAATCACGAATCCAGAACCCCCTCTGCCCACTCTCCAGTAAATCGAGCACCATTATTCAGCATTTATTCACTCGAGCAGTACCGATTGACGACCAGACTTCGACGAGTAGACGGACCTGCTCGAGGCTATAGTTTGGGGCGCACCAGTGATTATCCAGAGCCCACGCTGCTACACGACGGGGACATTGGACGTATTGTTACCGGAGGATGCGATGTAGACTGTCTCTACGCCTCCTTCAGCCTTACCCAGCCACGGCATACCTAAACAAATCACTACTGCACTGCACTTCAGCCGGAACTTAGTTAACCGTTTGTTGTACTTGAGAACCAGCTCGCCCTTCCTCCACTCCCGCTCAAGTCACTTTAAGCCGCATTACCAGGTCGCAAGTGCGGCCTCAGCTCTTCGCCCGAAAAAGACCGATCGCAAGGGACGCTGGTGTCGTACCATCGCATCACTACGATAGAAAAATGGTCGTATCAAATCAGCACCTTTGGAAGACGGTACCAATGAAGGTGACTACGACCGCATCGATCGGGAGGACTGGGCTTTTGAGTAGGAGAAGCTGTCCCCGAAATGGCCAAATTCCAGGCGGATCCCTATTTACACCGCTGAAAGCCCCACAACGGAGTTGTAACACGCGTTCCGTCAGCTCCTAACTATTTGTACCGTCAAGCGCTTCACGTTTCCAGGTGAGTTGCAGCGGATTCCATACGACTCGGTAGTCGGTACGTGGATGGTTGATAGCCGGTTGGTTTGCATTGAAGAGTCGTTGCGGCGCTGGCTCCACAATCTGCGGAATGTGGATCACGTTACGGTCTCGCCACTGCTCGAAAGTTCGGATGATTGGGCCAAATTCAAGCTTGAGTCTTTGGAGGTGACACCATGCTCCTACTCTGCTATCCGAAGCGACGCGCCAGGCTTAGTCACCACATGCTCTGCGCCCTACTCTAGGACCATAAGATAGCAGCCCTACTAGGGGGTTCCCCGTCCAGTTCAGGGGTCCCGGGCAAACTACGGGCCCATATACAGCTCATCTGCGACAATACCCGATACAAAGAAGCTTACTACACATACAATCACCTTATAAAATTGGGCGGTAATCAGGCGATTCCTCTCCGCCGGGTTCGCACGTCTGAAGGAAAAGGATTCATTTTTATTAAGGGCACCTCACGCAATTTCTTCGCGTCGCGATACTACCGATCGGAGCTTGACCTCGCGGAATCTTACGGTGTCGCACTTTGTTACACGGTTTAGAATCCGAGTCCGCCAAACACAGTCCTTCTCGACGGTGAGAGCCGGACCGACGAATTATCACGCAAAATAAATTTAGAAGCTTGTAATAACAAAACTTTTATTAATTTTTTAGTCCAGAGAATTCTGAAGGTTACGCGTCAGGCGTGGATGACAGCATGGCTCCAGACTCCGCTGAGGCTACGGCCGTTGGCGTGGTGCATTCAAGAAATACATGTGGGAAGTGCGGGCGAAGCGGCGGAACTGCGACTCGAATGGAGGTGGCTGTGGGGAAGACAGATCGACCTGACCAAGCGCCTATGTCCTTCTGGAGTGTGGGCTCGTCGACAGTCCGAGCGGTCGGTATTCTTTTCTCTCCATCGGCATCATCAGCCGCAGTATCCTGAAACGAAGACAAATGGACCTTGCCCGCGATTGGGGATTAAAGTTCACGACGTCAGGATCCTCAACATTTACGCACCAGATAGTCCGTCTGAGCGCGAGGACGTTTCAGGGGCTCCGCGTTTGGAAAATGCCGTTCAGTAGCGTTGTCTTGCCTGAAACTTTAATTTTTCTTAGAGCCCGCAACTGGATCGGTTAGGCCTACGGTCAGCTAGCCGTCCGGAAAGTCCGCTACTGAGCTCTTTGTTGGAGGGGGCGGTTCAAAGTGATGCCCGGCTGTTACGAGAACATGCAGTGGATGATGAAGACTTTGAAACGAGTCATCACTACACGTACTAGACCGAGGCGAGGGCTAGTCGGATTGATAGATTCTACGCTCCCGATTTCTGGGCTCCGGACATCCATAGGGTATCCACGGCTACCCCCCCTCACAGTCCTTCGATCACGAGCAAGTGGTGCTACATATACGGCGAAAGCATTTGGGTAGCCGATCCGCGAAGCAGTAGAACATTTCTTATGATGTTTATTCAAACCAGCCAGACCGCGGCTTATCGGACGTCATTCAGGGTTGACGGACTCGAGGGTGGGGCAAGCACCGTATGGCCGGTCCTGGGATACCCATATTGATCGGATCATACACTGTACAAACGTATTGCACAAAAACGGGAAACGCAGCGGTGAAAACGCTCAGTTTGCAAAGCTCCGCCGACGGTATGGTGGTAATTACTAGCTCGACGCAATATATGTCCACCAATGTGAAAGAGATGCGGGAGGACCACCTGGCTTTTTGGGGAGACTTTAAAGCGGACGAAGGAGCGTCTCCGTTGGTCTTACAAGCTTATTGCTAATTGGGAACGTGATCAGCGCGTAACTTACCTTTACGCCCGTTACGGACGGAGGTTCACGTTCAATATGTCTATCTCGGATCAATTCGCTTCTTAATGGGCATCGGTTGTGAGTCAGAGTCATCGTAACACTTCTCTGTCTCTATTGGCTTCCAAGATTCGAGCTTTTGCGTCCATATTGCCGGAGCAACGTTTGACAGCTGACGATAATGAAATTTGATAAGCTTTTTTACGGAAGCAGAAGTGCTCTAGTCTGTCGAAGGACTTAATCGCCATAAATTTTCCGTCCCTGATGGACTCAACAACGACTTCTACAAGGTTCCCACAGCGAACATAGTCCAGTGCTGGTCATCATCAGTAAACAATACTTGAGGGGTCGGAGTTGCCCCCTCCTACCTAGAGTACCTTATTCTTCCTCTTTGTAAAAAGGGCGACTCAGACGATGTCATAGATTATCGGCCAATCGCATTAGTGCAAACCAGCTAGGGGCCAGCCAGTCCAGGGCCCCCGACTATTCGATATCGGGGGTTTATGATTATACGCGAGTCCAAGCTCTATGGTAATGGAGTTCCAGGGTGGTACCATTGATACTTAAGATTCGATTATCGTACTGGGGATCGAACCGGCAATAGAGTTATTCAAGCGGCGGTTTTTACCCAATGCGCCAGTAAGGAGCTTCCGCAGAAGGATAATAAATCAAACCAGATGATAATTTAATGGGTTATTCGACATTTGGGTCAAGCGTGTCACCCAACATGTATCAATCGATTTCTATGATCTTCACTATTTATCGAGAGTACTAAAGGGTACATCAACGATACATAAATAGGCAGTATCGATTATATCTCAATATATTCAATTTTCACGCGGTTGAATTTGCGGACTCGTTAACCGTTGAAGCTAATTTGTTCATAAACCTCTTCGATGATACTATGTGTTGCTTAGTCGCATTCTAGTTTTTTTTGGCGTGCGCGTATGTTTTGATTCACACCTTACAACACCGATATGCAATATTAAGATCATGTCCGCGAGAGATCGCTCTGATTCCATCCAGCCACATTGAAGCTTCTTTCAAAGAGTATATATAGAGATTTTTATTTACGCTATTGCCGCAAGTGCGCGAAAGCGATGAAGCTAAGTTGTAACAGCTACTGATCTATAACTGTTTGTTCAATGCGCATAATAATAAGTCTTAGTATAGCGGCGCATAAAATTGAATTTGCTCCGCGTATAGCCATCAGAGGGATGCAATACCTCCTTTTTCTAGCTTAATCTAAACCCCCTTTGAAACCTCATCGAGCGTATGTAGAAGTACCTAGACCACATCGGTTGTGTTTTTTTATAGCGGCCACGTTTAATGAGTTTGCGTATTATTACATTAAAACATTTAGTGATTGGTAGGAAGATACAAATGAAGTTAAGCCAAAATATAATTGTGTAAGCCTTTCGATGTTCAAATCTGCAATGGACACGTACTCACTTCATTATTTTACTGAAGAATAGCAGTATGTCAGCGCACTACAAGAACGAGGTAAATTGATATCCGTATAAACTATCCGTAGCTTCAAAAGGTAAGAAATTTGTGAAGTTCCAGTATACGCGGATACCACAACAAACACTTTCCAGCGTACGTGCTAAGCTGGATGCACCACTATATAGACTTTAATAAGATGTCCGATCGAACCGCCAACATTGCTATGGACTCCTCTCGTTCGGTACAGACGTGATAATGTCCAGTGATTTCACTCTAACAAGAAGTTTTAGCCACCCAAAAAGCAGCGTGACAATCTCACTAGCAGTTTAATACTAAAAGCTGCAGAATTGATGGAAATAGAAGTGAGGTTTTCATTTTAATTGGCGGAATTGTGTCAAAAATGATTAAATATCGAATGTATTATCCAATACAAAAACACTTATTTTTTATCATCAGGTTTACTCTTTTCTCTAGGCTCAGACTAACCCGTTCTTTCGAGGAACTTAACTTGATCAGAAATAAGCATCAGAATTTTTCGGTTAACGATGAGGAAGCCGCTTCTACTTGATAAATTGAACTTCTCAACATTGCTTTAACTGAAAATTGATGTCCCCTTTCGATTTTCCGC
>JH598253.1:265386-305082 GCA_000173235.2 Hyaloperonospora arabidopsidis Emoy2
CTGTGGTGGATTCCATTCTAAGGCACTACCACCGAGATTAGAAATGGCTATGCCGAATTATTGCTACTACGAGCTGAGCGTAGCGGCATTAGTAACCATTTCTACCTCTTGGATTTAGAAAGGAAGATTCCCCTCCTTTACTTCAAAGCCCTTCGTCAGATAAGTGCACACAGCGAGTCGTCATACCGAGTAGGCACGTGGTTGCTTACATGACAAATCAACTTGATCTAGAATTACATGAAGGACATTATAAGCGCGTTAACCACATATGGATCTTTTTTGATAAGGGCTTTACTTGATCGGCAGCAACTAATGCAGTTAATTTTTCCAGGAATGGTTATCTACAAACCAACCTTTTGCTATCCCCTAAAACAGTATTCATAATGCACTCATCGTTGTTGGATAATATATAAAAAGGGAATATAAGCAATGACATTATCACACGTTATACAAGCCCCTACAAAACCTGTATACTTACTATCAGCACCCAAATATAACGTGGTTAAATATTAATCTCGTACCTAGGTGATTTTAATGCCTTTTTGTTGCAACACTTGCTCTGGAGGATGCCTTAAATACTCGCTGATGCCCAGATATCTGGATAAAACGCTGCGAATGTAGAAGGGTTTTGCGCCAAGTCGCTCCGAAGCAAACTAGAAGGTTCGAAACGGAAAACTGAGTGGCTTGGTTGCAACCATGGAAGAAAGTATATGGCGTAAGGCCGCGGGGCTTGCAGCATAAGTAATCATCTACTCATCACATGGGAGGGAGGATAGAAAAGATGCTGGAAAATTCGAGATAAGATGCGCTGAACATCATAACGATCGCACTGGCAATACCACAGCTTTTCCGAGTATGAGAAATCTGTCCAAGATACAGAAACGATTCCAAATCGCGTCATAGCCGACTTATTTGGTTAGCGTCAGCAGTGCCTGCATCTTGGCGAATTTCTCTGCATTTCTTGCCATGCTAGAACATCTTAGAGTATAATTTAGCTAGAGCGAAAATAGAAAGTTAGGCAAATTATATATAATTAAATGAAATACATTCCAAGATATTCCGTTAATACGGCAGTATTGTGCCCTGTGTCATGTGTTTGTGTGGTCTTGTTGTTTGAGGAGGTCAAAGGCTACCGGTATGGGACTAATGGCTACCGTTATGAAGGGTGTGTGCGGAAAGCAAAAATTGGGTGTGTAAATAACCATTTCCTTTTTTTCAAAGGCTCAAACGTTGGGCCTAGAGAAATTAATTAGGTTAGATATCGTTACAGTGAGTCAGTCATCTAGAAACAGGCATGGGACGACACAGGTGATAACAAGTGTAGCGGAGCTATGCATCGCTTCACTCAGAGGAATTTTGGATAAGAGCCATTTAGATCTACGAAAATAGGTACAATGACTAAAGAATCCGCCCGCTCTAAGACATACTCTTAAGACAATGAGCTAAAAGCTTAGAGGGGTACGAGGCAAATATTAGAACAATGTAGTAAAGAGTAGCACGCCCCTAAGACTTGAACTCTTCGACTCAAAATATAAGCTGAACTTTTTTACGATTACATACGGTAATTGCGAGCCCGAAGGGTGAAGCTATTAGTGATTGTGTGCAAGGTCAATGCCGGACCATTTGAATCGTACTTTTCTATCTTTTTGTCTGTGTATTTGTAAATAACGCGGCTAGGTGAACCTTTCGCGCCGGATTAAGTGCGATTTAGTCTGGCACCTCTGTGTATGTGAATAACGCCAGGTGTACTCTACACGTCATACGAAGTGCGATGTGCTGTGCCCTCCTTGTAGGTGTCACTCGTTGATTATGTCACTCATTGCGACTGCGGAGTGTGTAATTTTCACACTCGCATGTGATTGGCCTAAAAGTTATAAAGGGCGGACATAAGGCTAGCAAGAAAATGCTAGACACTCAGGAGCAGCGGAATTCTCGCGCATTTCCCGAGCAGTAAGTGTGACTGATTTTGATTTGAAATTTTGATTTGATAAGAGGTTATGGGCACGTTTTCTCTTGGTAGCATCGAGAGCTCCTTCCATATAGGTTTTTGTTGTTGTAAAATATTATATGTCGTCGGCCACATTTTGTGCTTGACGGTGTACCGTGCAGGATCATCCTTTGCCTACCTTTTCTAACATTCTATTTCATAGAATATTATTAACATTAACAAGTACCTTCAACACACCAAGATCTATCAGCACTTAGCTATTTTTAGCACACAAAACACAACCCATTTCCCAGCCGCTTTCCACTCAAAATAGAGCATAAATACACAAAATTTAATTCGATTCCTTGTACTAAAATACTTGTATTAGAGGGCAATCTCAAGAGCTCGATCCCCTATCTTACCATATATATTTGCAAACCCGAATGGTAAGTCTATAAGTTACTCTGCGCAGGCTGAATGTTGGACTGCCAAAACTTACATTCGCGTGCGTGTCTGACTGTCCGTAGATAACGCTAGGTGTACCTTATAAGTTGTACTACGTGCAATGTAGCCTTTCTTCTCCTTATAGGTAGATATGCGCGATTAGTACCACTGTTTGATTATATCGATATTGCAACCGCGTCGAGTATACGTCACACATACGCGCCATCCGCACATGATTGGCTCAAAAGTGACGTAGGACGAAAGAGGGCTAACTAGGTTATGTTCGACACATAGAGGCAGAGAAAGCCTCGCACCTCCGACAAACATTATACGATCTTAGAAATTGCGAAACAGATAACGTTAGAGTTTATGGTCATCTTTCTCTCGGTGGAAGAGAAAGCTCCCTTTTCAATCCAATTAATTTTCATTACGTTAAGCGATATTTATACATATATATATATACCAAACAATGCGGAAAAACAGAATTTATACCACAAGAGAATGTGTAGATACCACGAGAGAATATATAGCAAATATTCAGAAAATAAATAAAAAAGATTGGAGAATATAAAATATGCCACAAGATGACGAAAATATATATACCAAGGTGTATACAATACGTACGGCACAATATAATCTAGTCTAATTTGTGAATCCAAGTTAAATTTTGATCAGTTGTATATTCGCAAATATAAACAGACACACAAAATACCGACAAGGAACCTCTTAGCAGCTTTCGCCTGAAGCCAAGTTTTGGCGCAGTGTCTTCTGAACTGCATAAGACATGAGCACAAGTTAAATTTGTTTATTGCATCATTTTAATAGTAAGAAAATGTTTCGTGACCTAACACACAATAACATTATTGGTCAAGTGACAGCCACTTATCGATACAAATGCAAGAAGCAATGTCGGACTTGTTCTTGTGACCTCTCCTTCCAATACACTCTTGTTATTGTGATGCTGCTCGATTGACATATCAATGAGCTACAAAGCACAGTACAAATATACCTGGTGTACGATGGAAGGATCACTTTTCGGTCAACCTTCAGGATTACACACAAATTGTCAAAGTGGTTTTACCTTCTAATAAGAACCTCTTTAACCTGCGTCACAAAATGGACTATAACCGCGCCGAACTGCATACCAAGGTTTTGGCCCGTTCGTAACCTTAAAGAGCTGATTATTTTTTTCATAATCAGAGGATCCGATTCGATAGGCTCTGCAAAGCCTCGAACCACCAAAAACCCCGGTATTCTATGAATTTATTCGTTCGATTCTACGCTCGTTAAACTCGATATTGTGCCAAGGCTATAACATCATGACGTCGCTCGAGACCTGCTCGCTTGAAGAGCTTAAGAGAGAGCCATATAGACTGCAAAATCAGGCAGATAGCACAGCGCAGCAGCTGCGCAACCTCGTTCTGAAGCATTACCACGTGTTTATCCAGAGCAATCAGTGTGCTAACGTCGTCAGTGATGATGTGCGTGCAAATTAATATACCTTTATATCATTTCAATACAATAATGGTGCTGTATGTACTTATTGGAAATGCAATAATTGATGGATGATGGATTGGTTACTTGCAGCTATCAGAGCTCAAAGGAAAGATGGCCAAGATCGAGACTGTCATTCCAGAGCTGCAGGAACATATCAACGAGCTCCACAAGGACGTAGTGGACGTCGTGGCAAAGCACGGCGAAATACAGTACGTCGTTGACCATTATCTGCAGGTAAATTGATTTTGAGTTGAACCAAACATATGTTGCAAGATCAGGTGACCATTATTGCAATCATGGTGCTGTTTCTTATCATTTAGTTAACGGAGCTACTGGAGATCCCGCAATTATTGGAAGCGTGTATCCTGAACGAGTTATTTGACTCGGCATTGGACATCGTGCAGCTTTCAAATGAGATGTTTCAAACTGATGAGAGTGTGGATGCGTCACATAACGTGATAGTCAATTGTCTCATGCGAGAGGTGATGGAGATGGCTAGAGCTATGCGCGAAAGGCTGCTTCAAAAGTTGCGCGAGGATCTTCAACTAGCACTTTGTGTTCGAATTGTGGGATACCTGCGACGCCTCGATACATTCCTTATGAAGGAAGGGGCGACAGCCATGGGGTCGTTGGAGTATGAAAAACAGCTCAAAGAAGAGTTCCTAGCGTGCAGAAACGTGTGGCTGAGTTCGTTGAGCCGCGGCATTTCGTCCTCGGATCCGTATCAATATGTACGATTGCTGCTCTTTTTTATTACGTATGGATGTAGCTTCTGCAATTAACATTGTCCGTGGCTACGCAGATTGTCCAAGTTATCGATATAAAGCGGACGAGCTGGTTTGACACGGTCACGCAGTACTCGGCAATCTTTGGCAGCGAGGTACGTCCTTTTCATAAGACGTGATATCGCAATATTATGAGGCTAACTAACTTGCACACGTGAACGTTTCCGACTCTTTGTATAGAATGTAGACGGCAAAGCAGATCCACCGCTTTGTCGGTGGGCAACAACAACGGTGGCAGATTTTATTCACACTCTCATGAAGTATGCATGCTACTGTAAAGTCGAGCTGTATGAAGTATGAGACGCTGTTGTGGTACGGTACTAACTAACATCTATGTCTTTGGTTGCAACCAGGCAGTTGCCAAAGATCGATGACCTTAGCTCAATCGCGACGATACTAGAACAGAGTTTGTTTTTCGGAGGATCGCTAGGCCGCGTCGGTGTTGACTTTCGCGCAGTGCTTGTTGTGTGTTTCGAGGACCACGTGCTGACCTTGATGACGGAATCGTGGCGGTCGGCTTGTCGCGAGTTCCGGGACAATCTGAACGCCCACTCCTTGTCAGCATCTAGTGACTCCTCGCTTTTAACGACACCGATCGTAATCGCATCGTATCGGTCGTCTGCCAATGGAAGCGTCAGCACCATGTCTGCTGCTTCTCGTTTAGCACCAACATCTTCCGATGGTGACGGTTATTCACCTCCGCGGTGCCTCATGTCTTTTCCTGTACTGGCTGAATTTACCAACGCACTACTGTCTTCGCTAAATGAACTGAGGCTGTGCACGATTCTGTCGCTGCAGAATCGTTTGGGCAAAAAGTACCAGAGTGTGATCAGCACAATGTTGGTTATTATCGCCGAATTCGTGAAGGAAAACGAGCTTGACCTACACGCTTCAAGTGAGGCAAGCTACGAAGATGGAAATGACACAATATCGAGGAATGCACGAAAAGCAGCACTTACTGAATCTGTCCGCGCGATGACCAAGGTACGCCATGCTAGACATACCGGATGAAATGTCGTGGATATGATGGAGGAGAGTTGTTGACACGTAGTATGCACCACGCAGATTGTTCGTTCAGAGCTCGTGCCCTACCTGATCAAGTGCTTTCATCGTCTGTTCCCTGTGCCATCAATAGCTGCACTCAGTCCTGCTCGGATTCTGAGCAAGGAGATTGATGAGATCGATGTGATCATGCGCGAGGCTGGTTTGCTGGTTACTTCCTTGGATGACGAGCGCGCAACAGGGATTGCAGTGGATCAAAGCGCTAACATAATTGGAATTCTTAAGTCAGAGGGCTGACATCGCTTGGCAGCGATGTGGCCAGTCTAGCTGCTGCACAAGTCGACCCGATGAAGTGTTCCACGCTGATGCTAAAACACCGGTTCGAGTTGTTGCGTGTACTGCACTCATGCATCTGAGACTTTTGCGGCTCCTGTGGTTTTGTCGAATTCTTGGAATCCCATATTCATTGTCAATGAGATGTGGAAACATGGCTTGGATCATGATGTGCATCTTCACAGCAACGTTGTCACTTGTAAATTTCTATCATTCGCAGTCGAATCCACGGCCCCATGCAAGACTACTGCACGCCTTTGCGAGTGTCCGCACCCGAAGAAGTTCCGCGCGGTCACGATCACATATCCCTGCGCAAACAACCAAAAAGCTATCTGACAGATCACATGCAATCTAGCTTTCGGCGCATGAACTGATGTCAGCTTGGAGGGTACGAGCAGAAAGGATATGAAGTCGAGTGTTCTATAGTAGAATTGAATGCTACTAACCGTCGTGTTCAGCTTTACTTACAGGTTCTTGACAATGCAGCTTGATCAAGGAAGGGTGACACGCAATCCGTCGTAAGTCATTTCGATTGTCAACCCTTTCTCCTCACCCATTTCTCGTAGCTTAACACTATGCTTCGGGTAGTCAAAGTCGTGGCTCATGCCTGTAAGCAACGTACGCTTCGGTTTAAACGTTGCGATTTCCTCCATCACCTTTTGCAAGTTCATATGAGTGCTGTGGTATTCGTCTTCCAAATGGAGTGCGTCAATCAGCAACACGTCGATTTGAGGCTTCGTTGCATCATCCAGAAACGCTTTCGTCTCCTCCGGTATCTCACTCACGTCTGAAATGTAGACGAACCGAGCGCCAACCTCCGATCCGAACTCGAACCCGAACGACGTGTAGCCAGCTCCATGAATCACCGGAAAAGGCAGGAACTGCAGCCCACTTGCCTCGAACGGTGTCCATGGCTGAAAGATGTCAACCTCGAGCTTTGCAGTCCATCGAAAGGGTTTTTCCAGCACGCCGTCCTCAACCAGCAGATGTGGAGATACAGGCTTATTGTCGATCAAGTATGGGAACTTTGCAATCACGTCGTGGCTCGTAAGCTCACTGCAGTGCACCTTCATAGCCTCTCGTGAGATCTTGTACAGTTCCTTGGTCACTGGATCGACCGTCTCGTCATGGGCTTGAACTTCTCGGAGGTCGTCCATGCCGAGTAAGGCATCAGCGTGGTCGTGTGTGAGCACTAGCGAGTGAACAGCCGAGACACCAAGATTGGGGAAGAACCTGAGTGCAGCCTCCCGAAAGGTTTTGCCACAGTCAATGAGGACGTTCGTGTGGGTTGTCAGGTTGCGAACGAGCAGACTCGGGTTCAGTCGACGGTTCTTCGAGTCCGGATTCGCGTGTGCTTCGAGACAAACGGCACAATTCTGACGGAGGACGCAACGCATGGACGGCACCGATGAGGATGGTCCGCACCCGAGTACAATCACTTCCATGCTGGAAAAGTGAGATTGACAGCAGAGACTTGAGACTGACGTAGCAGTGGAGACCAAATGATGAATGGTGCATAAAACTAGTCGGTCTGAAGAGTCTCGTGCGCCTAACCACGAACATTAGTATCGGGTGGACCCTAGTGCACTAGGCAGCTGGCCAAGAATTGCTAGATATGGATCGAATGGTGAGTTTCGAAGTCGTGATAGCTGTTTATATTTTTAGTGCGTGCAACGCTAGACAAGATGAGGAGTGCCTTGACGACGAATTTTGAGATGTCGTCAAGGAAGATGTCATTTGATGCATCTGTTGGAATGGCTTTCACTCAATTAACAGTAGTTTTTGTCGATAGCTTGGCTACTGATGTGTGCACTGTAAGGCAGCTCATGGATTGACATTCTAGTTTACTGCAGCTGTGATCTGGCAAACTGATCGCTGACTTCGCACTTCAAAACTACGAGCCTGTTGCTGCTTCTACAAGACTCCTCAATAATGCGCCATGGAAGTCACTGTTCTTTCATCACGCGTTGTACTTGCACCAAGTCGCTCGAGCTTTTGGCTCGCCAACGCTGCAAATCATCGGCATACACGTAGAATAGTTGCCACGTACAATAATCCACTACTTCCAACTAAAAACAGTCTCACTCCCAGCCACATCTACATGAAGACAGCACGCGTTTCCCAATCTTGTTATTGCATACAAATACATAGAGCTAATTTAAGCGCAATAAGTACATGCATGACAGCGCTCATGTGTCCTAACTACAAGCACGTGTTCAAACCTTGCCTATTTTCTCCTATTTTTACCACCTAGCCGTAAATCTTCGCACTTAGTCGGACAGTGCGGCCGCGTGGCAGATTTTATCTTGCCATTCGTATGCTCCATACAAACACTAGCACCAATTGATCGCCCACTTTCTAGAAGCCACGTCGCTTCTCGAAACGACCCGCTCATGTCGGCGCCACGTCAGCAACCCTATTGACTTGCACTTTGTATACCGTCTCGCTTTCATCTCACCCATTGTTCCCACCAGTGCCTCTCATTATCGTTTTTGCCACCACAGAGAGACGCGGGAACCTTGAAAAGGAACCTCGAGACACGATTGGCCAAAACTTCGAATGAATCTCGCCAAGATCTGTTTCCTCGCCGCCGCGGCGCTCGCGAACGCGGCAGTGTCCGGGGAAGACACGAAGGGGCCGCGCGGGCCCGTGATCGGCATTGACCTGGGGACGACGTACTCGTGCGTGGGCATTTACAAGGACCAGAAGGTGGAGATCATTGCCAACGACCAGGGCAACCGCATCACGCCGTCGTACGTGGCGTGGGACTCGAACGACGAGCGTCTGATTGGCGACGGCGCCAAGAACCAAGCGACGATCAACCCGGAGAAGACGCTGTTCGATGTCAAGCGTCTCATTGGCCGAAAATACACGGACAAATCGGTCCAATCGGACAAGAAGCTGCTTCCCT
The DNA here is from genome assembly GCA_000173235.2 of Hyaloperonospora arabidopsidis Emoy2. Lineage (NCBI taxonomy): Eukaryota > Oomycota > Peronosporomycetes > Peronosporales > Peronosporaceae > Hyaloperonospora > Hyaloperonospora arabidopsidis. The sequence continues at coordinate 274,286 of JH598253.1, forward strand.
ATGAGCTCGTGAACAAGGACGGGAAGCCTTTTATTCAAGTCCAAGTCAAGGGCGAGACGCGCCAATTTGCCCCGGAAGAAGTGTCGGCTATGGTCTTGACCAAGATGAAGCACATTGCTGAGGGGTACATTGGCCGCGAGGTCTTTGACGCGGTGGTTACGGTCCCGGCCTACTTTAACGACGCCCAGCGTCAAGCGACTAAGGACGCCGGTACCATTGCTGGCTTGACAGTCCAGCGCATCATTAATGAGCCTACTGCGGCCGCTATTGCCTACGGCATTGACAAGAAGGCGCAGGGCGAGAAGAACGTGCTGGTGTTTGACTTGGGCGGCGGGACCTTTGACGTAACGCTGCTGGCCATTGACGGTGGCGTGTTTGAAGTGCTGGCGACCAATGGCGACACGCACTTGGGCGGCGAGGACTTTGACCAGCGCATTATGCAGTACTTTATTAAGAAGTGGAAGAAGGACAAGAACATTGACGTGGCGTCGGACAAGCGCGCGTTGCAGAAGCTGCGGCGCGAAGCCGAGCGTGTGAAACGCGCGCTGTCGGCGCAAGCGCAAGCTAGACTGGAGATTGAATCGTTACTGGAAGGCGAGGACTTTACCGAGTCGTTGAGTCGTGCACGCTTTGAGAAGCTGAATGATGATTTGTTCAAGAAGACACTGGGACCCGTGGAGAAGGTGATGAAAGATGCTGGTTTGAAGAAGTCGGAGGTGGATGAGATTGTGCTCGTGGGTGGATCGACGCGTATCCCCAAGGTGCAGCAGCTGATCAAGGACTACTTTAACGGCAAGGAACCGTCGCGTGGAGTGAATCCGGATGAAGCTGTGGCGTATGGCGCGGCTGTGCAGGGCGGTATCCTGGGTGGCGAGCAGGACGACTTGACCAAGGATGTACTGCTGATTGATGTCGTGCCGCTGTCTCAGGGTATTGAGACGGTGGGTGGCGTCATGACGAAGCTTATTAACCGCAACACGGTGATCCCGACCAAGAAGTCGCAGACCTTCTCGACGTACCAGGACAATCAGCCAGCCGTGCTGATCCAGGTGTTTGAGGGCGAACGTGCGATGACCAAAGACAACCGTCTGCTTGGTAAGTTTGAGCTGACTGGTCTGCCGCCTGCTCCCCGTGGTGTGCCTCAGATTGAGGTGACGTTCGAGATTGATGCCAATGGTATCTTGCAAGTGTCTGCGGAGGACAAGGGTACCGGCAAGGCCGAGACGATCACGATCACTGCCGAGAAGGGCCGTCTGTCGCAGGAAGAGATTGACCGCATGGTCCAGGAGGCGTCGGAGTTTGCCGACGAGGACAAGCGTGTGAAGGACCGTATCGATGGCCGCAACTCGCTGGAGGGCTACTTGTACAACTTGAAGAACAACGTGGAGGGCAAGCTTGACGACAAGATCGAGGAGGACGACAAGGACACGGTCTTGACTGCTGTTCAGGACGCGATGGACTGGCTGGAGGATAACCAGGAGGTGGACAAAGAGGACTATGAGGCCAAGCAGAAGGAGGTGGAGAAGGTTGTGAACCCGATCATGTCCAAGGTGTACGAGAGCGGTGCTGCCCAGGAGGACACGTACGAGACTGGTGAGGACGACGAGGATGACGAGCACGACGAGCTGTAGACGAGGACGCGTAAGTGCGAACCACATGCTTTGAGAGAGTCTGTTGTCTACGTAATATCTTAATACGAGGTGCTTTTTCGACGTGCTGTGTGCGATGGTGTGGATTTCATTGGGCCCGTCGTAGGTGAATCGAGCTCACCCTTATCTCAAATGCTCCTAGTGTAGCTTGTGAGTGCAAAGAGAGAGCGACGAAGACGAACGAGCTGTTAGAAAACAGGTCAGTTGCCTAGCCGGTTCACCATTGGCAACACGAGCACAATGACTGGCCTCATGAGGTTCGACATTTCCAATGTAGTTGCATAGGTGGACGTGCGGACAGAAACGACCACACGATGAACTCAAGACCCGAGGTGTGGAACACGAGATCCGGGGCATGCGTGCGAGTTGAAAGGCAAGGAACACCGTCAGACACTAGGAGGCGGTAGGTTCAAGACTTCTGATGTTGGTTGGATTACTCCAAATGACGCACATGGGGCACCGATCTGGCTGTTCACAGGGAGCCAGAGCGCTCGTTTCTAAGTCGACTGCAAGTATCTTCCATCATTTACATACCGCACAAGCAAGTTGTAGCGTGCAACTAAAGGCAGCGCTTTATTAGCAAGGCAACTTCAAGCAGCGCCATCAACATGGTGCGTAAGTTGCTCGAATAGTGGCGACTTGCCACTCTTGGCAGGTAGTACTAGTCAGTCAGTTAGTCAGTCAGTCCGTCAGACAGTCACAACACCGATCAGGCCAATTTGTCGAGCCAGCAGAAGCACCAGGCATTCGGATCCCCAATCCCTTGCCCGAGCCAATCTCAATAGTTTAATGGGTACCATCGCCCGAGCTTACCGAGCTCTTACCTGCGTTTTCGATCCAATTAACTCGATGTCTCACAGTCTTCGTCCTCACTTTTGATTTTCCATTCCATTGCCTCCCTACCCACTCCCCACTTGCGCGATCCCTTCCGGCTTCGTCCCTCCTCACCGGTTCGCAATGACCGAGAGCTACCTAGGCAGCAGTTGCCACGGCAGCGTCCGCAGCAGCAGCGACTTCCAGAGCAGCGTCGCTTCCCCCGCGTCTGCACGCAGCGCGCTCCTGTCTCGATCCTTCATCAGCGCCCACATCAGCGCCCACGACTTGTTTACAACTGCGACGAGTGTCGTTCCGAATCTCCGCGCAGTCCTAAAGCACCGCAACGACGGCGGGCGCAGCAGCAGCATCTGGCAAAGGCCTTTACTCGATCGACAGCAGCCACCGCCGTGCTGGGTCGTCCGCAAGCAGAAGAACAAACAGCAGCAGCAGTACTACGGCGGCGAGATCACCGAGTTTGACCGAGCCAGACTCCCGTCCATGCAGCAGCGAGGCGACATCCGCAATACAACAGCGCGAGCTTCAGCTGTTGACACTACACGCCACTCAATGGTCGAGACCCGAGGGTCGCTCCACACTCGCAACGCGTTTGTAGACGAACCAACCTCCTCCACGTCCCGCTGGCCACGAGACGATCCCAGTGTCACGTACGCCGCGTCGGCTCAAGTCACGCTCAATTGCCGCTTGGAAGAAGCCAATGACATGCTGTTTGGCCGGGAAGCCCATCAGTTTGATGCCAGTATGGCTGCGCTCTTTGGAGCGAGGAAGTACCGGAGCGGGGACCGAGTATTGGCACGCGAGTTCTATGGCCATGGATCCTCATACTGGGAAGATGATGATGACGACCGCGGGCAGCCAGGGTGGGTAGCGATGCAATCCGTGGTGCTACGACCCCGTCGGTCCCTCAACCCCGTAACTGCCGCGAAACGGACGAGTCGTCGTCAACGCCTTTGCTTTGCAGTGTACTCGCAGCACTGTCCGGACACGAACGAAGCTTTTTATACCATGAAGACCTTGCCCAAGTCAACACATGACCAATTTACTCGCTGCAGTCGAGAGCAAGGAGCTGCAGAACAGGCGCTTCGAGGCACTACTGATCATATTGCTGCTGGGTACCATCTCACGAGCTTGTACAGTGATCTCAGTGGCCACCAGACGCGAATCGTCATGACGGCGTATGTCTGCAATTCAATAGAGGGACCGGTGACGACCGACGTGCTTCGATCACGCTCGAAGCTCTGGCCACGAAGTCATCAAGTTCAAAGCTCGAGACATCGACAGTACTTGCCCCCGACAGCCAATGCTGAAGCAAAGTACGTGGTCAAGCTGCTGGCAAATGCGACAACGTCGTTTGAACAGCTCGTGCGACGTCGGCGGTTCGGGAACCAGTCCTTCTTGCACGTACAGCCCAATTATGCAGCCAGGGACGACGTTTGCAAGGTGTGTCGGAAAACCTTTGGACTGCTACGTCCTCAACGTTTCTGCCAGCTCTGTGCCCAGTGTGTCTGCCGGGAGTGCTCGCACAAGTTTGATGTCGAACCGATGGCACGACGAGTGCGTCGGACTCGCATTTGCTACCCGTGTGCAGCCAATGTGGATGCGAGTGTATTCCAGCAAGAGAATCCGCTCTTGAACGCATCGTTTTCGACCTATTCTGCTGTGGTAGCGCCTGTAACTCGGAGGAATCGGGCGAACAGAAAAGACGAGGGTGACAATACGACTCGCACGAAAGTGTCTAATGCCATCCACGACCTCTTACTCGAGCGTGACGACGTTAGTCGCTACAGCCACTCGTCCACTCAAAACACGGCAGATACGACTGCAATACCACAAGCGAAATGTCATCGACTGTCAACGTGCCGACAAGTTCACAACAACAGTGCAATAACCACTTCGGCATCGTGTCCATCGACCCCCGGGCGACAACTGGCCGACGCTTTGTTTTCCAGTAACCCCTTGACCCGAGCTCGAGCGCTGCAGGTCGTTCGCCAAGTGGTGAAACAAGTGGCGTCGGACTCTTCGGTGCCAACGAGCTCAGCGTCAGCGTCTTCATCTTCGTCGTCACCGTGCACGTCATCAATCCCAGTAAATCACCCTCAACATCCAGACAGAAATATCGTGGACAAGTATCTCGAGGCATGTCTGCGTCTGTCCAGCATCTCTCGAAGTGGCGACCCCGCTACTACAGAACGCAGCACTAACGTCCAGAAAGATGCATCCAGCGCCTTTTATAAGGCTGCTGAAGGCTGTCATCGTCGACGACGCAGTACGAGCGGACAGTGTTACTCGTCGTCCACGAACTTCGACTTGAACTCGAGACCTCCAGCTCCTCCACGATCATGGACACCAACAAGAACAACATTGAAGAAAAGCATCTGCGAATTGGACCTGGACGAGGACCTCGACTCAGCAGCTCTCGACTCGATCTGTGACGTGGCGGCGGTTCGAATGCGGTGCTCAACCGCTTTCATCGTTGCAGTCAACAAAGCTCACGAATCTCAAGCTCAACGCGTGGTCGGAGCTTCTGGCGCTCCACGTACATGGACGGAAGATGCAGTCGTGTGTCCCTTTTCACTGATTGTAAATGGCAAGCCATTCATGGTCACTGATCCCTTACGCGACCCGGCACTTCGAAACCTGCGACTTGTGCGAGACATTGGCGTCCGATTCTTTGCTGGTTTTCCTATCAAATCTCCAGACGGGGCCGTTGTTGCTTGTCTCTGCACCGTCGATGCAAATGTCCGGGAAAGAATCTCGCTCGAGGATTTTAAAGCCATGCACGCCTTGTCCAAGCTTGCATCGGATCTATTCGAAGAGGAGGTGAACCCATATACACTTCGGTAGTAATTACAGTGAGAAATAATGTCGTTGATGGCTTCAATAGGATGTTACTTCATGTGCACTTCAATAGTACTTAACCGATACTTTGAACGAACACTCGAGTCACAGTATGCGTCTGAGATCGCGCGTGTCGCGTACGTTCGCCCGTTGTGCCGAGCAGTCAGAATCATCTGTTAGTGGCTACTTCAAGCCAGTTCATAAGTCCAGTGGCAAGAGACCGGACTATCTGGGGCGGGTGGCGACTGCTACAGTAGCTCTTGGAGTCGCTATACTCATGTCTCAAGATCCGTCCAGCAGCGACGTCAAGTGTGGATCCAACAGTCGCGACGCTTGGGGGACAAGTTCTAGTATGGAGCAGAAGGGGCATTATGTGTTGATGAAGGAGCTTGGACGAGGAGGTAGGAAGGATGGTTGCAATGAGGAGTTTGAATGGAGGAATTGTCCCATGTGATTCGAGATGAGATCGTTGAGAAGGATCTAAACTCTTTGCTGTTGCTGTTTTTGTTGTAGGGTTTTCTGTTGTGCGTCTTGCAATGGACATGGACACGCAAAAGGTAGAGCGGGGGAGGCGTATCGTCGGAGGGCGATCAGAGGCTGACAATGTTGCAAACTAGATGTTGGCGGCGAAGATATTTGATCCAAAGAGCTCTTCAGCAGAGACGATTCAAGCTGAGGTGTCGATCGAGTCTTTTTGATCTCGAATGCTTTTTTTCGCTCGTGAGTAGTAGGATGGTGCTAACATTGTATCGACTTTTCCGCGGTGGTTGACGGTAGATTGACATTCTGAAGCTTCTTGGCACACATGAAAACATCGTGTCGCTGTACGACGTATTGTATCTGGACGACGAGACGATTATGTTGACCGATTTGGTGGCTGGGGGTGAACTCTTTGACTATATAGTCGATATGGTAAGGGGGAAAATGTGACGAAACGTGCTTGTGAGTTACTGATTACGGTCTGTCAACGGTTCTTGCGACTATAGGGGTCTGTATCGGAAAAGGATGCTGCTCACCTGCTCCGCGGTGTCTGTCGATCGCTTGATTTCGTGCATAATCGCGGTGTTTGGTAGGTTTTCTACGATGGGATATCGCGGTCATTGATTTCTCGTGTTTATTTTGAATGCTTCCTCAGTCACCGGGACGTGAAACCTGAAAATGTTCTACTGACCGACCGGTCCGACACACCGAACGTGAAGCTAGCGGTGAGCTGTTGTATCGATACGCCACCTTGTCGTCGCATTTGCGGTACAATATTGACTCCTTACATTGATGCTAGGATTTCGGGACGAGTCGCCGCCAAAGACATGGAGAACAAGTCATCGAGAATTTTCCGACTGGAACTCTGTGAGTATATAGCTAAGGACTTATCATTCAGGTGTTAGTCAATGCTGAGTCTTCTCGAGTATGTAGCGCGTACTGGGCTCCCGAAATCGTCACGCATCAACCTCAGGATTTCAGTGTCGACATGTGGGCATTCGGAGTGCTGGTACGGATCTAGCATTGTTTCCCCCGTATGCACTGGATTTTGATTGAACAGTTTATATGATCTTTCGTTAGGCTTACATCACGCTTACAGGAGTACATCCGTTTGACCCAAGAGGCGAAAAGTCGGATGCTGAAATTGTGAATGACATTGCAAGAGGAAGTTATGACGGTGAGTTGAGTCAATGAAAGTTAGCACCAAGCGAATTGTTGTGCTGAGTAGCGATCGTCATGTCAGTCGAAAACAAATGGTACAGGAGTCTGTCAACAGAGGCAAAGGAGTTCCTGACTCGTCTGTTGGACTCAAATCCTGTGAAACGACTGACTGCTCAACAAGCAATGCAGCATTCATGGCTCAGTGGCACTACAACGTCTGCGGAGCCTTTCGATAGTGGTCACTGCCACCGTCTGCAATCGTATCAGCGCCTGCAGCATCTTCGAGCCAATATATTGGCTGTCATCATGAGCGTCCAGCACGCAAAATTTGGAAACACTGTTGATACTAGTACGAAGGAGATTGCATCGCGCCGGACAAGCACTGTGAATATGGACATGTTCAAGGAGACATTTCTTCTTTTTGACAAAGACGAATCCGGTTCCATCGATCGAGATGAGCTCGAGCATACGCTCTTGGCGCTCGGACAACGGCTTTCTAGGTTTGATACTTTCTCGTGTTTATCTGCACAGTCACTCTTGACGGGTATCGTACTAACAAAGTGCTGCTGCTCGCCATCGGATTTATGAATGAAGCTCGGAAATTAACGAAATCATGCAGCAAGCCGACACTGATAAGGATGGCAAGATCTCCTTCACCGAGTTCGTGAGCATGATGAACGAACGACTATTTGGCCGGTCCGTTCTGTCACGTGATTACGTGCATTAAACCTATAAACTCACGATATTTGTCGAAAATGGTAGTGGAGATCTGACGACAGGAGATCTCAAGGCAGCTTTCGATGTAAGTTTTATTCTGGCACCTTTGCAGGTGTCTGCAATCTTTTACATCTTGGCGGCCATGTTACATTCTGTACTTCTGTTGCACAGACGTTTGACCTGAACCGGGACGGGTTTATCTCTACTAGCGAGCTCGAGCACATTTTTCACGTGCTCGGCAATAAGGGCATGAGCAACGAGGAGCTTCGCAAGATCATGGATGGAGCGGACAAGAATGAAGACGGGATGATTGACTACGATGAGTTCTGTGCTTTGATGCAGCAACAGGCGAAGACGTGATGGTCTTGAATCATTTGAAGATACTACTGGGTATAACGGGCTTACGTTACAGTAGCTGCTCGATAGCCATTGCACGCAGCGTAATACTTATAGCAACTGATTTGTCTGAAGAAAACGACACTGATTTTAATACGAAGATGCAAGCTGAAACGAAAACCATGTGGTGCGTGGAATGGGCACAAATGCGCTGAACCACGACCCATAACGTCCTAATCGTGAAAAATGCAACACGCATATTCTTTAGTATATTCTCTACATTTTAAGATGTGGAAAGCTTATGTTTAGTGTGTTTGACCTCGTATTTGTCGCAATCGGAGCAAAAACTACCTCGATATATCGACTGCTCGTTCGTTTTGAGCATATACAGTAGCAGTCAGTCGTGCTGCTTATATTCTCAAATATATCCCCCGCCGTTCAAAATGGACCCATTTGTTGTCGCATCTGTGATCTCATTCTGACTGTACCACCTTTTCATCCCCTTTTACGAATACGGTACAACACCACCTTCCTCTATTCCTCAATCCGACGACCACCGTGTCATACTAAACACAAGTGACTACTCCCCGCGCACAATCCGTTACATCGCGTCACCGACAGCCATGGAGGCGTCAGCTATAGAGGAGAACGCTCTGCCCCCTGTCGCTCTTCCTTTGGAAACAGATCACACTAGCAGGGACAACGAGACGGCCGCTGTACCAATGAGTGCGTCCAGTCATGAGGAAAGCCAAGCGGATGACGAGATGGAGAAAAGTTCTGACGGAGCGACAGAAGTTAAGGCCCTTACAGACGGCAATGATAAGGGAAAAAAAGAGGAGATGACGTCGTCGAGGCCTGGGACACCTTTGATGACGGACTTTTCGACCCCTCGAGAGGAAAACACGGAGCCTACGACACCTGTTGGGGAACCTGTCGAACAGACTTTTGTGGAAGTTGGAGACAGGTTCTCTACTGAGGAAAAGAGTGATATGACACAAGAGGAGGAGGAGACAAAAGTGGAGGAAGAGGGGCAGATGAGCATGTCTGTGCAGGAGCAGGAGGAGGTGCAGGACGAGGTGCAGTTGCCGTCCGTGGTGTCTGCTTCAGCGGCTGTAGCTGTTGGTGGCGAGAAGAGTGTGGAGGTTTCTAGTGGACATCAATTGGATGATGAAGTGGAAGCTGCAGTTGCAGCTGATGAGGAGGAGGAGAAGGGGGTTAAGGGGCTGGAGGAAGTGGGACAGCCGACGGTACTGGAAGGAGAGGAGGTTAAAGTGCAGGAAGAGGTGAAGGCGATGGAGCAAGCTGGAAAGGAGCCTCAGGTGCTGGAGGAAGCGGACCATTCTATAATGCACGACCAAGCTGTGCCTGACGAACAAGCTGAAACTGAACTTACAGTGCAGTCTGAAGGGAAGCATATGATGCGTGATGAAGTGGGGCTAACTGTACAGGACGAAGTAGTGAAGTCTACAACACTGGAGGGAGTGGAGATGACCGTTGACGATGAAGTGGAGCCTGATGTACAGGACAAAGTGGAGCCTAAAGAAGAGGCTGGAGTTGAGCATACAGGACAAGACGAAGCGGCGCCTAAAGTAGAGGTTGGAGTGGAGCATACAAGACAGGATGGAGTAGAGCTTGCAGTGGAGGAAGCGAGTACCCCGGAACATGGAGTGGAGCTGATGATTCCGTCGCCGAAACGTCCGGTCGCTTTGAACCTGGTACATCACGATATTGATGACGAAGCAAGCGACAGCGAAGACGAGGCGGAAGAACCTGCCTGTGAAGACACTGAGGAAGATGCTGACCTGGGCACTCCACTTGGTTATGCCAGCGCTGCTGGCTTTGGCGAGGGGCACGATGATTTTGCGTCGCATCGCTTTCTGGGCCCTAGCGTGGCTTCCGATCCATCATCAGCTCGTGCGCTACACAGTTTGCGTCGTGTCGCACTGCATGACAAGCCGCCTCGCTTTGTTAGCGAGGCACCCGTAGTTGTAGCTAGCTCGGACAGTTTGACAAGCAGCGGTGAGTCATCAGGCAGAAACTCGTCCAGTGCAAGTGCAGTCCACGTGTCCGACGATAAGCCGGGGTTGCGTGCTCAATCCGTGGCTGACTCTATGGAGAGGTCGTTCAACTCGTACACGTTGACATTTACGGAACCAGTGCTGGGCTTTGACACAAGTGTCGTCATGTCGCTGGAGAAGGAACTGCTGGTCGAGGTCTCGAGTGTGGAGAAGGAGAGTCCGGCGCATCGTGGTGGTGTCGTCGTCGGAGACTATCTGATCAGCATAAACGGGCAGCACATTGAGCCGCACACGACGAATGAGCAGGTGCTTGAGATCATACAGACGTCTTCCGTACCGCGGACGCTCGTGTTTCAGCGCGACTTGCACGACAAGGACACGGTGCAGTCCAAGAGTCTTCCGGACAAGAAGCTCTCACCCGCGAAACCTTTGATGGGTCGTCTGGGTGCAGCAATGAGCCAAGGAGCATTAATCATTGGCTCCAAGTGGAAACGTAAGAAGACGCTAGTGCATTCGGATTCCTTTTGCGATGGCTGCGGCATGGACCCGATCACAGGCGCGCTCTGGACGTGCAGTGTCTGCTCAAATTACAACTTGTGCAGTGAGTGTTATGATATGGGCACACATGGCATGGAGAACTCGGAGCAAATGCAGGCGCTGAGTGAGGCCACTGTACAGTACAAGTTACAGAAGAAGTGCAAGCATTTCACGCCCGAGTTTCTCCTATCGCTTCGCCGCGATATTTGTAAGGGACGACCAGACAAGTTTGAGTACTTGGGCGAGTGGATTGCCGATATCGTGATGGGTACATCCGCAGTAAAGATCACAGTCCGCGGTATTGAGATCCCGTCACTTCCACCTGCTTCTCGCCAGCGGTTTGTGTCCCATCTCATGCCGCTGGTATCTAATCGGACTGACATTGAGGTGAACATTGAATGGCTGCCGGACGACTCGGATCGAATGACTGTGGCCTGTCGTCCAAGTGTGGATCGAATGAGTGCCGGTGCATTTGATAGCGACGAAGATGAAGGCGCCGATCACTTTTTCGACAACTTAGAAAAGCTGCGCATCTGGATATCGGACAAGAAGACGCGCACGACGTCGCCGTTTGCGTGATAGGTTTTGCCTCGTGTACTTGCATGTCGTGGAAGGAAGGAAAGGAAGAAAGCAAATGAATAAGGCGGTCCAGTGAATCTAGAACGAAGTGACCCTGTAGGGAGGGAGGACATATGGCCGCCGATCATGTTTATACTAGTTATGTGTCACATTTTTCATTTACCGATTGTTCAGCCAAGAGTTAGTCATTTGTTAGCGTCCAGCTAGAAATGCCGTCACCTCTCTGGTTTTTTTTATAGACCTTTTGTCGTAAATCAGTCGACTGTTTACACGTAACTATCCCTCTGTAACACGATACAATTCTGTACACAATTAATTAAACCCGTCCGTAGTTACTGGCCGCAAACGCCGAACAAAATGCTAGCTTTGTTGCGCTCGCAGATGGGCGCGTTGACGCTCCGTCCAGTCGCTCGCAGCGCTATTATAACCCGAGCCGCACTGTCTACAGCTGCTGAAGGTGTGGACGCTAAACTCGGTGCAATCGACGACGATACAGCCGCTTTTCTGAACTCCACGTCGCCTACTTCCGAGCCACGCACGGTTAAGACTGTAAAGCGCGCGATCCGTGCGAGCCCCCGCAAGCTCGCGTACTTGGCTCAGCAGCTTCGTGGCTTGTCTGCCACTGAAGCTCTTCTGCAGATGAAGTTCTCCCCCAAGCGCAAGGCCGAGATCTTTCACAAGACGGTGCAAAATGCGATCAATTTGGCGGATATCAAGTATCAGATTGAGCCGGAAAACCTCCTGGTGGCCGAGTGCTTTGTGAACAAAGGCGTGTACCTCAAGCGTATGCGGATCATGGGTCGAGGTGCGTACAAAGAGCTGTAGCTGTGATGGCTAGTAGTAGTAAAGAAGAGGTAGACATTGGAAAGAGCTGAGCTGATGTTTTGGATGTCGTTGTGGTTGGGTCATTTGTAGGACGTTCGGGTGTCATGCACCACCCACACACGCATTTGACGGTTGTGCTGCGTGAGTTTGATGCATCCAAGAAGCCACTGAACCGTCACTTGACAAAGAAGCTAGCCCGCGAGAACGCGGCGAAGGCGCTTGCACACGAGACGAGTGGACGAGAATAGGCGGAGCACTAGACGCGCGCCGGGTGGTTAAGTGCGAGTAGTTGTTCTCTTGGCACAGACGAAAGTCAAAGGTTGTTGTGATAACGATGCAGACAATTTGGCGGGTAGCATCGCACCCTCTCACTCGATCATAGACTACTGCAGTACTCGTGCAGACTACTGTAGTACTTGTTTAAAAGAGTTCCAAATGTTTTACACGATTGTTCTATCGGATTTCGGCCGTGATGGACATTTCGTGCTGCAGCTTTATATTTCGAGTGAAAAATGACAGAAACTACCATCGTACCGTGTGTATCGTCAACTTCTCATTCTCACTGTCCTCTTTATTCTGTCCGTCTCCTTCTAATCTTTTTCTTGGCTCATTTAATCTCTTGCTCTCAAAGTACCGGATCCCCCTCCAAATTAAGATACACAGCCGCTAAGTATGCAGTGGTCAGAGCTCCTCGGTGCCAAGCTCCAGACGAAAGATGGTCTGCAGGACACGAACGCGACGCTCGCCGACAAAAAGGTCGTGGGCATCTACTTCAGCGCGCACTGGTGCCCGCCCTGTCGTCAGTTCACGCCCTTTCTGAGCTCCTTGTACGAGGACATGGTCGAGCAGCACCCGGAGTTTGAGCTCATCTTTGTCTCGTCGGACAAGGACGCGGCGCAGTACAAGGAGTACTACAACGAGATGACGTTCCTCGCCCTTCCCTTTGAAGAGCGCACCATCCACCAGACTCTGAGCTCCAAGTTTGGCGTCTCGGGCATCCCCATGCTCGTGTTTGTGGATGCTGAGGGCAAAGTGATCTCTCTGGACGGCCGCAGCCTGGCTGCTGACTCGCGTGGAGATGTGGACAAGCTGTGGGAGCAGCTCACACAGTGAGAAGAAGATGTCGGGCGTAGGGGAGGGGTAACCGGCTGGTTGGTCACGTTGGCGATCGCTTTTACCCGCAGAATGAAGTCTCTTTTTAGCACTGAGCTTTAGTGAACAAATGTGACGTCGCTTTTGCTTTAATTACGTGCGTTAAGTATGATTAATTGTCTGTCTGCATTGGTCGAAAAAAGAGGGAGGGGGGTTGTATAGAAGGGAGCTGAGTACAGCGTTGAGTTGCGCTTGACGTTATCAAAAGTAAAGCACGACGACTCGTTCAAAGTGCTTTTTACCGACCAGACTGCCACATTCCAAATACTTTCGCTACAAAGCAGCTCACTGCTCAGGAAAGTAGCTAGCAGACGCTGTCTGCCCGGATTGATCCACATGATTGGTGCAAAATAAACAATTCACAAACCTCCCACTGCATTGGTCGATATCCCGCTTTCAGTTTAAATTCAAACACCGCCCAGACAGTCCTTTCACTTGCTGTTTGTATACCGCCATCTATCCGCGGCGGCATTCACGAAACAAAAAAAGAGGCGCCACCGACGGATACAAGCGGCACGACTTCCTCTATGACGCCCCCCACGACTCGCTCGACGGTCGAAGACGACCCGAACGCTTTGTATCGAGGTGCTCCCCCTCGTGTTGCCAAGGTGCGCGCCATATCATCGTCGGACCGTCTGTTACGGCCCACCAAGGCGTCGCTCGCAGCTTCCAGACAGAAAGTGTTGACAGGGAAGGACAAGGAGCTGGCCGAGGCGCGCGAGAAGGCGCTGAAACGGCGTCGACTGACTCGGATCACCAAGGAAAACGGCCGCCTTACCATCCCCCAGTCGCCCAAGTTTCGGCCATTGAAGATGGCTACACCCCGTTCCCGTGCTGAGATGTTGACGCGCACGTCTCGAGAGCTCCTGGAGATTGCTGCGATCCGTAAACGGGTGCAAGCGCAGAAACGCAAGACGCAGAAGTATCACGATGCGACGACGCACGGAGCCGCTCCAGGCAAGAGTGACCAGTTCTCGAGAGCTCTGTCCGCTAGTGGCGGGGTCGGGGTCCCTGCCGTTCGACGGCCGAAGCTGACGACGCCTGTGGGCTTTGCATTTGAAATTGATAAACGTGCAGCTCGAGCGGAAGCTCGAAAGAGCTTGAAGCGGAAGAGCGCGGTCTTGGTGCCGTCGACGGCAGTAGTGGATGTACACAAGAGCGACGAGGTGAACGAGAAGGTGAACGTGATTGGTGTCGAAGAGGACGAGGAGGCCGAGAAGAAGAGACGTAAACAGCGTCGGACGTCGACGGTAGCAGCATAGGTCAATAGTGGACGATGTATGTGCCTGATTAGAGGCAGCTGCGGTCGTGCTTTGGTGACTCATAGTGACGTTTTTAATACATGATTTAATGCTACTTTACAATACGATATTTTGGTTTCAGGCCAGTCAGTCGTCACGACTGACTGCTTCAGCGTCGCAGGTCAACGAAGAAAGAAATGTATAGAGCACCACCAGGGTCCCTGGCATCCGACGAGCTTTTTTTCATGCAGTTGAGACACAAGCAGTCGGCCGTTGTGGCACCGTGACAACACTTGATTGTGATCTGATCCTCGTATCTTCCTTTTCTCAGCCAGTGCAGTCTGCAGACGACTTGGTTGGATAGCCTCGTGGTCAAACAGCTGCCGGTAGGTCGGCCACTTGATTGCGCCGAGGAGTATAACGGCATCGTCTGACGGCGTCAAATCAGCAACTGAGGAGTCGGCAGTCGATCGTCGACTTTGTACAGCTTCAGCTCCGAATACTTTGTCGCCTTGCAATTGCCTCCTAATGTAGTACTACTTTGGGCAGCCAGCCGCCGCCGAGCGCTGCGTCATCGTCTACATAGAGACTTTGTTCACACAATCGACTGGCCTGTAGTATGTAACGATCAAGTGAGCACTTCCTTTCGAATGTGATCCGATCGATCAATACTCTCTGGCAATCGAGTCGAACTTGATTAACTACAAATGTTGGCGAGTGAATTCTTGTCACACGCTGTTGAGGGCGAAATCGACGCGCTTTCGCACACTTGCAGCCCCTTCGCACATTTTGCGATGATTTTCAGCGGTCTCAGTGCCGCTGCTGCCGCAGATTTGCGTGCGGGAAAAGCCAATAAAAAAGATTTGGTCGTCTATTTTGACGATGATGAGCCGCTGAATCTGCATATCCCAATGCATCGAATACCTTTCCGAAGAAATGTTGTACGATACTTGATTCAAACGGAGTCTATTGATGAGATTCGAACCTCCGACGAATAGTTCTCACACTACATACCCTCTACAAAGGAGGTATCTACTGAACTGTATAAACAGATTGTACGTTTGCGATGCTCGACGCTAAGTATCGCGTATGTATCGGAAAACTACACACGGCAATTACCGAGGAACGCCAACGAAGTTCATTTCAGAGACAAGTCTGGCTAAAGTCTCGACAGTGACTTGGTCGTCCGACCCCTTTTTTGTTAGCTTGACCTATGCTCGTAACTCGGAGTGTACGCTGAGTGAGAAAAAAACTGGTTGTAGTTGAAGTGCTTCTTGGTCTTGTTCCCTCTTAGAGACATTGCGTGTAAACTTGCCTGATACCGCCCCCACGCCGGTGCCACCGTTGCCCGTAGACAGTTGCATCCCGCCAAGTCATGCACGTAGCCGTGGCATTTCACCAGAAAGAGCCGGCCTGTGTCGCCGGGTCCCATGCAAGCTGGCCCGGCCTCCCACTCCATGGAAGGAAATGCCGCGTGCATGCAGTAGAAGCGGCGTGTGGTGTCTCATCCGCAATCTTGACGAGTCAGCAATCGCATGATGCAAGCAGACGAATACAGCTGGAGACTAAATTCATGCGAGCCCGGCGTAAGCGAAAGGAGCGAAAAGAAGGCCTGCGAAAGGAAGCAGTCCGAAGGACCATCGCAGCGCCTCGGTCGCATATCGAGCGGCTCTGACAAAGGCCCGAATTGCTCAGCTGGACTTTAGTTTGCACTGGTCTCGCCGTTCGTCCATCGCAGCCTGCGATTTCAGTTTCAGCACGCGGACGCCGATCGAAAGATCTTTTCGGGCCTCGCCACTCCTGACACGACAAACCGGTGTCGCAGACGTGACAGAAGCGAAGTTTGCCAAGAAAGCTATTTATCTTTCCTGACGGACGGCAGGCTGCCACTTGGTCGGCCGTCGCTTTGCTTTTTGTAGAATAAGTTCATAACAGAGACATTTGCATGAATTTGTCGAGGACGACTTGCAACGGCCACGGCTCGGTCTCACGTGCTCTTTAGCTCCGCATGGCGTATGCGATGTTACAGCAGCTTGTATAATTTTCTCTCTTAAGGTTCTAAACCTGATGCGAGCACATTAGGCCAACACTTTTTTATCGAGAAACATGACTATCGCTTATACAGCGGTGTGCTCTGCACCGATCTGCTTAAAAGGTCAATTACGATGATCGTAGATTGGACAGACGTGTAAGTAGACCGCTCGGACCTATTACATGAATATGCGATTGTGGGCGGAGAATCTTATCGCGTTGTCGTTGGCGGTTTTCGCGACGTGTTTTCGCGACTTAACTGGCTGCAGGGTTGAGACGCCAAACCAGGAATAAAAGCGACGCGACAACAATAGGCTATCTAGTGCATCCACGGTCGCTGGATGACTTGCATTTGATCCGAGCACGTTTCATACGCCGCTTGGACTCGACGAGCTCGCTCGTAATTTATCCTCGTCTGGTAATTTTAGTGCTCGTTTTTCATCGTGAAACAGACGAGCCGGCGGGATTGACAGCTGCCATTGGTCAATCTTTTGCTTTGAACCGCTCTAAGCCATACATTACCCCTAACCACGCGCGATGGTGTCCATCTCCTTCTTTGCACACACAGACAGGCCAACAGCGTGTCAAGGAGAAGAAGACGAGCTTGAAAAGTCATTACATCAATCGTGATCATTTTCCGATTTTGCTCAAGCCGCATACCCCACCAACTATCGATCGCATTCATTGCTACTATCGCAACAACTACAACATCAACAATGACCGCCACTACGATCGTGATTCCAACAACTAGTGCACACGACGGAAACAGTGCAGTCCCTGCTGCGCCCACGCCGATCACTCGTGGCCTGTGGTCGGAACAGGAACACGAGCAGTTCCTGCACGCCATGAAAATGTTCCCAACGGGTCCATGGCGCTCGATCGCGGCTTTTGTCGGCACGCGATCCATAAAACAAGTGCAGACCCACGCCCAAAAGTACCAGCAGAAGATTAACCGCCGACGCCGTGGGCTCCGAAAACAGAAGAAGAAATTCGTGCGCCCGGAGCACCGCGTGGACGCCCACGCTACGGGTTGTATCCAGCGTGTGAAGAATTTCGCTATGCTGGGCTCACCCCGCTCGCCTTCGTCGTTCCCTATGGGTGCTATGTCGCCGCTTAGTGGTAGCTTTGGTCAGCTATTGACTGGTGCGTGCAGCCCCGTGGCAAGCGAAGCCGGCAGTTGCACGAGCAGCAGCACTAGCTTGGACGTAGATTTCGACATGGACATGGATACACTAATGTGTGACATGGATCCGCTACCGTTCACGTCCGGGGTATCCTACGAAGAGGTTCTAGCGGATGAAGCTTACCGACAAGACGTGCAGGAGTCGATTGATTTGCTTCTTGCCTAACTTATTATTGCGCCCGAGTGGGCACTCCCTCCGTAGCACGAGACAAGTCTCTGAAAGCAGGAGACAATATCATTTATACGCTTTACTTTTCACATCTGTCTTGAGTTTTTGTTTACATGCTGCTACGATCTTTTGTGCGTTTTATCGTGAGATAGCGGTCGTTGAGTATTTGATACCTTCCTCCCACCCACGCACGTGTTTTTGGTGTGGCCGTTGAGAGCGGTTTCACATGCGCACCATCGGGTATGGTCAACGGTATCACCGACACCAGCAAATCGAAAGAGCAGAGTCTGTTATTATCCGCGAAACGCGGCACAGAGAGCTAACGATAGTCCGCCGCGGAAACGGTATCGGTCAGAGACAGCCAATGCATGTACTTGCCCCGTTATCAGCAGGATTGTCGATATTTGCGCTGGACAGTGTGCTTTACCACGAAACGACGCCATTATAGTTGATACCACCTGCATCCTTCAGCCACGCCTCCTGATGGGGGTTAGCTAGGTGTCACCAGGCCAACACCTTCTGTATCTGGTCTAGAAGATCAACACAGCTGCTCGCATCCTATCTTCGTAGAACATGTGCTATTTATTATGAAGCGGACAAACTGTTCCGTGAAATCGCGAGCAAAATCGGTTGTCATCTAGATGCTTGCTTGTCTATCCCGTATGGTCCACCCTCCCAATGGTATCATGTATGTAAGAGGCAGGACACGGTCACATGCGTCTTTGTTGCTTATCGGATAAAGAGTACTGTTCTGCGAGTTAGTATCTGTACAAATGATCGGCCATGGACTGTGCTATATGGAAGAAGGGCTTCGCACTTGTCCATTACAAGCAAAGATGAAACGGCCAAGGCTTTACTGCCATAATTTACGTTTTTCTTTGCAGTGTGATGCACACGTACAGCAATGTACGGACTGAAATCCAAGCCCTTTTTCTACTTTTGGTGCACGGCCTACCGCGTAATTCGTTGGTATAAATTTAGCCTCTGATACAGTACCGGAGCCCGGTGGTCGTCGTTCATGATACCAGCGGCGTGTAGTCAAATGATCGGAACATCGGATCAATTCAACAGGGCATAGCCGCTCGACCATAATCGCCCGCCCAGCTAAGAAGACACAGTACGAAGCGAACCTACACGCACGTGCAATACGGACGACACCAAGTATTGCAGATGCTGGATACCCATGCAAGAGGCACGTTGCCATAGTACCGTCAAGGACTGGTATTCTTGGCGCCTTAATCTTCCACGGTTCGGATCGATGTGAATGAAACGTTCTTGTATGCTTCGAGAATGGACCCTGAGCAAACGTACAGGTTCTCCAGACGAACTTAGCTGCGAGTTGTACAGCCTGTCGTGCCGACACCTGCTCTACTACCTGGCATGTGAGAGGCTCAGACTGTCTATTATAGCTACTTATCACTAATAAGATGTCTGGTTGTGTGGTAACCACCTCGTGTCATCTACCATGACACAGTCTTACTACTCCTAGCTTTCTCATTCTGCTGGCTCAAGATGTCGGGCGTCACGGCGGGGCACTCTCAAAAGGGCCCGTGGAAACCGTCCATTGACCAAGTCCGGGGTTAGATTCTTGTGTGCACTGTACCGGATGGCGGGGCTGCTCTCGCGCTCGGAGCAATTTGATTCAGTGGACAGAGGACGCTTGACTAGGAGTCCTGTTACCACTGCGGTAGTCCCAGCGAGCCATCTTGACGTAATCCCTGGCCATCACCTCGTAGTCGACTTCTTCCTCTTCAGGTCGGCTCGGGCTCACAACGTGGTCAAATGTGCTCAGACGCACCACTGGACGAAGAGTATCTGGCTCGGTGCTACTGTACATAAACAACCGGTACTGGATCTCAGCGGGGGTCGTCACGGTCTTGGGGGAGTTCTCTTCGTGGGACCGGGCTCGTGCTCAGCGAACGTGTCGGCGAGTTGTAGGCAGACCGTGAAGGGTAGGAACTTCTTCGTTTTGCAGGGTGATTCGATCCATCGTCGACGTGCCCTGCACTAGGATATCCTGCGGACCGCTTCTCTCTCGAGTCGCGCACTGCGCTGCCTTCCGTAGCGCACGGAGCGAGGAAACCCCTCCCCCCTTTTTACCTTGGCCCCACTATGGGGGACTTCCAGCCCAAGGAAAGGGGGCCAGTTTCTTGGCTCCCTGGAGGGTCTCGTCTCTGTCCGTTGTTGCAGCTGGCTGCCAATTGGGAAGTTCTACTACCTGGCATGTATACGCCCACTGGAACCGAGAATAAGACGGACGCCAATTCAGTTGGCTCTGGCTCTAGGCAGTCGCAACTGCACGAGACTGCAAGCCAGTGAAGTACAGGATCATAGCAGCTACGACAGTCCCGGTCTTGGAGACACAGTTGCTGCCACAACGACATGATCTTGAACTCGTCACAGCGGCCGCTGGCTCTCGAACCAGATTTTGGTGCTGGCTTGCGCTTCGTCCATTTGATCTTCTTCGTTTATTTGCCGAGCGCGTATATTTACAATAGTATAGTAGACTACAGTGGTGTCAAGTCTTACACAATGTACACGTAAAACGTACGCTGGCCAATCTTCTGCATTCAATTGTGTACCACGCTCTACTTGAGTCAACAGGACGTACATGTGACATGGTGACAAGCTGGTGCGGCTTGAATCAGTACAAACCCGGACGTAATCAAGTGATGATGGTCGTCAATTTAACCATGAGTGCTCGCATGTCACTTCCATGGCCCACAGTTACCAGTGATGCCCTCCTGGTGCGGTATGCGAAGGCGACGCCACATAAATAAACCACTTGAATTTTGTATGGACGGCGGGACGGCATACAGCACAAACTTCCCAACCTCATGGATCGACCACCATGATCTGATCAGAGAAATAGTTAGTAGACACGGCGCAATTTCGCTCGTTGGGCACTAACCCTCGCGTTACCATTTTTATAAGAGACGTTTGTCCTCGACGGGCGCGATTCGTCTGAAGCTCCATCCGAAATCGCCGTCTTTGCTCGTAAGAACCGCACGCACTCGTAGGGCACTTCACTAATATGGTGCTGCCGGTTGATGTGAGCATACCGTTTTTTCAGTGGCCGTGACGACCTCACTCGAGCAGCACTACAGGCAAAAATGACACGGGCATTGGAATCGAAACGCTGTAGTCAAAAGGTCAAGTGGGGGCTGTTTGATCAGAAGCGGCAGCTTGACTCCGGTCATGTATCGATCTCGGTGGTTGAGCTGTTCCGCTTCATACCTCAGTCCCCGCGAGTAAGCTTGTATTGCAAATGCTCCTTACGACATAAATATGAAGCCTCCTAATCTAAATCCGATAAGTCAGCTTGATGACGGATCCACCTTTACCAGTGATGACGATCTATTCCGTCACTACTGCACTGGTATCAGTTCGCGCTCAGCTGCAGAGTTATATCGACAGATACTCGATCAGAAAGTCAAGTGACTCGCTCACGGTGGGGATGTGGACTGGATCCAACTCGATCTCGTCGACGACTTTGACACACGGCAATGGCAAAAAGTCGTTGGTCCTGATTGGAATATCAGGGCCCCGCGGACTGCCAGTAGTCTCAGCAAGGTCTTGCTGTAACCGATCCTCCTTCGGCAACAGTTCTAGCTCGGTGCCCGTAGCTCTGGACGATAAGTTGCTACAAGTTGCCACCAGTTTGTCCGCAGCACAGTCCACCAGCTTGCAGAGTTCCATTGTGTCTTCATCAATACGGTGTTCCGGACGCACGAGTTTTTTCTTGGTCTTGCGGAGCCCCCGCAGTCGACGGGACACTTTCTCCTGGTACTTTTGTGCGTGGGTTTGCACCTGTCGCACGGACCGGGTACCTACGTGATCTGCAATAGTCCTCCATGGTCCCTTGGGATAGAGCTTGATGGCTTCTAGAAAGCGGTCGTGCTCGTCTTGGGACCAAATTCCTTTTGCTGTCGGCGACATGGACGTCGCTTCCCGCATAGTGACCGATAACGGTGAGCTCGATCCGAAACAAGTCATCGGTACAACAATGGACTGACTGCAGACAAGAGTGGAATGGTACTTGATGGTGGTGGAAATAGCGACAGACAACCAACCGGCTATCAGCTGAAGTGGCTTCACAAGTTTTTCGCTCGCTCAATGTGTCGCGAGTTGAAAAATGCACGTTTGTTTGACGGTTGGTCGACCCTTAGGGACCCGGCTGTGCTCCTTTGACTTCATGTCGAGACTGCCAGAGCCGTCCGCCCACTCGCTTCATACCACCATCAAGCTGACAAGAGCCAGGCGCGGAGGACAGTTGCTACTCAGTTTACTGCCAGGCGCTGACGATGTAGATAAATGACGGCGCGGTTTATACCCACACTTTGCGACGAGTCGAGCTGATTCGCTGCTGTCACTCGGCGCTGGATGTAGCAAGTAAGCAAGCACGTGTGAAGATGCGATTCAAATGGAAAGTTTGTTGTCTTGGAAGAGATGATCCATGAGCTATGGTGACGAAGATGTTATGTAACGACTGTGGTCTCGTAGACAGACTGAGCAGCTCGAGTAAGTGGGTTTCAAAGAGGTGCTGATAAAAAGATTACCATGATTATCGCGAGCTCGTCATCGTATGTATAATCTCTACCATGGCGAAGAAAAGCGGTACCACGGCTGACGAAAGCGACAGTTATAGCTACGAACGATGGTTATCTATGATATCAGCATCGACCATTGACGTGATTACTGCCCACTTCTCCTACCTACTCGCAGTGGTATCGAGCTTGTATTCGTCGATATTTTGTTCAGCAGGTGTGCCGCTTTTTTTATAGGTCGAGCTCACCTACTTACCCTTTATCTAGGTCCCATCCAGCCAAACCATGACGGGTTATATTTGTAAGGTAATGTTGTACAGTGTTGGGAACTCCCAAAGCGAAGTCAATATAACCGCCGCCGCTAAAATATCAGCTTGATTGCTGTGGTAGCGTCACCTTACTCACAGGATGCACTCGAGAATATTCGATTCTCCAGATTGGAAATCGCGCTCTAGATTGGTTGGCTACGAACACATATGGTCCATCCTCGCCCGAGTTTTCCTGACTTAGTGCGTCCAGGACCAGCAGATTAATCTTGTTGGAATTCTAGCTTGATTCCAACTCGAGTGCCAGTTCGAATTCAGCATGTCACATGCGGCTGCTGATGTGCATGCTGCGTCGATTGGCATCGCACTGGTTAAAAGTAATCACCACTTTTTGACGTGCGTCAGTGCTGGCCTTGTTATGAAGCGCGTCATATTCGCGTCGGTCAAGACCGTCCAATAAAACTCCGGTTCCACGAAGCCGATTACGTGGTGTACAAAAGCTAGATTACGCGTGTGGCGCTGGCCTACCAGCTGGCTGCTGACGATTTCAACCCAGCCAGCTGACCAGACGAGAACGAGTGGCCGGTTTTTGGCGATACGATCATGTCGCTGTTGACATCCCGCTCTATCCACAACTTCTAACAGTGTAATGAAAATTATTGTCTCTATCAACAAGCTCAGTGAGATGCAAAAGCAACTCCGCTTATTCAAGCGTGCTTGGGATACATGTGCAGTGACCGACATTGCGCGGCAATTGAAAAGACTGGTTTGATGCCTGTATGAGTCCAACAAAAGAGCAACGATACGTTTACGTCTATCAACTGCGTATTCGTCAGACTCTCCGATCCAGAGCGGATCATTTTTTACCTGTTACGTAGACTACGAGGTCCGTGCCGGTCGTAGAGGATTAGTCACGTTCCCACGGACCGCCGTTCTTCACTCTTCGGTCTGCGTTCGACTGCCATGGCTTGCGTGATTTCGAATGCTGCCCTCGTTGAGGTGCGTTCAGGAAACGCGGACCATGCAATCCACGCTTCGCTAGCAAGCCCATCACCACCGTCTATCAATATCGTCAGAGAAAAAGAGTGGCAAGTCTTTGCGGCATCAGATGAGCGTAGAACGTATGGTCGCGAGGTAGGACTGCCAGTTGATTCCTGCGCTCCTGACTCGGCGAGCACACTGCAAAACTTCCGTTTGCAGCGGTTGTTACTAGCAGAGCCCTGTCATCTAAGGACAAAACCATAGCCAGTCTAGAAAATATCTTTTTATCAGGGCTCACGCTATATATTCGCAGCTACCGACGCACGAGCGGTTTATCACGATATCGTGAGAATCCTGACTCGTGCATTGCGTTTCCAACGCTAGCGACGAGGACACTTTTTTTACACACTCATGCGATTGAACTTTCAAGTCGCACGATGGATCTACTACAACTAGTGTGGTCGTCAGCATCCGATGTCAGGACGATTACGTAAACGTTGGTCTCAACACCCAACAGCCAATTGTGTGATTTAAGACCTTATTTGGCATGACGCTTGATTAATCCGTACCCTAGATCAGATGAGAGCCCGTCACAGCCCTTTGTGATCCCTTGCGCTTACAAAAAGCAAAGCGAGACATTTCGTAGAGTCAAAGAAATTCTGCCCAGCACAGTTGATCAAGATCTATTGTTCAGGACTAGGACTTACAAAATAGTAAATGTCATCAAAGCACGGGACCATGCAACACTACGCATTTCGTGCACATGTGTGCAGACTGCCTCATTGTCGAATACAAGATGAAAGGATGTATTTTTGCATTTAGTAGCAGCGACTTGCTCCACAGGCAATTCAAAATCAATACGTAATCCATAAGGTCCGCTGGAAGACGCCTTCACGTCACGCACCACCGATTGGTTGATTTTATGATTCGACTTCCGTTCTCAAACTGCAATTCTTGACAGATGGCATGAATTATATTCGCTCCTGAATGATTATTCACGATAGAAACGTCCTCACGGCACTTTTTGTTTCAAAATTATTTATTTACGATAGAAACGACCCGGAGCGAGTATTGATCAAAATTATTTATGTCGATAGAAACGTCCCCATGGCACTTTATTGCTTCGAAATAATTTATTGGCGATAGAAACGTCCCAGAGTATGTATTTATGGGGATCTAAAAAAGTGACTCACTTAATAAACAAATGACTCCCGTAAAAAAGCAAGTCCGTAGCCTAACATTACAAAACATACAGCTCAGAAATAAAATTTGCTCTATTAGAAAGAAAACGATTTAGGAGAACATCAAGACAAGCGGGGAGCCCGCAACGCGTGTATCAAAGGCATCATGTAATTATTGAGTTGTAGTACAGCCAAGGGTGTTGTGAGCTGTAGTAGCAATTAGAAGGTAAAATAGAAGTGAATCTAGCGTTAGATAGATCCTTAGTTCGCTACGTTGTGCTACTCTAAGCCTATTGATATCGATTCTACGACATCACCAACCAACGATGATTCGATACCTATTTTCACACGCAGTACCATTATGCCGTCTATGCCATGTTTGTCTTGTTTCTTCCGTGTTTATGTCTTCTCTGCCGTGTTTGTGCATACGATGAGGAATAACGTCAGAATCACCAACAGTCCCCCTCGACTAGAAGTCTTTGATCTTGGCCTTGTCCAATAGTAAGACGATTTTCTTTGTCAAAATCGGCTTGGTCAGGAAGTCCGCCAGTTTCTGTCGATAAAGGCTTGTGTTGTGAGATACAAAATGCAAAGTGAATATATTTCGGTCCTTAGTTCGCAATCTCTTTTGCTACTCTAAGCCTACTAGATATTTTTATTGTAAATGTGCTTGTTGAGGTGAATGCAAAATGAAAATTGAATATATTTAGGTCCCTAGTTGACAAGTGGAAGGAAGCGTGCGACTCGGGAAATCAACTCCCTTCGCAGGAATGAGACATGACAGCTGGTATATTTACCCAAGGGTAGGAAAACAATCGGCTGCAGATGGGATTTTCGGGTAAAGGAGAATCAGTCCGGCGAGATAGAGCGGTTTAAAGCGCGCCTTGTGGCCAAGGGATTCTCACAGAAGTACGGCATTGATTACGAGGAAACATTTACACCAGTCGCCAAGTTTACGTCGATCAGGGTTGTGCTTAGTCTGGCTGCCAAGTACAATCTTGCCGTACACCAAAAGGATTTCAATACAGCGTTCCTGAATGGCGAGTTGGATGAAGACATCTACATGGTGCAACCAGACGGCTACATCGAAGAAGAACACGCTCGTCTTGTTTGCAAGCTGCAGCGGTCACTATACGAACTGAAGCAATCGCCTCGGATGTGGAACAAGACCATCGACGAGTTTATGCTCAAGATCGGGTTTATGAAGTGCGAGTCTGATCACTGCATATACGTCAACCAGTACATGATCTTTGTGGCGCTCTACGTTGATGATCTAACATTGCAAGCAGCAGCAGCAAGATGATCCATGAAGTCAAGTGTGCACTAAGTGAGCGGTTCGAGATGACAGATATGGGTCTGCTCAAGCATTTTCTATGAATAGAGATCGACCAGGACTATTCAAGTGGGAAGGTGTCAATGCGGCAGACCAAGTTCGCTAAAGACATTCTGGAGAAATTTGGCATGCTGCATAGCAACCCAGTAAAGTCGCCACAGGACCCAGGACTCAAGTTGATCAAGACCATGTGCGAAGGAGGCTGCAAGCATGAAGAAACGATGGCAAGCGTGCCCTACCGGAACGCCGTTGGATGTATCATGTACCTTATAGTAGGTACTCGTCCTGATCTTGCAGCTGCAGTGGGAGTACTCAGCCAGTTTTCGGCCGACCCGTGTCCAACACACTGGCAAGCACTAAAAAGCGTATTTCGGTATATTAAAGGCACGAAGACACATGGCATCGAGTTTCAAGCAAGTGGTGACTCCACCCTTCAAGGATATTCGGATGCAGACTGGGCTGGCGATATCGAGTCAAGGCGAAGTACAAGCGGTTACGCGTTCATGATGAATGATAGATGCATCAGCTGGAGAAGCAAGAAGCAACGAACTGTGGCGCTATCATCAACGGAGGCAGAATACATGGCGCTATCAGAGGCTACTCAAGAGGCAGTATGGCCGAAGGCGTTCTTATGCGAGCTTGATGAGATGGCAAAACGATCAAGCAGTCAAGATCTATGAGGACAACCAAGGATCAATCGCGCTGACCAAGAACCCAGAGTTTCACAAGCGCACCAAGGATATCGACATCCGCTACCACTTCGTGCGCGAGAAGGTCGATGATGGTCAAGTCCTGCTGGAGTGCTGTCCGACGCAAGAGATGCTCGCAGATCCCATGACAAAGCCGATTCCTGCTGCGCAGTTCGATTATCTTTGAAGTAAGCTGGGGATCAAGACACCAAGGTCTACCGAGTCGAGTGGAAGTGTTGTTATAAGAACGCCTCGGCGACCAGATTTGGTACGATGAACGTAGCTCAAGTGGTTTGGTGTGGCGACACCAAGCCAGAGGTCATGGGTTCGATACCCAGTGCGGAAGTTAAGCCTTCGGGACCTGGTGTTTGGGATTCTCCAGCACTGTTCTGCCATACAGTGACGTCCCCCACTTTTGGTACGTTTTATGTTTAGAAACATACATCCAGACGATCAGTAATGTGCGACTAGACGATTAGTAATGTGCGACTAGACAATTAGTAATGCGCGATGTGGCGATTACTAACGTATAGGCAGAATCCAGTAGGCTTAGAGTAACAACAGGAGTTTGTGAACTAAGGACCCAAATATCTTCACTTTGCATTTTACCATCAAGTCCCCAGCAACCTTCCTCTTTCCAATAAGAGCCACAGTGCGCTGCTTCTTGCTGCGCCAGCTGATGCAACCACCATTAAGCAGGAACACATATCCGCTTGTGCTGTGTCGAGTCTCGATGTCGCCAGCCCAATCGGCATCCGAGTAGCCTATCAGTTCGCCGTTGTCGGAGCCGGAGTAACGGATGCCGTGTGTCGGAGTCGCTTGCAGGTACCTGAAGACTCGCTTGAGAACTTGCCAATGTTTCGGACACGGATTGGCAGCATTCTGGCTTAGCATCCCTACAGCTGCTGCAAGGTCTGGACGAGTACCAACCATGAGGTACATCACGGCTCCTACAGCATTGCGGTACGGCACACTCTTCATGGTTTCATCGTGAATGCATCCACCGCCGCACATGTTTTTTGTTAGCTTGAGACCGTGTTCCTGCAGCGTTCACAGGCTTGCAGTCTTCCATTTCGAAATTGGTCAGGACCGACTGCAGGAACTTGGTCTGCCGCATCGACACATCGCCCGACTTGTCATCACGCTCTACTTCCATGCCGAGGCAATACTTTAGCTCGCCGAGGTTGGACATCTCGAAGCGCCCACTCAGCGCTTGCTTGGTTGCCGACAGCAACTTAATGTCGTTGCATGCGAGGATTAGATCGTCGACGTAGAGCACCACGAACATCATAGCTAAGCCGTCACGCTTAACGTAAACGCAGTGATTCATTTCGCACTTGGTGAAGCCTATCTTGAGCATGAAGTCGTCGATAGTTTGATTCCACATGCGAGGCGACTTCTTGAGACCACATAGTGAGCGCTTGAGCTTACAAACATGATTGGGATGGTTTGAGTCGTCAAATACCACAGGTTGCCTCATGTAAATCGCTTCCTCAAGAGATCCGTTAAGGAACGCGGTCTTGACATCCATCTGATGCAGCACTAGCTTGTACTGTGCTCCAAGACTTGGGATGATCCGGATCGACGCGAACTTGGCAACAGGAGCGAAAGTCTCCTCAAAATCGACGTCGTACTTCTTTAGTGAACCCTTCGCCACTTGGCGCGCCTTAAATCGCTAGATCTCACCATCTTGGTTCTCCTTGACCTTGAAAAACCACTTGCTGCTGATGGCTTTGCGGCCGCGCGGTAACTGCACAAGTTTCCACGTCTCATTCTTCCTGAGCGACTCGAACTCGGAGTTGCATGCTTCCTGCCACTTGTCTGCGTTGTTGGATTCCATTGCTGATTCAAACGATATTGGAAAATCTCCCACGGAATGAACAACGCGAGCACATTCGTCCTCTACGTCTTCGTCCTGAATTGACGCAAGATGCGCGGACATGTCATGGAACCATGAACGTGGGCCAGGTGCTGCGGTCGAATGTGTGCCACCTGTATGACCAATACGTCCATAGCGCTTGTCCACAAGTGGTTCCGATAGAGCTTCAGGGGAATGTGTCCGTGAGTGACGTTTAGACCCCGGTTGGTACTCGATAGTTGGTTGCATCTGTGATCGCAGCGGCTGCTAACGGAAATTGTTCGGTTGCTGTCATTGCGGCTGCTCCCTCAGTGGTTGTGGCGCGACCGATTGCTGTGGCGTCGTTACGGTCATAGACGACTGTCCGCCCATGTCATGATCGCTGGTGTTACCTCCACTGTATCCATCCGCATCATCAAAGTTTTCATGGTTGTCATAAACTCCCACTGCATTGCTGTTAACTTAAGGTGCGCTTGCCACTGTCGAACGTGTCTTCCATGAATTGCATATCGCGACTCACAACAAGTCGACCACTCGATAGCTCCTCGAATCGATGGTACGTGCACATACACATGACACCCGAAGACTTTCAGATTCTTCAACAACACAAAGCAGACGCTGGTGTTGAATGTCATTGGTGAGACATCTTTCGTGAATCGGCCGACTGAAAACAGGTTGCGCGAAAGCTTGGGGATATACAACACGTTCGTGAGCACACCCTTCTTGATGCCGCTTGGAGTCTTCATCGTCATCACAGCGTCGCCGATTTCGATAGGCTCCACGACACCGTCGTCTGCGAGATGCTCGTTTACTGGGTCGATATTTTTGTAGTTGACCATGAACTCCTTCGAGTATGACATGTGCTTAGTCGCACCCGAGTCTATAGGCCATGCCGTATTCTTGGATTCACTGCTGCTCACATTGCCGAATGTAAACAATAAGTCACCCGAGTCGTCATCTTGATTGCGCACCACATTTGCACGCTGCGGACGCTGCCGGTCCGCATTGTCATGGATCCGCGATGGATAATCCACGATCTAATGATCCATCTTGCCGCAGTAGTTGCACGCACCAGTCTTCTTGCCTGGCCACCCACTGCGCTTCTTGTCGCTTGTCATGAACGCTCGATCTGCAGCGACCCCGTCGCTGCATTGTTCCTTGCGCTTCATGTCTTCATGCAGGAGCCGAGATGTCACTAGCTCCCATGTCAACATGTCGGAACGTGATTATAACGCCGTGATTAGGAACTGGTACGTCTCGCTCAGACTTCCGAGAAGCGTGATCACCAAGTCATCTTCACTGACCGGAGCTCCGACCGCGTCGAGCTGTTCCGCCAGTGTCCTTAGCTGTTGATGTGTGCAAGCACATCATCACCTTCCCCCATCTTGGCCGTGAAGAAACGACGACGAAGAAAGAGCTTGTTGGCTAAGCTCTTCTTCTCGAAGTGTCCTTCCAGCAGCGACCATGCATCGAACGCTCGACTCGCCGACCGAACCAGCGGCAGCTGCGAGTCCTCCATCGCCAGACAGATCATCGCGAGCGCCTTCTGTGACTTGCGCTTGAACGTTGTCTGGTCCAGCGCAGAGGTCACTTGTTCCATCTTGATCTCCCCACTTGTCACTTCCCAAAGATCCCGCTCCTCCAACACCATCTACATTTTGAACTTCCAAGTATGGAAGTTCATGCCATCAAACTTGTTGATACGAGTCGTGGTAGTGGTGGAGGCGTCCATGTTGAAGGCGAAGTCGGTGTCGGGGGCAGATTCAGCAGAGCTTGGGCTCATAACCTATTGTAAATGTGCTTGTCGAGGTGAATGCAAAATGAAAAGTCAATATATTTAGGTCCTTAGTTCGCAACTTCTTCTTGCTACTCTAAGCCGAATGGATTCTTCGACTATACAACAGTAAGTGACACTACGCGCATTACTCGTTGTATAGTCGCGCATGATTAATCTACTCTATACACATTACTCATCAGATAAATGCACATGAGTAATCCACACTACTGTTATTACTTATGGGATAAACGCACTACTAATCACCACACTGTACCTTTTGTTTGTCTCTCGCTGGACGAGGCACATCTTCAACAACAATTTTGACTATGCATTCCTAATCACTGAATCGCAAATTAGTAATTGCCACATCACGCATTACTAATCGTCGCTTAGATGCCGAGGCGTTGAATCCACC
>JH598253.1:318997-337003 GCA_000173235.2 Hyaloperonospora arabidopsidis Emoy2
TAAAGCTTTAAAATACAACTCCGCATCGACCCCCTCTTACTTGGCATACTTGAATTCTCCACGTCCACCCCCGCTAACTTGGCATATTTGAAATATTGTGGCGGCAGGCCTTCATGCAGACATGATCACGTAAATTATGTAAATTATGTACACAATCGATCAAGTTCTGCTCCAACAAGATATTGAGCCCGCTACGTAGTAGCTTCATGTAGCTCTCGTGACACCCCGTGGTCGAAAACACTCATCACGAGCCACACTTGACCTGACTATTCACAGAATACACGGGTTTCTCTTCTTTCTCGTTCTTACAGCTGATGCAGGATCAAAAATCTTGAGTCTTCACTGTCCATTGCTGCGGTTGCTGATAAAGCCTGCAATCTCTTTAAGGTCCAGCTTCGTAATTTGTCCCTCGTCGTACAGGCAAACACCTACGTCGCACCGACAAAATATTATATTCCAGACGACAGTGCTTGTTCTCTACGCTGTTATGTGCGTACTGAACTTGCATTGATCTTTAAAATGTCGCGTCGAATCTAGCCAAGTTTTAGCCAACATAATTTATCTCTTTCTATGCTTGGACTTCCAGTGTTAAAAATATGGCCGAGCTCTAACATCACGGACGCAACTGCTCAAGACCACGAGAGTGAAGATTGCCTCTGCTCTTCATTACGTCTTGAGCATTATGGAATGGCTGAAAGAAAGAAGTAAATTACTATAACTAATAGTAAGATCTGTCGTAAGACAAGGAGAAGAGTCAGCTACGAGAGGAAAATTTGATACCGATTATTATCTTGTTAAACTACCTACCTTTCGACCTTTCCAATATCTTTTCAACTCCTATTCTCACATGCAATCGTGCTGGCTACACTTTACTGAAGTGACATCAGTAACATCCGCACTCATCATCCATGCGAAACTGACACATCCTTTAGTCGGCGCCATCTGTCACAAATTACACGAACAGTCGCCCAGATGTTCAATTCTAACACTCCTTGTCGGGTGTACTAGATTCTTGCACTTCATGGCACCATAGTTGCTCTGCGCTATATTAGCGCTTCGGCCCACCTCGCAAGTTTACATCAGACCCAATAACTTGCACATCTCCATCATCTTCGTTACGTTCAATGCCTTGGTCAGTGGATCTGCTAACATCATCTCCGAGTGAACAAATATCGGCTCAATGATTTCGCGCCGAGCATATTCACATACGAAATTTAATCGCATGTTAATATGTTTTGCTTTTGCTGACGATGCCTCTCCTTCGACTTGTTTAATCGCAGCTCGATTGTCCACATCTATTGACATAGGCAATTTGCAAATCCAGCTCACAGCCATCCCGTTTAAAAATATCACGCCTCCAGGAAGTGACTTTCGATCATGCTTATCCTCCACAAAATCTGCATCACTGAAAAGAGATGATCTCAAATAAATTCGACTCTTTAACCATGTTCTTCATTGCCAGTTTAAAATTTTTGTTCCTATCAAATAGAGAGCGACCCTTTTTTGCCACCATCCGCGGCTCGTGCGTCTTTCTTGTCGCATTGTGTATTGCGAATGCGATGTCCAGCCGCGTACAGCGAGCGATCCACAGCAGCGTACCGACAAGGGACTGAAAATTCTTTATAGACGGTTTAGCTCCTTCTTCTACCTGATTAAGCAGCTCCTCGTCCAACTGCTGCAACTCGTAGCAATCATTCATTATTGGTACACGCGTCGTATTTGCGTCTTCTAGTCCAAAGTCACGCAGTAAGTCGTTGATTGCTTCTTCTTGGTCCAGTTTGTAGCCGAATCATTTTCCATACTCAATTCGCATGCCTAAAAATTTGCTAGCATGGCCGAGATTCTTTATCGACAACGACTCAATACTCACAAATAATTGGTCCATCGCCTCAGCACTAGTTCTAGTCACCAGCAGGTCGTCAACGTAGACGCCTACCACACCCAAGTTACTAATATTTCGCTTAAAAGACACGCACATGTCCGAAATGTATTGAATGAAACCGTCATCAATAAATTTTGGGTGAAGCAATTGTCTCCAAAGCCTCTTAGCCTTCTTTAAACCATACACGCTTTTTTGCAGCCGAAGAACGAGATTATTTGGGCTCTGCACACGGAACGAACGCAAATTTTCTTCACCAATCTCCATTCCGACCGGGACGCTTAGAAATATGTCCAAATGCTCTTCCTTACTAGCCTTCACGTAAGCGGTCGGTATATCACCATGTTTGGCGGGTACTCCCCATGTTACAGCCAGAGCCAAGATTAAAATTCACGGTACCCATCTCCATAACTGCGGCAAATGTCGTCAAATATTCAGCAAATACCTGTTCGTTACGACAAGCAACGAGACGTGCTTTCAGACGTGATATGTCTCCATTCGTGTCAGTTTTGTCTTAAAAATACACTTGCTTTATAAAATCTTGCAATTCCTGGGCCGAGGTATTATCGTCCAGACACTGTTACCCTCGAGCGCAGTCAATATTTCATTAATCAAATCAATCCAACCGTCATGCCTTGGACTCTTCATGGCCTCATTGTAGCTCTGTTCGTCAGACTCATAGACGTGATTTACCACGTCAGAAATCGTCTCCATCTATTCACTAGAAACATCAGACTGTTTGTCACGAATCGCGTGTCTTGGTCTGGGTCTCGACCACACCTTTTCCTCCTTCTTTAGCTTGACATGAGCTTGCGGTGCCTCGACAGCAACTTCGCTTGGAAGATTCGCCTTGCTACACGGAATGGTTGCTTCCTCTTCAGCAGTTATCGTGAGGTCTCGATCATCCGCTCCTTCTGAATGGATAAGTTCATCACATCCACTTTCTTCCATACTGCTTTGCAGCATCAGATTCTGTTCTTGGATGAGTGTCTCGATATTCGCGACATGCTGCGTCACGACAACAACATTATCCTTTTGAAGGTATACTTTATAACCTTTCTTCACGTCGCTTTTCCCAAATTCGTACCCACTTTCGCGAGACGCTGCAACGAATTCTTGCGCGGGTCGCGATACTAAGTACACTGCGATCCAAACACCACAATCCCACGTAAATTAGGTACTTGACCTGTAAAAACTTCGATCGGCTAAGCTCTGCTTGTATTAGGCCTGGTTGGGCTATGATTCAGTATGTGTATAGAATGCTCTACAGCATCTCCCCAGTATCATAGCGGCAAA
This sequence comes from Hyaloperonospora arabidopsidis Emoy2, assembly GCA_000173235.2. NCBI lineage: Eukaryota > Oomycota > Peronosporomycetes > Peronosporales > Peronosporaceae > Hyaloperonospora > Hyaloperonospora arabidopsidis. Next base: position 322,173 of record JH598253.1, read on the forward strand.
TGGCTAGTAAACACCATAAATCGTGCCGTGTTTAGCACGGTACGATACATTCGCTCGACCTTGCCATTAGACGCTTGATTACGCGCCTCGATAACTTGACCTGTCACACCTGCTTCCTTACAGAATAGATCCACATTCATGTATTCACCTCCGCCGTCTGTACACAACACCAATATATGTCAATTAAATCGTTTCTCGAAGAAATAAAAAAATTCTTGAACTTCTTCGCCGCTTGATCCTTTTTTTCGCCAGAAAAACTCGACAGCAATTAGACTTGCAATCGATAAAGTTGAACAGGTATCAATTACCAAGCTGATCATTTGTCGTCATAGGTCCTTTGAATCGATGAATATGACTCCGCCCACTCGATCCGCTTTTTTTAAATTCGAGTCCTTCTTGGACTGCACACCATTGGTCTGCTTTACTTGCGCACACGTCAAGCAAACTGACCTTAACTTGTCCGTCATGACTCAATTTTATCGTTAGTCAAATGTCCAAATCGCAAATGAGAATGCTCCAGCGAGCCCACATGAGCTTCTACTTGAGGCTGCAGCACGCTAGTATCTTGAATGCTTCCCAGCAACATGCTGGAAGGGTTAGCGTGACCTGAAAATGCATGTACCGCAAGTACGTTGCCCTCCATTTCCACGTCAAATACTACTTCGTCAGTTGCGCGACAAGCAAGTGCGCGTCGCTCCATCTTGTACGTCATCGCGTACCTTTTCTTCTCAAGCATGCCATACGACATAATGTTACGAACGAGGGATGGGGCCAAATCAATTTCAGTAAGTCGTATCATGTGCTGCTTTTCTCCAGCGTTTACGGTCAAAAGCACACTTCCCGTCTTGGTCAATTGAAGCATCTCACCAGTAGGTAGCCCACACTCGATCTCACAGTCCCTTGCATCGTCAAGGAAACTTTCATCACTTACCAAGTGACGGATGGACCCACTATCGAGAATCCACATGTCATGTTGACTTGTATCCAAATCCCGCACAGCAAGTGTCGAATTTTCTTTCATACCAGCTTTTCCGGTCTTGGCTATTTTGGTTTTTCAATTAAGTGCCATATGTCCAATTTTCTGACATGAGTAATACTTGAGAGTGTCTGCTCGCGGCTTGTGATCACTGATGCTTGCCACGACGTCTCTACCTACCGCCTTCCCACTTCTCATGTCATTTTCCATAGACGGAGCAAAATGTGACAGTTTTTCTGCCTGGCGCAAGTAGTCAGTACGCGTGTGATCATACTTAGCCATCATAACCGTGCGCAACTAACTCGACGCATACTGCACCACATTGTCCAGCACAAGTGACTCGGCACCTCCACACGCGTTACTAAAAGCTACCAAATAAAGATAGTGGTCTGTCCATGGCGACTTCGAGTCCTTATTACTTGTCAGAAACTTCATTGACTACGCTGGAGTTATCGTTATCTTGAACGTCTGGTGTAGTCTCTCCATGACGTGCTCAAACGTAGGATCCTCGAGCCACCACGCCTCAAGTTGCTTGTTGAAGTACCGTTCGGCTGTTCCGCTAAGTTAAATTCCCAGCAGATCTGCTTTAATCTCTTTGCTCAACTGAAAACCACATGCGAGATGCTCCAGGTCGACTTGTCGAAGGAAATTTCTTCCCCAGTCCAAAACAGACCCAAGTCCTGGGTACAGCGCTTTTCCATCAAAAACACGTATGCCAAGCTTTTGCTGACGTGTGTCCAGTACACGAAATGGACACTCACCAATATGGGGGGGGGGCTGGGGAACTTTCTGCTGCTGCTTATGCATCGGCATCTGCTGAGGCTGTGTCAGGAGAACTCGAGGTCGTACTAGGTTATTATATGCCCCGTTCGCTGCTCAACGCGCGGCTCTATTTCCACGTTGTAGTGAGGTTGCCCGAAGTACGACTGCGCCGGACTTTGTAGACCTGTCACGCCTCGGCGGCGTGTGATACAGCGCATCCACTCATGCGCGACGCATAGAAACATCGTCCGAGCTCACTGATAATATGCCAGTTTTAATGGCACCTTGCATGCGCTCTTCTTTATCCCGCTTATTATGAGAGACTTCCAGTCCCCCCAGAAAGTCTTGAGGACCCTCCAGTGCGGCGGGTATTTTCGCATTCACATTGTTGTCTTCGCCCGTACCATGAGCACTGACGGCATAACCACGCGAGCTGGAGATGTGAAGACTGTCTCGTAGACAACATTCTGTGATGGCAGCTGCCAGCTGTCACCACTTCCCCTACTGAACCTTTAGGGATCATAACCTGTCGTCAGACAAGGAGAAGAGTCAGCTACGAGAGGAAAATTTGATACCGATTATTATCTTGTTAAACTACCTACCTTTCGACCTTTCCAATATCTTTTCAACTCCTATTCTCACATGCAATCGTGCTGGCTACACTTTACTGAAGTGACATCAGTAACATCCGCACTCATCATCCATGCGAAACTGACACATCCTTTAGTCGGCGCCATCTGTCACAAATCACACGAACAGTCGCCCAGATGGTCAATTCCAACAAGATCTCGATAGTTCGTACCAAGTCCGAGCAGAAATGATGGTCGTTCATTCACATTCAGTCATTGACGTGCACGTGCACCTTAGGCATAATTTGCTGGTTCGGTAGTATATATATATATATTCGGTGTTTAAAACACCTTGTATTACATCACGAAAACAAAAAATTTTGAATCGCATTATCTAAAAAGCTTTGTTCTAATTGCCAAATTTATGCCATCGCTAGAAACCTAATATCGATCATACGATGACTGACTTGTGAATCGATGGTAATATCAAATTTAAGAGTTGGATATTCGATGATAAAAAGCAATTATGTTTATATAGCGAAAATATATAATTGTATCGGTATAAAAGTCGAGCAATTTCTTGTTAGATTAGTCGGCTCATTTGTATAAAATATTGATTTCGAAATTAAAGCTACGATCAAATTTACGTCTTTCTTCCAGGCTGTTTGTTACCGGTAATATTTATGATTCTTAATTTGAGCAATCCATACCAGTGACCAAATGTTAGAGCCTTGCAATGTCTTTCTTGCAATGTTTCGGAAGTTTATTGGACTCACAGGCCAAAAATGACAAGTAGCAGTTTTATTACTTAGCTTTGCTTGCAATGTAGTACGTCGCGTATCGTCAAGGTTATCAGTATGAACTGAGAGTTTATATTGTGATGCAATTATGCAGCAGCGTTGGCGCAGATTAGGAAGTTGGTAATTGCGGGCTCGGTTGTAAGAACTACAGACGTTAAAATAACAGCATTTGCTAGTTTTCTCCTACTTCTCCAAGTAACTAGTTGACCACAACGAAAAGCTCAAGTGGCAACCGCCGCCGTATCCGATCCCTTGGCGGCAAAAATGATTCCCATCAGGGCGATGAAGACGAGCACCGTGAAAATGCAAATGATAATCAGCTTGATCCGCGAGCACGCACACCAATTTCTGCGCTGCTCTGCCTGCCGCACCTCCTCCAATGCCTTCTCTACGTTGTCCTTGGCCGTGTCGGTGTTTTCCACGATATCTACCACCATCTCCGCTTGGTCCTGCACGAGCCCGTCAATCTCCTGGAAAGCTGCATTCACCTCACGCAGCTGATGATTGATCTGGATAATGTCGTCCTCTCGCCGCTGCATATCTACACAAGCCAAACAAACAACCAGTAGCACCACGTGTCAACTCCACTTACTCCAGCACACACAAACAGAGCGAAAAGAGCGCACCATCTTCGTCGTAAATGACCACATTAGCTTGTGCGTAGATCTGGTCTTCACTGTAGTTTGTAAACTCGGCCTCGCCACGTGGCTTAGGTCCATCGCCCCGTGACTTGCGTCCGTCTCCACCTCGAAAACTCTGCGACGAGCGACGGATGAACTCCACCGACTGGCGCTCGGACTCGAGCAGTCGCTCACAGGTTTCTTCGAACACACGTGCCTGGTTCTTAAAGTCAGCCGAAAGTTTGTTCACTTGCGTTCGACGTGTGCGGCCGCTCGGGCCCTTGGCGCCTCGACTGAGCTCCTGCAATCGGCGATTGATCTTGGCCACGATCTTGTTGCCCTTCTCTGTCAACTCCTTGATCTGCGCGTGGTTCGCGCGCGAATCCTGCGGTGTCCCAAACAAGGACATTTTCTGCGCAATGCTGCGCGTGAGCTGATTAAAGCTGGAAATGCCCTTGCTGGTCTCCGAGACAAGTTTGCTAAAGCGCTCGTCCGAGACGCTGCCATCACTATTGCGCGGTGACTGCGAGCTGTGGTATCGATCGCCCATTGCGGCGAGAGAGAGAGAGAAATGAAGAGTGGTGACGAGAGAGAGCCGAGCCAACCGGCGTCGGAGGAGCAAGAGCTGGAGTGGCGTCAACAATCCAGTCAGTGTGGTAAACCCGACAGCATGATGGACGGTTGTTTTTTGCCAGGAATAACCTGTGAAACTTTATACTGACTTGATGCAGAGGGCTTGGTAAATGTTTTCTTGAATGATAGCTGATAGGGAAAAGGGGTCTCGATCGAGCGCAGGCATTACTTACGGTGCCACAACGTCGTGATACAGTCGTCGTCTGAGGAAAAAGGGCACTGGCGGGGTTTTTGTCACGTTGCGCTCGCAGCAACTCGACGTTGTTGTGATATCACGCACGACGGCAGCAATGTGTCGGTGTTGAATCCAGCTTTCTGGTGGACTGACGATGGAACAAACATCATCTGCGCTTCGATGCGTCAACGGGGTTACTGGAGAACCACGCGCTGGTCGACAGTGTGCGGTCCAATTGAAAAAGCGCGTGATGTGCACGGCTGTGAGCAGCGTCGAATTTGAACGTCTTTGAGACAAGCTTTGTTCGAGATTTTTTGCGGGCAGCTTGCCTTGTCATCTTGACGAGCATCACGTAGCAAATTTCATCCGATTTAATGCATCAATGCGGCTTTGCTCCACAGAAAATCTACTGTGACGGGTGCCAACGTTCTTACCTCCACTAAGAGGATTGATTGTTGGGGACAACCGTCGTGACATTGTCACGTCAACCGTTCGCATCGGTGGGACGGCAAAAATATAGCGTGAGCGAAAGAGGTGGTTCGACTCCGTATGTTGCTGTGAACACCAAGACTGATTACCGGAAAAATCGCCCTTTGTCAGTTGAATGCCATCGCAACTCGCGAACAGCAGTCACTCCGGTATGTGAAGCCTGGCTCCACGCATGTCTTGAGCTATGCATTCATGAACCAAAGGTACGTCCGATTTACACCGGAATCAGCTACAACAAGTTGTTACGTATATCCTAGCTCTGGACTCTTCCGACATCGTGTACGCACTGACTCGTAAAAAGGCGATCATGAAACTCCTCCTCCTCTGCAAGAAAGACGGTTTGGTTTGGTTAATTGTGAAGAAAAGTGTATGCAGTGCTCGACCGATCTACAATCGACTGTAACGGTTACCTCCGTTAAGATCTCGGTGCATGATAGACACTCTTGATTGGGCAGCGAATCGATGCAGTAGGGACTGCTGCAAGATCGACTCTCACAGTAGGCTCTTCTTACTTAATCACTATGTTCGGCGCGAGCATTATTTGGTTTTGACCAATGATATCGCATGTGTTCAGCGCTAGGGTTTTGTATCCGCTAAAGTACGATAGCTTGGACCCACCCGTGTCTGTACAAAACGGGAGAAAACTTCCAGAAGTCCCTGATGTTGCAACTGCTCGACATACGAAACGCCTGGTTAGTTGTCCAATGCGAGGGATCGTGCGAGCTTTCTTCCACATTGCCCTCATTTCCCTTTCGTAACAGAAAGCAGCAGAGCTACAGAGTCAAAGCCCGAGAAAGGAAGCGCGTTTTGTAAACCATGGCTTCAAAACGGATTAACAAGGAGCTACAGGACTTGGGGCGCGACCCGCCCGCGAATTGCAGTGCCGGCCCTGTGGGCGACGACCTGTTCCACTGGCAGGCGACGATTATGGGCCCCGAAGACAGTCCGTACTCGGGCGGAGTCTACTTTCTGAACATATACTTCCCAGCGGACTACCCGTTTAAGCCGCCCAAGGTGAACTTCACGACGCGCATTTACCATTGCAACATCAACGCGAACGGCGGCATTTGTCTGGACATTCTCAAGGACCAGTGGAGCCCGGCGCTCACCATCTCCAAGGTGCTTCTCTCGATCTGTTCGCTATTGACGGACGCCAACCCGGACGACCCGCTGGTGCCGGAGATCGCGCAAATTTATAGAACAGACCGCGCGCGTCATGACGCCAGTGCTCGTGAATGGACCGCCAAGTACGCCACTTAGAGCACACTAGGAGAGTAGGGAGAGTTGTCGGCCTGTCCACGTGTCCGGTCTCTGCCGACAGGCAGGCAGTCGGCCAGATGCTTGGATTGATCGACCGCTAGCGAGTTAGCTAGCTGCGCCGCACACAGTTATGTAGTGGTAGCTGGTGTAGCAACAGAAGCTGCTGTCGTAGGGCAGAGGCAAGGAAGGGGACGTGGACAGTATCGGTAAGGTGCAGGAAGAAAAATATGCAAGCACGCGAACATTCAGTCTGGGTTGTTGTCTATTCGCGTATATTCGAGTCAGGTGGTGTGGTGGGTGCGGTCGGGACCGAACGAGCGGTCTTCATTTTCCCTTCTTTTCTTTTGATGGAGACAAAGGAGCGAGACAGCTATTATCCGATGGCGGACGACGTACTGAGCTAAGTGTCGACGTGACGTGACGCTGCACTTCCTTCCTCTCTGCTTGACAACGGTTTTCGCAGCTATATCTCCCTTTTGCATATCGGAAATAGTGGTCGCTGATCTATTGCGATGGGGCGATGTGTGATGTGCGCCACACTACACACGCACGTTCTTCATCATGGACGAGTTCTGTAGCTGGTGCAAGTCGAGGCGCTGGTATTACCGATGTCGGGCGTGCGACCCCCGGACAGAAAAGACCTTGTGCGCCAACTGCTCGACTCTGTGGCACTCACGCGGCATCGCGCGTAGTCATCAACTCACGACCAGCGACGGACGAACGCAATCGTTTAGTGCCTGGACGACTTCATCGCCGCATGACGTCGACACGCGGAACGGCAGCGTAGAGGCAGAGGCAAGAGCAGATGAAGGTGATGCAAGAGTTGTGAATGGGGATCGAGCTCAGGAGGCTGCGGTGGAATGCGCAGATGATGTTGAAGTAACCGTTGCAGGAGGAGGAGTTACTGAGGAGAATGCAACAATTGCAATGGAAAGCGTCGTGAAACAGGATGAAGTACGCAGACAGGCGGAGGGTGCGAACGTGGATAAGTGTGTGGAGGAAAAGAAGGAGTGTGAGATGATGAGTGGTGCCGAATGCAGTCGAGAAGATGGCGACGCTGCGAGTAAAGAGAGGATGGAGCTTGAGGAGAAGGCGGCGGTTGCTGCTGAAGAAGTGGTCCGAGAAGCCAACATTGACTTGGAATTGAAAGAAAGAGTGAAAGACAACGATCAGAACCGGAAAGAATTGATGGAGTCATGTGACCACGACGCCGAGACCGATCCGGTGGTTTCAGCAGCTTTAGTTGCCCCCGCACTCTCTCCTGCTCCGCCTTCTGCTCTTATTGTTGATACCAATGATGTGCATGTACAAGATGAAGCAGCTAGACCTATTTTGGATGAAGATCCTTTGGCTTTGGCGGCTGCAACCTCAGTAAATGGTCCAGAAACGATGTTAAAGCCTCCAGAGCATATCCGTACTGTTGCTCCTGCTACCAGTCCAACTTCAGAGCGAATATTAAATACTGCGAGTGCTACCCTTCAGCTGAAGCCTGTGGATCTTGAGAAACTACTGCGGTGGTTTCCCACAACAGACCGCATGTTGACGGAGATGCTGGCAACACACATAGAGAAAGCCCTTCGGGTTGAGGATGCGCTTATCTGCGCACGGATTGGAAAGTGCGAAGAAAAATCGTGTCGTTCTGTGCTCCTTCACTATGAACATTGCAAAATTGACGTGAGTTGTGGCGATCCGAAGTGTGCCGAGATAGCAACCGTTTGTCGGCATCGTTGCGCTTGTGGGATGAGAGGCACCGACAGTTTAAGTTTTGTGTGTCCGTTTTGCATTCGCATTCGTCAACGGCGAAGTATGGGTGTCAGTTCGGCACTTGATTATCTCATCAATGATCAACGTCGTGCACTCCAGGGTGTGCACAGTAAAGCAAGCCGCAGCTTTCGTTTGCAAAGCATCGATGCGTGGCAAGAGCGTAAGCGGATTCTCCGGGCTGAAACGGACCGACTGAATCAATTAGCTAGCGAAAGCAGCGCCCCAATTTATAACTTTCCAAGGTACCAGTGGCATTTTGATGACACCCCGTTTATTAAACGAGAACCGATGCCAGTAAAGACCCAAGCGAAGATTCCTGCTTTTGATATGCAAGCAGACAGTTTAAGTGAATCTGCAGCAACAGAGCTACCGTCTTTGGCTCAAGCTGAAGGCGGAAACCACTGTGTTTCAGGTATGTATTTCTTTGCCTTGAGCACTCTCTTGCGATGATCGTTTGTGGTGTGCGCATGAATTGTAAAATACTGGGTTGTGACTGCGATTATAGGCATTACTGGAATAGGGCAGAAACCCGGTGGGATCCAAGATGCGGGACATGTAAACACCGATGCAGATTCCATTGACGCGCTACTTCGAGCTAAAAGCAAAGATGGAGAGGGCAGGGAAGTGTCACAGCGAGAGTTTGACAAAATCATGGAACAGGGTTACACCATTGTGGACGCCTTATTTTGCGTCCCGTCCAAAGCACAGCGGTGTCTTCTTAACTGCAAGTCGATCCTTGCGCACCTGCAACACCACTTCGATCTGCAGGTGTGCAGCCATCCGCTATGTGCCAAGGTGAAGCACCACTTCGCGCACTTGTCGCAGTGCAAAGCCCGTGGAGAAACAGAGTCTTGCGAATATTGTTTACGTGTAGAGGAACGCCGTCTGGTCCGATCTGTGAATCGCATGGAGGCGGAGCAGCCCAAGGCTGAAGCGATGGTGCAGAGGATCGTTGACGATATCACATCCTCGTTTACAAACGACCGGCCCGATCGACGAGAGCAAGAGACAATACAACTGGAAGGCGAACTAGACCAAGCTGAGGCCAGCAAGCAAAAGTTGCTGGACAACCTTCGCGCTACGAGCGCCGACCTTCGAAAGACGCGTAGAAGCATGGAGCGTCATGGCATGTTATCTAGCGCTAGTCGCCATCTCCCAGTACACTTTGGTGGTACCAGGAGCGCCAGAACATCGGATGACAGCTTAAAAAAGCGGCGTTTGATTGACTCACTAGATTCGAAACCAGTAGCTACAGGTAGTGTCAGAAAAAATGATTAGCACTGAGCACAATATAAAATACGCAAGTTGCACAACACCAAAGTCAGATTAACGTCGTCCGACATGCAACATTGGACGACGAAATGAATTTGCTGCATGATTGTTGGTCCTGCAGCTAACAGAATGGTAGATTAGAAGCTGCTGCAGCACCAACCGGTTTGGTCGCTGTTGCCTCCATTAGCAGTGCTCATAGGGCGGAACGTATCGTGACGCTTCTTCGCCTCCGATTTCCGCTCGAAAATGTCTGGGTGCTTCAACACGCCCACAACCAGCGCCTTGGCAGCGTCGTCAATGTGGATGTTCTCCTTGGCTGACGTGTCAAACCATCCCGCAAAATTGTTCGTCACACAAAACTCGTCCAGAAATTCTCGGTCCACATCTTCTTTTAAGTCGCACTGCAAAACGCAATCACCATCACATCAACAATTACCATAACGACCACCAGTGTCTCGTATTGCAGCAGCACCAGCTTGCAATGATCCAAGAGGCAATCTTCGCAAATTCCCACCTTGTTGCCGCATAGAATAACCGGCAGCGGTTTGCCATTAGGCAACTCCACCTTCGAATCAATCTCTTTCTTCCACTACATCTCCACCAGCACGATATATCACCAAACAATGAGCATCAAAACATCAACAACAGCACATTTTGTTCTTCTCATTTTTCACCTCCCTCTTGTTACCTTTAGAATGCTGTCAAACGTCTCTGGGCGCGACATATCGTACACGAGCAGCGCTCCCAGCGCGTCCTTATAGTAGACGCGATTCAGCGCACGAAAGTGCTCCTGGCCAGCAATGTCCCACAGCTGCAGTCGCACAGTCGTTCCAGACACTGTCACTGCCTTCAGAGCAAAGTCGACGCCAATCGTCGTGCGGTGGTGCTCGGTAAAAACGTCGTGCACATATCTGATTCACCATCAACCAGTCAATCAGTAGTCTCCCCTTCATCAGCTCAAGAAAAGAAAAACAAACTGCACCGCTTGATAAAACTCGTTTTCCCCGTAGCTGCATCACCTAGCACCAACACCTTGATCACCGCGTCCTGCGCTGCGTTCTCTCGACGCTCAGTCATCCCGATCGAACAAGATAGATCACAACTCGATAGCTGTCTGAGAATACCAAGGTCAGATAGTTGTGTGCACCACACACGCTTACAAAACTCACGCCCAGTACGTCGACCACATTATTTACGTCAACCACACAAGGGATATACCCGTACACTCCGACTACGTACGATATCGTCACTTTTGTAGTCGCACACACACTCGACATGAGCGACGACGTCGTGCGCGTCTGTCTCCGCACGCGTCCTCGCCGTCGCAGTCGCAGTAGCAACGCGGTATTGACCACATTACCTTCTGCAGCTTCTTCTACCGCTGCTACGGCCAATCTACGCATTGATCGCAGCGCAAGCTACGAAGAAACGCCGCATACGTCGCTCTTGTCTCGCGACGTCTTAGAGCTCCGACGCTGTACGTCAGCAGAAGCCATTGTAGGCAGCTCAAGACGTCCCAGTCGCTCAGGATTTTACCCATTCGGTCACAATGGTCAAGAAAGCGCTTCGCACCAATTGCACAAGAGCGCAGGTCCGCGGTTTCATGCGGGCGCAAGCGCTCCTGCGTCTTCTTCCGCATCGCTGCGGAGCCACGCGAGCTTCTTGATGGACGATGTGAAATCTGCCAATGAGTTGCTGGATGAAGATGGTGTTTGTGGTGTCGGTTTTGCTGCTGCTGCTGATGGTGATGGTAGAGCGACGAGTTTGGAGGATCGAGATACCGTGGCTGATGGTGGACGACTTACACGGAATATGCTGGGAGATTCTACCGGTGGAAGAAAGAGCAGTGGTGCCGAAAGGTTTCGAAGAGCTTGTACGTTGTAGAGTAGAAGAAGAGGGGGTTGCGAAGAGGTTGTCGAGATGCTTACGTTATGTATTGTTCTGTTGTTGGTCTGTTTTCATTGATTTTGAACAACTAGCGTCGTTGGACGCAAGTCCGCCGTTACCTCCAGATAGCACGATATCGGCAGAGGAAGTGATTCGAGAGAGCTTGGCGAGTGCACTGAACTCGTCGTTGTATGTGGACAAGGATGATTTTCGATTGCCCCATCAACGACGATCGCATGCAGTGGGTAATGGGACGTTTACAGTCATTGATCGGGACTCGTTTGCCATGTCAAAGCGATCGCGGGACAGTTTAGCCTTCTCGTTCTCGAGTCGTAGTACGTTTCGACGAAGTACTATATCGGAGTTGATGCTGTATGAGACGGATCTGTTTGAACCGGAGCGTGAGCTGAGTGCTCGAGAGCTTTCTGAAGTGCTGAGCGGGTCAGATGACGATGTCAATGCTTACGAAGTTACGAGTATAAAGGAGGAAGAGGAGGGTGTCAAACTCGAAAATGCCAAGTCTCGCTGGGCACAGCACGTCAAACTAAAGGCACGGGGTTTTCTGTATGCAACAGTAGCCGGCAGCAAAAATGGAACAGTTAGCAACAGCAGCTGTGGTGGTGACATGACACCGACTGCGCCGACGTCGGCAGAGATCTGGGCGAACAAGCAGAAGCAGATACTCGCGCAAATAAGTAATGGTAGTGGATACGCTGTGCTCTCGTCGTCCACAAACCGTCACTCCTTGCTGCCCCCGCTACCGTCGTTTGGACCAGCAGCACATGGTGGCGCCAAGTTTCAGAAGTGGAACCGATGGATGCATGATCGATATCAGCACAATTTTGGCAAAGTAATGCAGCGTGCCTATAAGGACGGAGTTCTGCAACGGGAGCAACAGCAATTTGCGTTTCCACCACACCAGCCGATTCCTGACCCAACTACCCTTATTTCCATTGAGGAAGTCATCAGCAACCCACGAATGATGCGCTACTATGCAGCATGGCTTTCTGATCCTGCGGATCAAAGTAAGTTGTTTTTCCTCTGTTCATTTGAGGAATATCGTCAATTTTGGTGTACGTTGCGTGCTAACAACCAGCGACAGCCTCTTGCGAAGGACGATGTGCTAATGTTACGCACGTACGGTGTCAAGATCGCGATGAAGTATCTGGCGAAGAATGCCCAGTTTCCGATCAATGGTCCTACTAGTGCTGACACCGTAGAGGGTGGCAGTGACGAGCCACCGCTTGTGGAACCTAACAGGTTGCGCTCCATCAAACACGATCTAGCGGCCGGGGGTGAAGATGCACTTCGCACGTTTGATGATGTTGCCGTGAAAGTGAAACGATTACTAATGTTTAAGTTTCCTGAGTTCCGTAAAACGGAGCTTTATGCTGAGATGCAGAAGACAGTGGAGCGTGAAGTCATTTGCCTTGAGGACATACTGATGAACCACCGGTTTGGTAACTTTTTCTGGATTTTTTTGTTCCCGCACAACTACCACCGCGAGATTGCGTTGTGGTTGGATGTCGAATACGAGTTTAAACCGGCGTTTCGCATATATATGTCGATGCTCAAGGCTAGCGGCAGTTCTCGAAGTGCTGCATCATCTAGTAGCAACCAGCGCCGCGAGCGCATTGAGCAGTCCGCGTACCGCTGCAGGAGGTTGCTCAAGTACATTTCCCAAAAATACTATGCTGGAGACGCTGAAATGCAGACTTTGTCGCGCACACTGGTGACATCCTGTGCTCGGCTTCAGGCGGAGCAAGACGCGATTTTGACGAGATTTAGTCTCATTCACCTGGAGTTGTATCATCGCTTTCTGACAAGCCGTGCTTACGCTGAATTCTCACTGTATCCAAAACTATCGTCTGAAGACGAGAAAGACTCTATCGATGATTTCATGCGACTCTCGGCCCTGCTGTTGAGTTATGGTTTGCGTGCACATCATTGGGCTGGTGGCAGCTCGAGCACTTCGTCGTCGCCGTCCAGTACGCGCGAAGCTGATGCGACAACACCGAAGAAGAAAACTCTTGACTCACTGCGTACAGCGCAAAGCTTTGACGCTGTCTCGGGCGTGCTCACTTTCGAAGCTGTATCTGTGCCGCTGATGGATGAAGAAGCAGAATATGGCGCTGACAACAGCGGTGCATTTGAAGACCCGATTGAACTGCACATTGTACAGCATCAGCTGCCGCATGACCCAGCAATACACGTTGTGGACAAATCGATCGAGAATTTTCTCGTTCCTTGGTGTGCAGACCCTAGGCATGTGGTTGTTACAGCTTCGTCTTGTCCAGCACCTCTTGCGTTCAACTTTCGCATGGGCGACAGCAGCGCTGGCGCCTCGGCTGCTGAGTTCTTTGCGGCTTGCATTGTTTTGTACAAACCAGCACCACCATTATCGCGGCGGGTACTGGAGACATCCCGAGTGGCTTTTTCAAGTAGTTGCCGATGGGTGCCTTACGGAGTATGTGTGCTGTCAAAGTTTCCAATGGTGGATCTCCTACGAGAGCGTCTTGCAGAAGCGTACGAGTACATTCTTGAGCTGGAGACTATTGCTGCTGCTACTACTCCAAACACCGACGCCGACATCTCAATGACAATCCGAAATGGTGGACAAGGTTTTCAGCTGGACAAGAGGGTGCTTGCCAAGTTAACCCGAGCGGTCTCAAAGGAACACATTTCACAATACCACAAACCATCACCATTGCCGGAGTCCCCGCTACTCGAATCCTCCGGCTTGGTTCCGAAAGCCACAGCTGCATCACTACTTGCATCTCTTCCACGTTTAGACCACTCTGTCCGTCTACTGTTCGACACGTTGGATGTGTCCACCGTTCTCCTTGTCTTCACGGCGGCCTTATTGGAGAATCGGATTTTGCTGGTGTCCTCGTATTTATCAGTGCTCATGAAGGTGGCGGAATCTCTGCGAGCACTCATGCACCCCCTGTCCTGGCCTCATGTGTACCTTCCTGTTCTTCCACGTCGAATGCTACAGTATCTGGAGTGTCCGACGCCTTTCATCTTCGGTGCTGAAAAGCAAGCGCTGGACGACGCGCAGCGCCAAGTTATTGAGGAGGGTGGTGATGATCTTTTCGCCGGAGCCGGTGAGGAGTTGTTGGTTGTGGACTTGGACAAGGGGGCTGTTTTACGTGGAGAAGTACCCTGTGCCCTTCCCGATAGTGTACGCTTTGGTCTGCGCGATGCACTTTATGAGTGTCTGAAACCAAACGTGAGTCGCAGTGACCATGTGTTTGCACATCACTTCCCGAGTAAGCCTCTGGTATTTCCGGAGATCGCCGTCCGAGGGCTGTTCTTACGGACTATCAATAAGCTGATCGGCGACTTTGGCTACCATCGATACGTTTGGACAGACGAGTTCGCGCGTAAGCGGACTGTCTTTTTTGACGAGGCCAGCTACCTCGCAGCTTCCACACCTGAGATGCGCGACTTCCGAATACTGTTTATTGCTACGCAGGCCTTTTCCGAATTCATGGTCACACATCACGGCTTCGAGGAACAACCAGGCCAGTCTAAATCACACGGGCTGTGGATCGTCTCTCGACATCGTCTACGACGTCTCTCTCGTGTCATCCCTGCACAGTATAGCAGTAGATTTCGATG
>JH598253.1:337283-380621 GCA_000173235.2 Hyaloperonospora arabidopsidis Emoy2
CAGTCTAAAATCACACCGGGGCTGTTGGATCGTCTTCTTCGACATCGTCTACGACGTCTTCTTCCTCGGTGTCATCCCTGCCACAGTAATAAGCCAGGTAGATTTCGATGGTTATGCGTGAGTGCTGAGTAGCCCGGATGGTAGAACTTGTATGTACGTGACGTTTGCGCTCCTCATCTTCTCTGTTGTTGTGACTCTTGTCTGCTCAGCTTTGTGTGTAGCGCTTGGATTTACTTACCTACGACCAAGCACGGATGCTAAGAACGTGGTGGCTCCTAGAATTCCAAAGATTGTTGCAGAAGCTGTGAAAGGTGGCATCCATGAGCACATCTGATGTGGCACATTCGCTGGAGCTGCACTGGGAACAACAGGTGGCAGTTGCTGACATTGATGGTGGCGTGCCATTTCCTTGTCGATGATGGTATAAAGAATGGCAGCTACGCGACGACCGCTGTGCTTCAGCATAGGTGCCTTTTTCCATTCGCGAGGCACTTGCCCCGCAACAAGATCTTCTTGAAACGTTTGGCCTTGAAGCAAAACAGGATGCTCGCGAGCCGCTATTTCGGGTGTTGGCAGCAACAATTCCTCTCCACGCTCAAGGTACGGCACAAGAACATCTTCGGGTGGAAAAGCGTTGTTTGCAATCACGTAGTCGACAACGTTCGCTCCTAGGTAAGTCGAAAGCACCTCCAGTGTTTTTTCTAGCGTGTAGCCGTCAGTCTGACCATTCTGCGTAGTTATATTACTCACGTAGACAACTGCACCCGAGCTGCGTGCGATGGAATCACGAATTCCTGGCACCAAAAGCGTGGCAATGATCGATGTGTAGAAACCTCCAGGACTCAAGATGATGATGTCGGCCTCCTGTATGGCACGCACCGCAGGCTGAAAAGCTTGCACGCTCGGATTCTCCAGATACACACGTTTGATCGGCGCTTTCTTGATCTTCTTCACCTTTGAGTATCGAGGCTCTGAAGACGTCGATGGCGAATCTCCAGTTGCACTACTAAATGAAGAATTGGAATCTGGTTGAGACTCGACCTCCGCATGAGGCATGAACGGGCTGCGCACATTGACTTCTGAAACGACCGTGGATCCGTCCATGAGGTCGGCACACAGCTCCGTGCTTTCGAGTGTGGCCGGTAGCACGGTGCCATGGATGTTGAGGATATCAGCGATTGACGAGATGGCACAGTCGAACCCACCTTGCAGGTCGGTCAACGCTGCCAGTAGCAGGTTACCCAAGCTACAACCGTCCATAAAGTTTTCACGAAAACGGTAGTTCATCAGTTTGCTCAAGAGCTCATCTAATCGTGCGCACAGCGAAGAAATCAGGAGTTGAGGACCCGTTCACAAGATGGCAGAAATGCAACAAGGAGTACGAACCAGAGTCGGACAACGCCACTAGACAGTTGCGAATGTCTCCAGGTGGCAAAATGCCCAAATTCTTGCGAAGGGCACCAGAATGGCGACCCGAGTCAAACACTAGAGCACAATGCATGACAGCATCCGTTTCAGTCACGAGATCCACCGCAATTTTGCAGCAACCAACCCCGCTTTCGTTCACGCTATGGAAATACTGTACCAACCTGTGACGACGGCTGTGAGGTCAGCTGGATAGTGACGCAGCTCCTTGAGCAGCACTGCGAGTCCCGTACCACCTCCAATAGCCACGATCTTGGGCTGCAGCATCTGCTGGTCTGCCAGCTTGACGACGGCTATCAGCTGCGCAATCGACTCAATCTATCCGTAGATCCCCGTAGCAGAAACATCACACACAAGCACAGCACTGAAGCCATCAGTCTCCACGCAAGTGCCGATATCGCACGACACTGGGATATATCTGTTCCCCACTTGAAAGTCTGGTTGCTCCATCTCGTCCGTCGGCATGACGCTCATGTACTTGCCAAACAACTAGAACCACCACCACAACAGCAGCAAAGAGGATCCACCCCATACCCCCAGCACGTTAGCTCTATCCCCCAACGCATTGGTTTCCATCTAATATCAACAGTGCAGCACGTACCATTCGCACCGTGAGCATTCCAATAGCCTTTGCAGCCTTGATCTCGTAGAACACTTTGCGTCCTACAAACAGAACAGCCGATGACGGTATGTCCAGTTGACGAACCAGCTGCTTCATGCCACTCGTGACTTGAGCCAAGCTCGGGTTCGATTCCACATACACGATTTCTTGAAAAAGGTCTTCAACTTGCAACGCCCGAAGACGTTCCTGCTGCACCTCTGGCTTGCCAATGAGCAGCAGCGCCAAGGAACAAGCACCTCCATCCTGCAGTTTTACGAGCGTCTCCCGGACGCCTGGGAACGGCTGGATCTGACGGGCGTCCAAGACGTTGCTCTCATAGTAAGCCGCAATGACTCGTTGCGCTTGCGTTGTCGAGAGTTTCGCTTGGAAGCCATGGACGAGACTATCGACGAAACGGGGAAAGCGTTCGCGGAGGCCGAACGTCTTGCGGAACGTCTCGAGCGCTTGGACTGCAGCTGTGGTGGTTGGAAACGCGCTTTCGCTTTGCAATTGGGCGAGGCCACGGTCGACTGCCAAGTGGGACAAGAGCGTCGAGTGGTCGTACAGCACGTCGTCCAGGATCATGGCCACGGCACGGACGCGGCGACAAGTGGACGAGGACATTGGATGGAGGAGGAGGGAGATGGTGATTGATGGACGGAAGGACGGATCGGTAGGTAGAGGTGAGTGTGTTGGTGGGGAAGGTTGGACTGACCCTTTCTTTTAAAGTATGATGTTGAAGCAGGAAGGAATGAGGTGACGGCTATGATCAAGCTGCGTCCAGGTTCATCAGGAGGTGTGTTTCTTCGGTCTATCGGTCTGTCTATCGATGCTGCAGCATTTGGAGTGCCATCGCTTCCTGGCTGGCGACGGCTTGACGATCGATCGTCTGCTTCTTGTTGTTATCGTCATTGGCGTCGTCGTCGTCGCTGCTGGTCTCGCCGTTGTGGTCGCTCTCGCTACGATTGCCACTCATGTCGTCGTCCTTGTCATCGTCATCATCGTCCGAGTCCACTGCAAGACGTGGGCCATTGTCGTCGCTATCCTCGTCTCGCTCGCCCTTGACTTGCATGCGCTTCTTGTGGTGCTTGGCACGCACGCGTTCCTTCTCGAGACGTCGATCCTTCGCGTCTTTGGCGGCTAGACGAGCAGCGACTTGCTCCGTGTACTCCTTGGCATGTTGCTCGACGTTAGTGAAGTCACTGCTGGTGCTGTTACGAGCGGCGAGACCGTCGGCGATCGTGCCGCTGTTACCGTCTTCATCAAACACAATCTTGGACGTGTTAATGACCTCAGAGTCAACGCGCAGCCTCTTTTGCTTCTTCTGCTTGCGACGATCAAGTGCTTCAAGGTCCAGTGGCTCGTCATCGTCTGCCCAGTTGTGCACGCGCTTGACAACCATGAGCGAGTCTTCCTCCGCCTCGACTTCATCCAGCTCATTGTCTTCCTGGTTCATCTCCACCTTGTTGATCGCCTCTTCCTGTTCCTTCGGGTCCATTGTTGCAAGCTGCCGTGCTAAACGCTTGCGTGCTTTTTCCGCCTTTATCTTCTCCTTGAGCTGCTGGAGCTTACGATTGACATTCTTCTTCCCACGCAGCTCATCCCGCAGCGCCTCGTTCCCACCCTTTTCATGCTCCGCCTTCATTTTGGACAAGAAGGGCATCCGTGGTGCACCAGGAAGTCCTAGCGACTCGGCAAACGCGTCCAGCGGTAGAGCAGTAGCGTCAAACACCTCGCGATCCGGCTGCAAGTACACCGAGCGCACGTACGACATGAAAGCTTTCTGTGCCAGCGCTTTGATATCCTTGTCACCGGCTACGACCGACGCCACCTTTTGCCGACAGCTTGTGGTCTTGGCTGGATTAAGCTTCGTCTCACTGATGGGCACCTTGGCAGCCTCGAGACGCTTCAACATGCCGTCCACCTCGGACGGCACAAGACACATGAGCGCTTTTCCTTGCTTATTGTAACGTGCTGTACGACCGACTCGGTGAATGTAGTTAGCCGTGTCTTCAGGGCAGTCGAGCTGCAGCACCCAGTCAACCTGCGGGAAATCCAGCCCTCGCGCCGCAATATCCGTCGCAAACAACACAGCAGCCGGCTTGTTCAAAAACTCATAGTACACTTCTACACGCTTGCCCTGCTTGTACTTCCCGTGCAGCGCACAAAGTGGAATACCAGGCTGTAGCTTACAAAAGACGCTATGCACATAGCGCACTTGACGGCACGTGGACAAGAAAACAATCGTTTTCTGCTTCAAGTGCGACTTGATGAACGACAATAACACATCCAATTTGCGTTCCAGTGGCGTCACCACGTAGCTCTGGGTGAGACCTTTAGGTGTCGCATTCGTCGAGTGTTCGTGCACGGCCACGTACTCGGGTTCACGCAGACTCAGCGCTGCCAGATCCTTCACCGACTTGGTCTGTGTGGCCGAAAAGAGCATGGTCTGTCGCGCTCCAGCAGGTGGCAAGTGCTCCAAGATTGCAGTCAACTGTTTCTGAAAACCGAGATCCAGAATCCTGTCCGCTTCGTCCAGTACCAGCACTTGCAAGTTGCTTGCATCAAACGCCGGTGTCTGTTCCATGTGCTGCAGCAGTCTACCAGGTGTACACACGAGCAGGTTCATCCGCACAAGACGAAGCTGTTCCTCCCGAAAGTTCTTGCCACCAATCACAAGACCAGCCGAGAACGTGTGGGCCTTGCCAACGTTACGTAAAACTTCAAAGATCTGCAGTGCCAGTTCTCTCGTAGGTGAGATCACGAGTGCACCAAGTCCATCTTCTACACTCCAGCGAAGGCGGAACAGCTTCTCCAGCACAGGCAACAGGAACGCCAGCGTCTTGCCTGAGCCCGTCTTGGCTGCGGCAAGCACGTCACGTCCTGCGAGCGCATGCGGCAGCGCACCCACTTGGATCTTGGTGGGCGTCACAAAGCCGCAGAGCCTCAAACCCCGTCGAGAATTCTCCGATAGTGGAAACAAGTCAAAACTCGTGGCGTCACCGAGCTGCGACCCACGAGCTGGAGTCTGTTCAGTGATGCGAGCTTCGAGGCGCTCAATCTCCAGCCGCTCGCGCTCGTTCTGCTTGACGGCGGCATCAGCGACGGATATAGCAGGACCGTTGTTGCTGTGTCTGTTGCTCTTGTCGGTGTCGTGTCGGTCGATGGGCTTTGCGCGGCTGTGCGCTTGACGGAACGCACGCGACGCCATGGAGCTCTTGGGAATGGCTGGTCTGGAAGGACTGGCGTTTCTATTACGTTTCTAACGGCAAGTGGCAACGATTTGTGCCTCGAAGAGATATAGAAATCCAGCTGGTGGAAAAATGTGACGAGGCGACAACTTCAATATCAGCCAGTAAATACCGGTTTTGTGGAGATCTCGGCCAGAGGCTGGCTCGTGATCGAGCTGGTACAGGAGGCGCGAGGCTCGGTGGACTGATGCATGAAGGTGCTAATAAAGCAGTGCTTGTATAGACCGATTTTGTGCTCGAATTGATCCATCTCGTGTCTTTTGAGGATCGAAACCGACGTGGTTGGTGCACGCATTTGGTAGTCCAGCCAAGTAACTAGACTCTGTTCACTGGGCAAGAAGGAAGCTTACGCAGTTACACAACGTCCTGGTTGGTCTATTCGCTACATTGAGTCAGGTTGTGTTGATGATTGCTACCGCAATGTTATGCTTGGGTATTAGTACCTATGCATGAATAAGTTTCTCGTGGTCGTTTACCATCGATAAAACAAATCGCGAATTCGTGGAGGTTCACAACATCACTTATGTTTGCTGAGCTCGAGTCAATAGCATTTCTTGCGTCGACCGATGACGTTCTCAGCGTTGGTATCCGTCCATCAAATGATCTGCTATCGAGTACACCTTAACCAGCTTAGATCCATCCGGCCGCTGCGGCTCCTGCATTTCACGACTTCTCGGTGTCGCTGAAGAAGCCTGGAAAGCATGGTGAATAGGGCCTTTGACCTTCTCGACAAAGCTGTGCCTACATCAGCGTGAACGCGGGTTAGTGTTGTAGGTCTTTTCGGATGCGGAAGTGCATCAAGCTGGGAGAATTGCTTGGACGTCTTCAAATTATGTGAGGCCATTTCAGACATCATTTCATTGTCAGCAGCAGGTTGGGCAACGAGTAAGCTCGAAAAAGGCGGAATAATCACTCATGCAGCAACTGTGCCAATCGAATGCCACCGTGCACATCAGCACTTGGCTGAGGACATGCAATTTCTTTATTCCTACAACGAGAATAAAGCCGAGCACACGCTACATCCTAGACATGTACAATCAATAACCTTTTCCGCGCAGTTACTCTTGTTGACGACCAGCGCAGCTCAATAACTACGCCACTGGTCACCTCATGTCCTGGCGTACGAGTATACGGAGGCGTACTTGGATCTAATCGAGATCAGGGACGGAGGCGATGCCATGCGTTGGTTCACTTCAAGGTCTTGTTGACGGTACATCACACGGATCATATATCTGATTGCCAAAGCTGTACGCCATCCAAGATGCCGAAACGACGGGTGCAGTAGTCAACGAGTTGCAAACACGCTGATGCCCATGAACAGACTTTTTGTCAGCGTTACCACCACGCACTGCTTTACCGCCAGCGTGACAACACTTGGGTACTCTTAGCGCTAACAATGACACCGACATTGGCCTGGTCCATGAGGGTGTCTTCAACAGCTCGAGCACGTGCGTTCGAAAGCATATCAGACAAAAGGTCTTCCATTTCCTTTTCGGCTTCTCGGGATACCACGATATGCATCAGCGTGCTGCGCAGAAATTCAGCGTCGAGTTGAATCTGTTGCAAGCCGAATTTCGACAGTTCTAACAACCTCACCCACTCGCTGAAAGCTTTGATACAAATTTTCAGCATGGACTCGACGAATGTGTCTGCAGTGAGGTCAAGCTGGAAGGGAAAAGCATGGATTTTACGCGCAAATACCCGATCGACATTAAGCTGCATTCCCGACGGTGCTGCTGCAACCCCTGCGTTGCGAGACCGCAGTGCGCTGGCACGCCGGCGGAAGTCACGGCCATTTGAGCCACTGTTGTTCTCGATAAAAATACTTCTCTCGTCGCCGAGTGCCACAGCAACTTCCTTCCCAAAACGGGCAGTGGTCTCTACAACTACAGCCATCATTTCCTGTACACTCCTTGGCTCCTCATCCATGTCAGACCACGACGTAGCAGCCATTCCGTTATAGATAATGGTACACAGCTGGTTACCATACATTTTTGCAACTTCCCGTAGCAGCTCTGCAGAAGATTCACGGGTCACTTCAATCATATATGTTGCGTCCTCCTGGCTTTCACGCCAACTGCAAATCGGTCCACTTTCGGCGGTTCTCGACGGTGGTGAAACGGCTGACAAACGCTCACTAACATTGTGCGCACACTCACTGATACCCACAGCTGACAAGTCTTGGCACAAACATGACAGAAACAGCAGAAACTGCGGAGTGGGCTCCAACCACGGAAGCGTCGCAATATTTTTTTCCTCAGATCGAGTTTCAGACGGTGCATCTGGCTGAGCGAATGCACGCTTGGGCTCCGCGTACTGGAGCACTGATACGTTGAACCACTTTAAGAAAACACAGAATTGACCCTGGGTAAAACGTAACATCGTGCAAGACTCGTTAAGATCGACCGTGCTAGTTATGCTGCTGGTAGACAATATGTTTTCATCTTACCCGGACTAAATCACAGAAGAGTTGACTCAACTCAGGGAGAACCGAGAAGCCCGTCTGCACCATGAGCCCCATTTGCTGCAGAACTTTCTGCATCATGTCCGTAAATATCCTCGCTGACTCCTGCGCTAATGGTCGAACGCTCTGTCCACCTTCGCGCGAGCTTCGTCCCAGACCGCACACGTTTTCGTAGGAAGTAACAAAGAATTCCCTTGTGTTCTCGCGTACTGCCCGAAACACAACCTCAATCTGGTAGCGCACGCAGCTCTCCACGATTTCAGTAGCACCCTTAGCTAGTCCGCACATCGGAATACTTTTGTCCACATTCTCCACTTGCGACACAAAGCGCTTCATCACTCGCATGAAAATAAAGTATTCGCTTTCGGCAACGTCGGAGGAGAGATGATCTCCACGCGGTCCATCGAGAACTTCGTCTGCTGATCTCTGTACGGAGCAAAAAAAGGGTAAAACCAAGTGAGTAGAGGGCGAACATCTAGTTACTACAAGTGGTAAGCTCACGAAATTTGTGTGCGGACGACGAAACTGCACAGCGCATTCACCCAGATAAAGCGCAGCTAGTTCTTTCACGAAGTTCCGAAACAAGTTATCTTGGACTGTATTTGAAGGTGACGACTTCTCGCTTGCAACAGCCTCGGGTGTAAAGTGAGTCTTGTACGCCAAAAACACTCGACTCATTTTCGATAAAACTTCTGCGTTGAATCGTTGAAGGAAGTCCAATACTGAACCAGCCTTGCGTTGAGTCTGTAGCGAGGAAGCAAAACGATCGGACAGATGAACGGCTACATTCAGGAACGAAAGCAGCAGTGATGCTACTGTGTACCTTAAACTCTGCCACCACATGCATAAAGAACGCGCGGTGCCATGCGACAAACTGGCCTCGAATCTCGTTGTTGCAGGCATCCAGTTGATGTAGTAGCTCCACTGTCTCGCAAAGCTGTTCACAGCGACGAACGCTTTTAGGTTAACTCCAACGTAACCATCCTAAAGCAAATCAGCTCTACCTCCTCCGACTCGATTGTCGTGTCACGCATTCGCTCCTTAAGCAGACTTTTAAGTAGCTGGATGGGCTTTTCGGTTTCTACTTGAATTGTCTGCAACCAGAGAGCCATATTGTAATCGCTGGTACATCATCACCAAAGCAGAAACTAGAATGTGTCACCTTAAACGCCGAAATATGCTCGTATCTCTGCAGAATCTGGCGCGCAAGTAGATAATACTTGACAGCATTCGTGTACTCCTTTTGCTTGACAGCACTGCATTTCACCACAAACTCAGCAGCTCTCCATTTCTTACCAATGCATAGACCCACTAAAACGTACATGTTGAGCTTCTGAGGCAGCTCGAAAATAAACTCGAATTTCTTCAGCAAGCGTCGCACACCAATGAGTTTGTCCACTTTAGCGCGATGCGGTGCCAAAGCCACATCAATACCCTCGCTCTTGGCCGTGATAACGTCCATGCTCTTGACCACTCGTGCGACATCGTCCTCCATAGTGGCAACGTTGTTCTGCATTGTCCATACAAATTATTTGTCCAAAGATACATAGTTTCTTGATATTGTCAAAAACCTGCCTCACCTTAATCTTGCGGATCGTGTCCGTAGCAGTAATGAATTTGCTATAGTTCTCGTACACGAGCATCTGCATGTCAGTGTCCAGCTCTTTGATCTCACGTATCAATTTGTCATCAATTGCGAGCAGTTCATTCAGTCCATGTGTTTTTAACAGCTCCTAACACAAATGACAGATTTGGTTTTTAGCTCAGAATCCATTTTGACACTTCTATTTTTGACAACCCGGGCGCACCTTGACGTAGACCTGGGCATCAAACCCAGTCGAGTCCATGCTCCGATCTTGAACTTTTCTGCTCTCGTGATCATTAAGTCCATAGTAGCTGCTCATCAGCTCCTGCATGCGCATTAAGCCGTGATCCTCCATCGCTGCAGTCTATCCTGCTTTTATGTCAAAACCAAGATAATGAGATTTTGACATGTTTTCAATTCGCTTGTTGATTGGTCAAATGTATTTGATCGACGTCTAAAATTAACCGGATCGCAATCGATCTTTTTGCTTGAACCAGACACTAGCAGATACCACAACCACATTCAAACAGCCACATAAAAGGTCGGTGGCGATCCTAGAGAGCCACGCAACGAAACGATGAACGTAAAGCGACTCCTGTGGGAGTCCAAGCTAGCGGTCGCGCTCTGTCTGCTCATCATGGCGCGATGCGTGGACCGCGTGCTCTACACGTACGTACAACGGTGTCGCGTGATTCGCTAATGGCTCCTTCACCCTTCGCTGTGCTCTGTTTTTGTATACTCTAGACGGATCACGTACGACTATACGGACTTCCTCTGGTACTTCACAAACGTGATCCTTCCCATCTCCTTCTTGATCTCATCAGCTCCTGTAGTAGCGTACGTTACTTTCTATCCACACGATCTTGACACGGAGTCAAGTAACGTTACTAACGCTGCAATGTGCTTTTTAACCAGGTACAAACTCTATTTTACCGGTACGATCTTGTCCTATTGCGATATATTGGCTGGGGTTGTCCTTCTTGCTCATTGACGGAACATTTATCAATGATATGCGTATGTTGTCGTAGACGACATTACGCAAGAGATGCGTGATTTTCCGCACTACAAGTACATGCTGATGGCGCTGTTTGACACGCTGTATAACCTGCTTGGCGCGTTCCCCACACCTCATATTGGGTACCTGTTGCTTCTGAGTGCTGTGTTTTTCATGGAGAGTCTTCTTAGTGTTCTTGTGTTTTGTTTAACGTCATTGACGCGGTCGGATTCGATGCAATCAGGGGGAACATGGCCAACGTGCTGAACCAGTTGAATCTGCCGTTCAATATGCTACTATCGTACATGTTCTTGCAGACGCGCTTCAAGCGCGGCCATATTCTGGGCTCCATCCTGGTGCTGTACGGTGGAATGGTGAACTTGATTCCTACTCTTACGGGCCAGGACAACGTCAACACACCGGACCCAAGTGCGGGGTGGATTACTTTGTACATCGTATCACTGGTGCCAGCGGCGGCTTCAAATGTCTATAAGGAAATTGGACTGAAAGACGTGGACTTGGACATATGGTATGCCAACATCTGGATCAGCTTTTATCAGCTTATCATCGGTGCTGCTACAATTTGGACAGTGCGAATCAAGGCATTCAGCGATCCGCCAGTACCTTGGATAGACTTCCCATCCTATGTGGCGAAGGCCCACGAGTGTTTCATTGGCAACGAGGTTGAGCTGAACGGCAAGGTGCTAGCGTGTGACGCAGGTGTGATGGAGGTCTTTTTGGTCTTTATCATTTTCAACACAGTCTACAATCAGCTCATGCTGTATATCTTCAAGGAAGGCAGTAGTGTGCTTTTCGTGGTTTCGTCCGCTGTAGGACTTCCCCTCACCGACTTGCTGTACATGATTCCGTTTCTCACGGGCAAATTTGCTGGCCAGTCATTCACTATCTACGATGGATTTTCGCTTGTCGTACTTGTGATGGGACTGCTGGTTTACCATTCCGAGAAAGAAGAGCGTAAGCGCGGCTCACAGTCGGTGGAAAAGTCCCCCATGTATGCGTCGCCGTCGTTGCAAAAGACGCATCTCATGCGGAAGCGCCGTGGAAAAGTGGTGTACCGTCAGAGCCCAATGATTCGGCGCACAGGAAGTGGCAGCGAAATCCGACTTTTGGGTCGCAATGCCGCTGGAAAGAACACCTATGGCACGAACGACAGTACCGCATAATTCATGCAGGCGACACCGGATGAGTGGTGCGACCTTCTCGGCAGCTGAAGTAGGGCCCTCTGCTCTTCATGCCACAGTATTTTCGTGTCAAAGTCGCCCTTGTGTAAATACTGGGCTCTTTACTCACTTCTTGCAGCTACTGCCGTAACGCCTTTTTCCGGACCAGCTACTTAGAACGTTGTAAACATGAGGAAATACAACCGTATGGGACGTAAACATTTCACCTCGTGATGAGATAATTATCGATCTTGATGCCTGCCAGTCACGACAAGCTTAGGTGCTCACTTATCAAGCAGAATTCTTCACGGTTTGCACAAACTGTAGCTGCGCTTCATTCCTTCCATATTGCGAGCTATTGCGTATCTTCGGTTTCCAGCTCGTAATGTACTACCTGCGTAAAGGTTGACCCAGCATCACATAGTTTGCCAGGTCTTCCTCCTGATGTTGTCACTTGTTGTTTATGTGGGTCAGCAAGACGTAGTAGCCGCGACGGCAGAAGACAATCGCATATTCTAGTTGCCGGCTGGTCTCGGCAAAACAATGTTTAACGTAAACTTTCAGTTTTGTGCAGCTTTATAGATGCTTAAAGATGCCTATACGACGGTCTGGGCACGGTTATGGCGAATCCTGAGCAGCGTCTACATTACAAGCTTGTGGATACAGCGCAATCGAAATACGTTTCAAAGGGGGAGCGTAACTATAGAAGGCAGCGTCAAGGAATTTTGGCAAACCGGCCTGCGGCAACTCCGGGCGGTCACAAAGCGGGAGTATCGACGGGCCGACACGAATATTCAAGGAGCGCATCTGCTATTATGTCTCAGACAAGTAGCCAGGCAACCAAGAGAGCCATCACCTCGGGTGAGGAGCCCCGACAACCACCGGACTCGTCTGAGACACCGGCGTTGCTAACCAGGCTTAAGATATATCAGACATCCTGCAACCATAAATAGGTTAAATAGACACGTCTGCATCTCTCTCTCTCTAGATGCTTAAAGAGATTGATCCTTGCAGCTTAGCATTTTAGCTGATCGAAAAGGAAAAGGTATGACTCGAATCACTTCCCAATCGGCAGCCAGCTGCAACAACGGACAGAGACGAGACCCTCCGGGGAGCCAGGAAACTGGCCCCCTTGCTTTGGGCGGGAAGTCCCCCATAGTGGGGCCAAGGTAAAAATGGGGGAGGGTTTCTCCTCGCTGCGTGCGCTACAGGAGGCAGCGCAGCGTGCGGCTCGAGAGAGAAGCGGTCCGCAGGATATCCTAGTGCAGGGCACATCGACGATGGACCGAATCACCCTGCAAAACGAAGAAGTTCCTACTCTTCACGGTCTGCCTACAACCCACCGACACGTTCGCTGAGCATGAGCCCGGTCCCACGAAGAGAACCCCCCAAGACTGTGACGACCCCCGTTGAGATCCAGTACCGGTTGTTTATGTACAGTAGCACCGAGCCAGATACTCTTCGTCCAGTGATGCGTCTGGGCACATTTGAGCACGTTGTGAGCCCGAGCCGACCTGAAGAGGAAGAAGTCGACTACGAGGTGATGGCCAGGGATTACGTCAAGATGGCTCGCTGGGACTACCACAGTGGTAACAGGACTCCTAGTCAAGCGTCCTCTGTCCCCTGAATCAAATTGCTCCGAGTGCGAGAGCAGTTCCGCCATCCGGTAGAGTGCACACAAGAATCTAACCCCGGACTTGATCAACGGACGGTTTCCACGGCCCTTTTGGGAGTGCCCCGCCGTGACGACCGACGTCTTGAGCCAGCAGAATGAGAAAGCTAGGAGTAGTAAGACTGTGTCATGGTAGATTGCACGAGGTGTTTACCACACAACCAGACATCCTATTAGTGATAAGTAGCTATAATAGACAGTCTAAGCCTCTTTAAGGTATGACTCGAATCAGCAGAAATAGGGCTTTCTTGACTGATTTATTTGAAACTTTGAAACAAAAAACCAGCCCACATACATTCCTAAAAGACATAAGTCATGATTTTTTTCTATCAGTTTAGGGCACTATTTAGTCTTACCATTTGTATGCTTAAAAGGTCGGGTGAGTGTTTCTTCACGCATGCACATCGTACCCTACCCCCTTGCCGCTGGAAAATGAATTTGCGGCAAATCTAGAAATATATTAATATGGAGAGGTTATCCTTTGATAAAGAAGTTAAACAACATACTCATACACTTGCTGCTCAACACAGTCAACACTCCTGCGCTTTGATGGTACTGCGGTGATCTGTCGCATGTTATCGCGTGTCAGGAGCCTTCCAGCAACATCAATAGTCTTTCTCTTCTTTCCTTGCCCTATCTTCTCCTTCACTAGTAGTGTTAGCACCTTTGATACCACTGCTGGACGGTGAAGAAGCCATTTCGCTCTCTGAGCTACTCTTCCTGCCCCACCATTGTTGAACAAATCAATTCTCCCCATCATTTTTCGGGCACGATATAGGAAAAAGACCAGCCTTCCATCGGTATATTGTCGTTGGTGCGTCATCTTGTTTGTGTGGTGTACGCAGACCAGCGGCAGTGAAAAGTCAGCTGTATTTTGAACGGTCTACATATATTCGTTAAGGGTTATAAATTATCGAAGGATGAGCATTATCATGCACAACTATTATTTTATCCGATCAAAACGCTTAATTTTTTCTTGCTTAAAGCATTGGACAAAAACGTTTGAGTGCACTGATCTGGTCGTGTGCAGTAAAATGAAAGTTTACGTTACTCTGTTTGTAAGTGGGTGAGCCTGTTACATTTAGTTAACACTCGATACTTGTTAATAAGAATATTATCATGAATGTTGATAATGTTCATGAATATCACCATAAGGGGTAATATTCAGAGGCAATCACCTATTGGCTGTTATGGGCCGTCATATCAGTCAACTCTAGCGGTCCAATCATTTTTGTAGGTAAATATAATCAAGCTAGGACTAAGACATCGGATAATGACTAGGACTTAATTATGTTTAATACAGTTTTACTTTCTCCTTCTATTGACCGCGTCGTTCAATAGCTAGCCTTCCTCTGCACGTACGGTGTACGTGAAGTGACGTGCGGCACTACTTACACTGTGCCAGTGTAAGTTGACTTATTCTGCGTCTGTAAAAGGGTTACACATCGAAGAGTACTCGGTACCCTGTGTCTTAGACGCACGGGATGGTATCCCACTGAAAGAGATATGGAATATCTTATCGGCTTATAGGGGCTGAAGGGTGTCAGACACGAGATAGGAAAGATCTTAAAAGATCTTTATTTAGGACATGAGTGCCTAAATGAGGTAATGTTAGGATTAAGATATTCTATAGAGTTAAACGTAAATAAAGTTCAGTTCCCCTTTTGATCTTGTCGAAGACACGTGCCTTGTGAGGCGTCTTTGATCGTTGATCGTTAAGAGTTAGCACCTCTCGCTCAGATAGCTACTCTTGAGCACTAAGTGCTGTATATTCACTGAATCGTTCGGTCCCCTGGAACAGGGACCTTAAGCTTTACGCTTGGTGACTCAATGAGTTTAGTTCTTTAGAACTAATAACGCTCTTTGAGCACTAAGTCTTCCTCTGACTTAAGGAGCTGTGTAACTCCGCTACACTTCGTAGCACACGTAGTCAATCTACGCCTGAGTCTTTAAAGACGGATTCCCAGTGAGGATGGAAAATTTCACTGCCCTCTCTGAGGCCCAAAAGGTCGCGCTTGATAAGCTGACTGCATCTTTGGGTCCAGAGTATGTGGAATACCTTGTATCGCAAGGCCGGAAGTGCTGACTGTACGTGTTGAGGGTTTTTTGCAGTATGAAGCGTCCCTTCTAGGGCAGGTCCAAGACCAAATGGCGTCGGCTATGCCTACACGCTATGTGTCTGTTCCAGACGAAGAGGCTAGGCCTCGTCCACTTAAAGTGGAAGTTAAATATTACTCAGACAAGGAGGGTGAAAACCTCATCCTCTGGATCCGTGAGATTGAGATGGCCATGAGATCAGGCCAGATCAAGCTTGACCATCAACAGGTCTCGCCGGCTATCTCAAAGCTCGATGGAAGAGCTAGAGAATGGGCCTTGACGTGTAGCACGTCGGTAGACTTAGCGTTTCCAGGGATTAGCCCCAAAGATTTCCATACCTATTGGTATGGAGCGTGGATACAAGGCTGGCTTGCTGGTCGCTGAGGCGAAAGTTAAAGGCTTTGAAAGCCTTGGTTGATTTTAATCGATTCGGGGGAGTCTTGCAATTATGATCGACGTCGTTCCCTTGAGGAAGTCAGCTTTATGCTGAAGCGCTTACATCGCATGAGGGTGATTCCATCACGGTTCGTTTAGCGACTGGGAGACGCGTCACTGTACCTAAAGTTCTTTGAACTTAGTTATAACGTTTTTGGACTTTAATAGCATTGAACGCTGTCTTGTCCTTGATTTGGACTCGAGATATAATCTCATTCTAGGTATGGCTTGGCTTGAACGCCATGAGCCATGGATTGATTGGAGGCCTAAGACCTTAGGCACTACGCGCAATGTTTCTAGCGAAGTTTTGGAGAGTCATGAACCCACCTTTGCTAGGCAACAAAAGCACTATTGGTGCGAGCCTTTGAAAGAAGATGTCAATGTGCTGGACATTGGAATGTATGAGTTAGCTAACTCCAATGTTGAAAACATGAATTTCGAGCGTAGCTCGTTGAATATTAATGATACGGCATGTGCTCCGTTGAGTGTTACTTGTTCTGATAACGAGTCACTGCATGCTGAAAGCATGGTTGACCTAGGGCCGAGTTATCAAGGATGTGATTCCTTTGATGTGTGTGTGAGGTGGCACGTAAAAATTCACCGAGTGCGGTCGGCCGTGAAGGCACCACACTTAATGTCGGTAATGACATCAGCTCTCGTATAGAGCGTACTACTACTAGTCGTAACCACGGGGACACTATTGTCGCGACCCAAGAGGGGTGTAAGGTCTCATCGAAGAGACGACCTGGACGCCAGGTGGCAACTGTTAAGCGCCAGGCGTCCGAGCAGTCACATAGTGACAATAGTGATACACTATATACACTTGTCAACGGAGTTGAGGGCAATGTTATCCTGGAAACCCTTCCATCTTTGGATGCTCTGTTAGAGCTAGACGAAATGTCTGATGGCGAGTTTAGCCAGGCCTTGAAGGCAGGCGATTTATCCGAATTAGTGGTCATTAGACCCGATGTCGAGTTGAACTCGTCCTCATTAATGGATGAGTCGGTCCTAGAGGACACCAAGGCGGCACTCAGTGCCAGAGTAGATCTTCGATCCTTAGAGATCCTTTGGATCCATTCTATCCTTTGGTAAAGAAATTTCAAGATGTGATGTGTCACAACCCACCATCTGTCTTACCTCCCGATAGAGGTGTAAGTCATGAAATTGACCTAGTTCCAGGAACTAAATACTGCGTAACACGGCAGTGGCCTTTACCTAAGGAACAGTGTGACGTCATTGACGATTTCTTTCGTGCTAAGCACGCGGCGGGAGAGTAAGTCGCCCCATTCCACACCTACGTCTTGTGTCAAAAAGCGTAATGGTAAGTGGCGTATTGTGCCCACTTATAATAAGCTCAATGCTGCCACTATCCCGGCTCAGACACCAATCCCCAGAAAGAATGCTCTTCAGAACAATATGGTGGGATGTACATTGTACAGTGCGCTCGACTTAGTCGATCGTTATTACCAGCTGCTCATGCGAGCAAGCGATATTCCGCTAACAGCGATTAGTACCCCGAGGGTATGCTCTGGTAGTGGCTCGTTATGCAACAAGGGCTGTCAAATGCCCTGGCTACTTTTAATTGTCTGGTGACGCAACTATTCAGACCTCATCGAGGCTATGCACAAACGTACTTTGATGATATCTTTGTCCATAGTTGTGCAACGAACGGTCGAACTGATGTGGATAATCACATTGATCATTTACGAGCGGTGCTCGAGTGCATGCACAAATAAATTGTATGCAAATGCATCTAAGTGCATCTTTGGTGCAGAAGAGATTTACTTTCTGGAGTGCTTCATTGGAAAGCGAGGCCTTCGAGCGGACCCCGCTAAGGTAAGGGCCATAGTCAATTGGCCGGTTCCAAAGAACCAGACAGATCTACGTAAGTGGCTTGGCCTTGCCAATAACCTGCATAAGTATAGTGTGAATTACGCAGACATGGCTCGGCCATTATCCAATCTCCTTAAGAAGGATGTGGATTGGTGTTGGGGTAACACCGAGCATTGGGCTTTTCAAGCAGTTAAGGAAAGTATCCTTCATGCGCCAATACTGGCTTTGCCCGATCCTGATCGGCCTTTCAGCGTCGTCTGTGACGCATCTGACTTTGCCATAGGCAGCGCTCTGTTACAAACAGATGTCGATGGACGCGAAAGCGTCATTGCATTCGAATCTAGACAGCTCAAAGCTGCTGACAAGAACCATCCAGTTCATGACACGGAGCTACTTGCTATGAAGTACGCTCTAGTCGAATTCAGAGTACATCTGATTGGCTCAAAGCCATTTGTGATCTACACAGATCATGCATCATTGCGCACTGCGACACAGTCGCCGCATCTCTCTCAGAAAATGGCTCGTTGGCTTTCATTCTTTGCCGAATATAACTTCGAAGCGAAGTATAAGCCAGGAAAGCAAAATGCTCTGGCTGATGCGCTATCGCGCCGACCTGACTATGAGCTTGCTCACGTCACTACGCTGTCATCGTCAGTCACTGACTTAATCCGTGCGGCTTATGCCAAGGATGAACAATGTGTAGCTTTGCTACGTCCTCTTGGGAGCGAGGAGTCGAAAGACTCGGACATAGAATTGTCGGCACGTTTACGTGCGAGGCTACATCCATATTCTATCGATAATGGCCTGTTGTGCTATCGCACATATATTGAGGATAACCCTCATATTGCTGTCCCTCATGATGAGGAGTTGAAGTATCGAATCCTCTATGAGGCACATGATAGCGCTTTAAGTGATCATCTCGGTCGTGAGAAGACCTATAGCTCAGTTAGCCAGGCTTATTGGTGGCCCAAACTATACAATTGGGTGAGCACCTATGTGCGTACGTGTGAAACGTGTCAACGGGTGAAACCCTCAGCACATGTGGCGGCGCTGCTGGTTATTCTGCCTGTGCCCACTGGGTGTTGGGAGTCCATGAGTATAGACTTTTTGTTTGGCGTGCCGAAAGATTCGGAAGGCAACACTGGCATTGTGGTCTTTGTTGACCGATTGAGCGAGATGGCTCATCTAGCGGCAGTGCCGGACTCTATTGATGCCGAAGGTACAGCGAAGCTGTTTATCGATCGTGTGTTTTGACAACATGGTTTGCCAGTGGAAATTGTCTCTGACAGAGATCCCCGCTTCACTGGGCAGTTTTAGAAGTCCATCTTCAAGGTGCTCGGCACCCGTTTTGACATGTCCACAGCGGATCATCCGTAGACCGATGGTCAAACTGAGCGTGTTAATCGCGTCATTAATGACATTTTGCGCAGTGTTTGCGCTGATACGCCTATGCGTTGGAGCTCCATGCTCCCTGTTGTTGAATTTGCGTTGAACAACGCTGTTCATGCCTCTATAGGCTATACTCCGTTCTACGTAAACGGTCTCACCCACCTTCGCGTTCGGTTGACGCTACCACTATGTGGTTCAGGGCTTGGTGGGGGAGAGGTTGCCGATCGGCTTGGTGATATCAGCCCTGCTACTATTCAAAAACAGGTAGGCGAGTTTCTCGCAACGCGAGTGAATGTCTTAAGA
Organism: Hyaloperonospora arabidopsidis Emoy2; assembly: GCA_000173235.2. NCBI lineage: Eukaryota > Oomycota > Peronosporomycetes > Peronosporales > Peronosporaceae > Hyaloperonospora > Hyaloperonospora arabidopsidis. The sequence continues at coordinate 356,514 of JH598253.1, forward strand.
CATGTGCGTGACGCAATGGCTGAAAGCCAAGACCAACAAAAACAATAAGCGGATGCTAAAGGCGGAAGCTGTATTGAAAGTTATGAGGTTGGTGACCGAGTCTTACTAAATGCTAAAAACCTACCTACAATGTAGTGTCTGCTGTGTATAAGACAAAGTTTCGTCCTCACTTCATTTGACCATTTACGGTCGCGGCCAAGAAGGTCTTGCGTATACACTCAACTTACTGCGCGAATTGCTTACACACCCCGTGTTTTAGGTTGGCCTCCTTAAGCCGTATCGGGCTCCATCCCACGTGAACTTGGAGGCGCTTGCGCCGCGGAAGTTGGCTTTGCCCCAGGCTGCTGCATTCGAATCAGGAGGTCAAGCTGGGTCTTCATCCGTGTCTGAATCGTTTCAACGTCGACAAGAGAGCTTGCACCACGTCAAGATTGCGCTGGGTCTGGCCCAAAGTCTTGCAAAGACTTTTCACCTCGTGAACCAAAGCCTCATGGGCTGCAGCCGAGACACCGACCGCCACCGGCGTTGCTTGACCAGCAAGAGAACCTCCAGTTCCATATGGAGAAGATACTGCAACGACATCGTTGTCGTGGTCAATACCCGTATCTGGTGAAGTGACGGGGATACCCTGAGTTTGAAAACGCATGGGAGTACGAGAAACACCCCGGCAAGATTGCCCATACGCCGTGGATGTTTTTGAACATCGTGGTCAGGGTCATCTCGAGACCGAGGCCGTTTCGCACCACTAGTGGTGTGGATTGGCGGGTTCGTGGTCACAGTCTGACCAGCACTCGCGCTACCGTAGTAGCCGAAGCATAGCGCGTGCGATTGAGCAATTGGCCCCTGGCCTTAAGCTTGGCGTAATCATACCGAAGCTTGCGTTCGAGACGCACATCGGCCACATTGGCATTAGCTCTCAGAGCGTACATACTGCCCAGAAGACGAGTGCGGTGCACCCAGCGAGAGAAGGCGTCGTCTTCTTCGTCCGCTGTTTCGCCTTCGGACAAGATAATGGGTACGCCCTTAATCGGTGGAACGGGTGCACCACATTCTTGCATCTCAAGGCGTGCCTTGTACTGACTTCGCGTTGTCAGAGATAGCTCCAGGTACCTCTCACGAAGTGCCTGGCCACTTGCCACTTCCTCAGGAAAAGTAGCACCAGGACCAATGGTCCACGTTACCAACGTTTGGCCAGTCGTTTGACGTAGACGTTCCTTCACACTGAGTGGAGTGAACACATAGTCACGCTAGTTCTTAAGGGTCGTGAACATTTGTGCATGGCGCCGATCACTTTCTTCTCGTTGAACAGTCAACTGTTGCTGCTCATCGAGCGGGTTGGTGATGATTGCATCATCCGAACCGGGTGTTGAATGCGTCGCCAATGGCGCATTCGCATCATTACGTTCAGAGAACGGACTTAACGTAGTCGGAAGTTGTACCTCATGCTTGGGTGTATCGGACATTGTCCTTGCATCACCCGGGACACTTGTATCGCTACCATAGTCCACTTTCTCCTCCATCCCGAGGTATGCACAAATAGTCTTTGACTCGTTAGACGACGAGGACATGGTGCTAAAGCTTTGCGTTACCGTGAGGTTAACCGCAAGCGCACTGACCTCGTTGCGGAACAAAGTTCGATTGCCGGTTGGATAAACGGCAGTCTGGTGGGGAAGAGTGTAACGGGGTTACACATCGAAGGGTACTCGGTACCCTGTGTCTTAGACGCACGGGATGGTATCCCACTGAAAGAGATATGGAATATCTTATCGGCTTATAGGGGCTGAAGGGTGTCAGACACGAGATAGGAAAGATCTTAAAAGATCTTTCTTTAGGACATGAGTGCCTAGATTAGGTAATATTAGGATTAAGATATTCTATAGAGTTAAACGTAAATAAAGTTCAGTTCCCCTTTTGATCTTGTCGAAGACACGTGCCTTGTGAGGCGTCTTTGATCGTTGATCGTTAAGAGTTAGCACCTCTCGCTCAGATAGCTACTCTTGAGCACTAAGTGCTGTATATTCACTGAATCGTTCGGTCCCCTGGAACAGGGACCTTAAGCTTTACGCTTGGTGACTCAATGAGTTTAGTTCTTTAGAACTAATAACGCTCTTTGAGCACTAAGTCTTCCTCTGACTTAAGGAGCTGTGCAGCTCCGATACAGCGTCAGTACAAGTCATCAGTCCCTATTTACACTGTTCGATGCAGTTCTAGAGTCTCCGAATGACTTTCGATACCAGGAACCGCTTCGGTATTAGTCGCCCTGTCCATCTTCCGAGCAATAAACATCCGACCGACTACCGGGTGACGGTCCGAGGACAAATCGTGCACGTGGAGATGCACAACCTACCAGATTTAGCAGGTGCTTGCATTTCAGGTGGACCAACACTGGGGGACTTTCAACTGCGTTTTTCCCTCTGTTTCGTTATTAATAATCACACCACAGGCTCTCGCCTCACAAACTGGCTCTAGCAGCTTTCTCATCGTACATTGACTTCTTGATCGTATCCATCCATACTTTCTACTGGTTTTCGTTACCATTGCTTTCGGCGCGTTGTGACGTTAGTCTTCATGCCGAAAGCTGCTTTCGATCAATTACAACGCAGTGTAGCAGGTGGCCGTCGCTGCATCGTACATTACCGAATCATATAGACAAGCTGGGTTATCTTTTGACTCGAGTATGGGGGGGTAAACGCGAGCCATACTTAACCCCAGAGCAACGATTTCTCCCAACGGGGTCCAACTGCTCACCTGCCGCTAGACCCTAAGTTTTGACGTAGACGGCAATGTTACCTGATTAAGAACCAGCTGTCGGTCATATCCTAGTTCAATACAGCCCACCTTCTCATTATATCACAGGATGCTCGATAGCGACACTTTTCTATACGTTATCAAACGTTACTACTTAGGAAAAGGTTAAATGTACCGTTCGCGAGTGAACTATTATACCGGCGATTTGTTTTGGCCAATTAAAAAGATAGGGGAGCAAGCTCCTTTCAGTTTGGAGAACTGAATCAAGTTGCTAGACTTATATCACAGCAGTCACTGAAGAAGGAGTATGATGCTGTTAATGTCTGTATTAATCCAGTACAGCTAACTTAAGTAACGCGATCAGCCTTTGCTTATCAGCGTTCAGTATTTGCTTATGTGTGGTGAGAGAGAAGATAGTAGTGAGCGTTCTTTAAAAAACGAAGACGGCTTTTCACCGGGATTGCTTATTGAAAAGTGAGTTGTATTCTATAGGTTTCGCGATTCGAAACCAATGGCTCTCAGCCACTAACGCTACCTGTCCTTTCTCCTCCTTGACTCTTAGTCCTACCCTTGAGTAATTACTTCTTGTAAGATATCTGCAGTAAAAACTCTGCTACGTCTTATCCAAAATGGTAGTGTTTTGCGTGGAGTGGAGGACGTAGCTTCGGGAGGGTCGAAACTCTGGTGAACCCCAAACACCAGGTCGTGAGTATCAGTCACAATTAACTTTACCACGCTGGGACTCGAACCCGCCATCAGCCGCGTGATGTCTCCCTGACCAGACGACTGAGCCAATCCGATATCTTGTTGCGGCTACAAGTCACAAACTAAAAAAAACGTACAAAATAGACAACTACTCCTAATATGAAATATACAACTTACACACATTGTTGCAACATCACTTGCTCACAATGTGATCATATTCACCGTTGGTCGATTTTAAGCCAATCACAAGCATCCGAAGTCAATCTTTGGCTAGGTTACTATTGCACCACAATAGTGACCTAGCCAAGGAGTGACTTTGGATATACCTATACCTATGGGGGGCAGGCGAGATCACACTTAGTACGGGTAAGGTACTTCTAACCGCGTTTTTACGAACCTAAAAACAAAAATAATTAAAAAGCGACACGCACAAGGAGAGAGACGCACACACAGATAAGTACGATTTAAAAAGTTCGGCATTTACCTTGCGCACAGTCACTAATAGCTTCAACCGACGGGCTTGCAATTATATAGAACACTTTATGTTTTCGGCCCATCACTCCAACGTTTGAGTGACTCAAACCTTTCTCCAAAACCTACAGACTCTAAGTTGCTACCAAAACTATACCTACTCCTCGCACGCACTCCACCTATGAACACTGGACGCCTAATAACTTGACAATTATAAGAACTTGCAAAAAACTCACTGAAATGCGTCTGCCACGGGCGGCAAGGGCGGCAAGCATTAAAGCGGCGTTGTCAGTTTTGAAGTGGAGCACCCCGGGTGCGGAGTTTTAGGGGAAGATTTATGCAATCACGTAGTTCGATCAAATTAGCACTCCATTTTGGAGATAATATTAAGTGGTGCGGTGGAGATGCTCTAAGGGGGAGGACAATATGCCTTCATTTTCGCTTGGGAGTCTCAAGCTCATACATTAAACAACTTGGATTTTAAGACCTTTAATTTGTTTATAGAAGATATATCTTGGTCATTGTTATTTTCACCATACTTTTTACTATTTTCACCACACTTTTTTTCTATTTCCACCACACTTTTTTTCTATTTCACCACACTTTTTCAAATCCACCACACTTTTTAATATTGACACCTCGCAATAACTTTTGTTTGAGTAAATACAGGCGCACCAAGCCACACTACACTACCTTACAACAGCATCACTCCTACCCCTCCCTCAACTACTATCTCCTGTGAACGCACCCTCGACTTGCCAAAAACATGCCAGTGATGATTTCAAAAAGATCGGGTTATTTTTATTTATATAGTTGTGCGCAACTTGCCATTCGGTCTGCTGAGCAACCACAAACAAGTTGTCACCTTTTAGTGCCTTACGCTCTTCCTGTCAATGTAGTACGTATTTTAATACGTCTCGGGAAGTAGCTAAATGTTTTTAGACCACTAGGACTTGCTTCCTCGCCCAAACTTCTTGGGCATAATAACAAGAACTCTTGATCGTCCTCTCGCTTGAGTAGAAGCTGATAGAAGCACGCAAACTTTTAAAAAGATTCAATCTCCTGTATACAATGGACCGTCAAACTTGCATCCAGTGAGATCCTTAGCACCTTTGTATATGGTGTCTTGTCTTAAGCAATGTATACACCCTGGGTCTTGCCCGTACGCGTCTTACTGGCACTCGTATACAAAGTCAGTGACTGTATACACCTTGAGTTTATAAAACACTTACTCGCTGTTGACAGCATACACTTCCCACCGAGGGTATCTTCTATAGCAAATACACCCCCTCTACGATTCATAGTCTTGACTCACCCTTCATTTTTACTCATTGTCGCTTGTTTCTCATGTTGCGGACGCTGGCGGGTATACAATTGTAGCTAGGCTTATCATCCAGATTTTCTATCGGATGGTAAAGCGATGGATGGCATTCTCTATGGTATGATTGAAAATAATGTGGAAAATATTGAAAAGAAGAAGATTGCTGGGCACTTGATGGTAAAATGCAAAGTGAATATATTTAGGTCCTTAGTTCACAAACTTCTGCTGTTACTCTAAGCCTACTGGATTCTGCCTATACGTTATTAATCGCCACATCGCGCATTACTAATAGTCTAGTAGCACATTACTAATTGTCTAATCGCACATTACTAATCGTCTAGTCGCACATTACTAATCGTCTAGTCGCACATTACTGATCGTCTGGATGTATGTTTCTAAACATAAAACGTACCAAAAGTGGGGGACGTCACTGTCTGGCAGAACAGTGCTGGAGAATCCCAAACACCAAGTCCTGAAGGCTTAACTTTCGCACTGGGTATCGAACCCGTGACCTCTAGCTTGGTGCTGCCACATCAAACCACTTGAGATACGTGCATAGTACCAAATCTGGTCGCCGAGGCGTTCCTATAACAACAGAAATGGCTTGACATCTGGACTGCAAACTCGCTGTTGGCTACCGAAAGGCATAAGCCAACCAGGGACAGGTAATTATGTGCGGAAAATTAAGCGAATTTGCTGGCTCCCGACTAATTTCCACAATTTATATCGATGTTACAGCTGCGAAAGTCTCTACTATCTGTGTAAGATCATGTGGTGATTTACTGTATATGAGGTGCGCCTGTAGTTATTCAAACAAATGGTATGGTGTGGTGGAAATAACAATTTCTTATATATTTTGTGCTGCTCACCCTCTTGGTGCGCTTGAGTGCTATAATACACCCATCGTTTGAACCACCTGTCGTGGACAGCTTTATGTGCCTGTAGGAAAGCCCTTCGAACAAGATATATGTGTGGTTGACAAGAGTGTAATTACGTAGTGATGGAATCTAAGTAATGGGTTACCTGTATATTGTCATTGATTATCTACATCAACAGTTCGATGCTTAAAGCAGTAATGACAGTACTATGTACAGGATCGATAGGCTGACATCGTCGACCCGTCGCTATGCTGAAGGTGATGCAGGTGCTTCTAGCACTTGTGCTACTTGGCAACAGGTCCTTGATTGTACCCTTGTAGTCCATACCAGCCACATCGTGGAAGTCGCGTAGGATTTAATCTATTCTCAATTTCTCAGATTAAGAAAAATTGCGGTGGGTAGATCCTTTTAAACGCCCGCGTGTCCTTACCAGCACATGATCACGGATGGCAGCATCTGAATAAGCGATAGCGATCGTATAACATCCTTTGATGATGCATGTCAGAAATAGCTTACATATCGCTAAGTCCTTTCAACACAGCGTCGTAACCGAAATATTAGTATGTGACTGATTTGGTGTCAGTCCTTCGTGTTGAAGGTATTAACATCCATCAATGCTAGCTGAAATCTTATAATGTTAACAAACGTCGTGATGTGATAAATGGATGACGAAAAGGGTGGTCCATGCAATTTGTCATCAGATTTTGACAGTCTTCTGGCTCAAGTATCTTGAGACATTAACTATGGGCCGCAAGTACACCTGCGACGGAAATCTTGCCCATTTCTACCGCAAATAGAAACCATAGCTGTATATCGACGATGGTGCGATTCCTTGCGTCTTGATGGATGACAGTATTACGTTGGCGTGGCAAGCCAAGCCGAGAGCTTTGATCACCGATTATAGATCGTTAAAGGTCTACCATTAAATATCCAAACAAACAGGATCACCGAGGCTAACATGATGCTGATAAACTCATTGTGGATACATTCAACCACTTCTTGACAGCCGCAAGCGCGATCTCGATACGCGAAGTTGTCAGATATCCGTAATTTTGATACAGCAGGTGACATGAGATGAATGCGGTAAATGCACGACAATAATTTGTCTACCAAGCAGACTTTAAATTTAATTACTTGCTTATAGTAATTGATAAAGGTTCATTCGCATAAAACGGAGGCTTATTCGCTCTCTTCATTAAAGGATCTAAATTGAGATAACCGCTACAAGAACAACCCATTCCACTACTTTTCTCTAGCTATACTGACCAGATAAGCAGAGCATAAACCCTAGGAAATTTAAAGACCAGTGTTACAAGTCATCACCTTTCGTTTCTGAACCTGATTCAGGTGTTGCCTTACGGTCAAAGACACATAGACATCCTGGTTGTTTACTAGGGTCGGTTTTGTTATGAGAAAAGGGTGCGTGGGCGAAAGAGGACTTCAACTTCACTTAGGAACGCAACCAAGATAGGCTACTCAACCTTTAATTTAAAAAATGGGTAGCCTATCTTGCTCGCTCCAGTTGCTTTTCTAGCGAATCATTTAAATATTAAGAACCCAGTCCCTGTATAGATGTAGTCTGAAAAAAAATGCCCCAGATAATGAGAAAATAAAAATGACCCAAATAATGAGAAAATAAAAAAATGCCTCACGTCCTCGTATACTGAATTACCCAAATAATGAGAAAATAAAACGCCTCACGTCCTCGTATACTGAAGTTAACGTTGTACACATATACCGAGATTATCTTCAATAAAGGACTTATTCTATTATAATCACCATTCACACGCAATATGCTGATATGTCTGACTTACTAAAACAGATGATTCCTTTATCACGGTCACGCGGATATTCACCAAACCATTGTGGACTTATGCTACGCTTGCGAATCAATGACGTATATTGCGTCAATAAACATTTGCCACGTGCAAAAGGGAGTAAGCAAGGTGACGTATATAAAACATGGGTCGAATCTAGCGGGTGTATAGGCCCTAAACAATCAGAAGCGCCACTATTTACTACCAATTTATTTTATAAGTATACAGTAAGTAATTTTGAAGCACATCGAAACGACGTAACAGGTGGTGTGGCACCAGTATGATATTTAGAGGGCCGCATGCCAAGTGCTGGCGGATACAGACCGTTAAATTCTTGTTGAAGTCCGTATAGTACGTTTCAATACAAAGTGTATTCATTTCTTTAGAATATGACATGTATGCTGGAGTGAGCTAACACTTCGACCAAATCGAATGTCTTGTGTGTGTCGTCATTACCTCTTTGCTCTGCAATTCCAGCTTGCTGTTATTGAGGGGAATCTTAACAGCACCGACTAATCCGTGTAACAACAATAAAATGTCGCCATCAGCACTGGTAAAGTCTTTTCGAATTAATAAAATAAGAGTCAGACAGGTAGAAGGATTTATAATAGTCTATTAAATGATTAAAAACGCTAAATTAACGACAGCGAATCGTATTCCTATCCGACAGCAAAACAAGTTCAACAGCAGCACTGTATTACCAACAACACCACAGGTTAGTAGACATACGAAGAAAACTAACAGCAGTAACAATAACAACGACATCAGCAGCAACAACACCAAATTTAGCAGCAGCAGTATCAAAAACAACTGTATCAACATAAACTACTTACAACAACAATAACAATGGCTACAGCCACAGCGATAGCAGCAACAACGACACCAGCAACAACGAATCTAGCAATAAAACAGCAGCAACAGAACGAAAATAATCGTAATAACAATATGGCATTAGAAATCAATAATAACCCTAACAAAAACAATACCATTAATTACAACAAAATCAATAACGATTGCCTGCATTTACGGCCGCGATCGATGATACATATACGCGATTACAACTCCCCTGTACTTTTTGCACCCGCAACTGGTGGCTGCAAGCGCGGCACGCCCGCGGCAGAACCCCCAACGCGGCTCCCCTGCAGGGCGGTAGGGGTGGGGGTTCAGCACGGCCATTCAAAAAAAATTGAAAAATGATAAACGAAATGATTTTTATGTGTACCACATTAACTAGAGTGTACCAGGACATGGGGCATTTTTTAGGGACTGACTAGGTAGACCCCCTACTTGCTACGCGGACACCCCTGGATAAAAGATATTATAATTATCTTATAATGCCGGTGCCTCTATTTACAAAGCGGACACACTTAAGGTAAATGATTTAATAATTATCTTACAATGCCGGTGCCTCTAATTACAACGCTAACACCCCTTGGATACAGATACAATAATCATCTTACAATGCCGGTTCCGACTGAAATTATCATAAATTAGGGAGATAATAACAGTGCAATACAGAATGTTAGAGCCTCCTCTACTCCTCTTACCACCTTACCACACATCACGTTATATGTATAAACATATTTGTGTGATCTCGCCTTACTTTGGCATAACCCCTTCCTCATACCATGTTTCAGTGTATCCCAGAGACATTCACGGCTCAAACTACGTAGCCATGAAAATTGATAGGGAAGAGCAAATGAAGCAAGTGATAAAAGATAAATAGATGAACGAACTGCGCTCTGCACTTTTGCTAGTGATTTAGTACTGACTATTCGACCTTTCGTTTGATCCACTATAAAAACCTTATGTACGTACTGCACAGATGCCTGAGCCACCGCCTACCGACAATGTCGGTACAAAACTTCGACATCGGTATCAATGAACGAGAAAATATGTAGTGAAGTAGTTGGATATCTTCATCAGCGTAAAGTTTTTCACCAATTTGTCTTACCGATATCTGGCGTTGGTAAGGCCACCGGTGTATCCGTCAAACCTGCGATGAACCGAACGACAACACTATATCGTACACATATACAAAAATAGAGTCAACAAGTGCAAGAGGGACGACCATAATACCGTACCGAACGCGCCGGCGCTGTCTCTGTGGCTTACACGACATATCGCAATGTTCATCAGTCGTGAAAAGTCACGTTTTAAGTTTCAGGGGGACACCGGCTTAGTAAGATAATTTTAATATCTTTTGGGGTTTCTTAAAATTCCCGGTCGTTTTTGCGAAATGCCCACATTCAGACGATTATTTATTGCGTCGCTTTTCTGGATGTATGCACCCCTCCTTCTTTACAGGTCAGACAGTGGGATTCGGAACTTATTTGTTTGCTTGGCAAAGTGCTGCCATAGTATTCGTGGCTTGACATTCCGTCGCAGCCTAATAGCCACATTCGGTCTGAAAGAGGTAGCAGTACCGGGAAATGCTAATGGGTAGGCCATTCCGCGTCACGGCTACTGAAAATTCGCAATTACAATAAGCACTTGAGTATCTTTGATAGCAGTGCACGACCCGTATGTGGGTTCATAATTCAGCGATATCCATAGCGTGCGCAAATAGGACAGGCCACGTGGACACGGTAAGAACGGGTGTACCTCGTGAGGATGCCGACGTGAAGCATCCCTGCTGATGTTCATCGCAGGGCTAGGAAAAATGTGCGACGTTTGCTTATTCAAACACGGGCATCGCGCAAACATCGGCGCGGGTTGCAAATGAGCAATGTCCCGAGGCGATCGTACTTATATAATGTATATTTACTCGTTTTTGAAGGGTGCCAATTGTGGCCGAGAATGACTGACAGCTTTGTACTGCTATTGTAAAGCCTCGTTGCATTGTAAACTACACTTGGCGCGGGTGGTACGTCTTGTTACAGGTACAGCAGCCTGTTCCTCTTACTTGCCAGCAGCTGTATAAGATACGAGTTTACGGCTATTCCAACCGATAAGTACCGCCCCTTGACCGAACAGCTAACTTCACGGGCTTCCAACTCTGAAAGAAGTTCTCTTCCGCCTATTGGAGATAATTGGTGGATTTTGAATGATGCCTTCTTCCCTTTACGCATTCCATGCACACTTGATACTCGAGCTGCCTTTCTATACGCAGAGCAAACTCATTTCGGCGCGCATAGGCAAATGCTACATCATCGGCAGAAGATTACGCTTTCACATTGTTTTGTTAAATGTGCCTCTTGCGGTGTCCAGCTCGCCGGTAATATATCGCTGGTTGGAGTTGCCATTTCTTGTAGGCATTCCGGTGGCATGGAAGCGATGTCACCATTGGTGTCAGTCATGTAATGTATGCTATGGAGAGGGTCATCGAACGAAGAAGGTCCGAATCCACTGTCTGACCTGAGAAGAAAGAGGGGTGCATACATCAAGAAAAGAGACGTAATGAATAATCGTCTGAATGCGGGCATTTCGCAAAAACGACGGGGCACTTTGAGAATTCCCTATCTTTTATCCAGGGGGTGTCTTCTTAGTCCCTATTCATTTTCTAATTATCTGGGGCTTTTTATTTTCTAATTATCTAGGGATTTATTTTGTATTTTCGTGATTAAATGGGGCACTTTTTATTTTCCCATTTAGTTTTCGTGCACACATGCCATGAGGTCGAGGTTCTGATTATGAATGATTATGAGAACGTTTCAAGAATATTATTATGATTATTTAAGTTCTTTTAAAGAGTTCGACTTCAGGGTATGTGTGCTATAAAACTAAATATATATAGGTAATGGGGGTTTAAAACAGAACTGACTCGGAAATAATTGACTCGCTTGAAATACGGGTGGATAGCCTACAAACGCGGTCTCTTGCTACAGTTATTATGTAAACACACTCATATGCTACCATATTCAAAGTGTAATGTATTTACGCACTTGCTTCCAAAGCTCCTTCCGCGAAAATATTTTCCTTGAAGGTCGTGATGAGTGATACTAGCTTATCTTCCGGTACTTTCCTCCCACTGAAACTCATGACAGTATCTAGGTCGCGAAGGAAGATGACCAAGACTGTGCGAGAATGGCTCTGTAATAGCCGTCCAAACTATTACAGAGCCATTATTTCATGCACAGGCTTGGGCACCTTCCTTTGCGACCTGTTCTGCAAAATGGAATAGCATCAGCATAGTGTGGTTCGCAATGTGCAGGGATAACAATACCGCATCCGGTCTTTTGAAAAAAAGATGATTAGAAAAGGTTAACCCGAAGAGTGGGATGTTCCTACGTCTATGTTTCCCTTTTTAGCAAAAATTGGACTATGAAACCTTTCTATGATTTCCATGAAAGCCATTCACGCTTAACCACCAACGACGAAATTGGGCCAACAAGTTTCGTTTCACGGGACTGTAAATCAAGAATTCCTACAAAAATATATTTCGATTACCAGAAGGAATGTGAATCTACAAGGAGAAGTTAAATTAGCGTGATGGGTTGACCGGAATGAAAAAAAAGCTGATAAAATAAATTTGAACCAGTTGTCCTAATTATCAACTTGACATATACAACCGTACCCGCACATATTCTTCCAGCCTAGGGCAATAATAGAGTTTACACAGCTACGATACAGCGGGCGGGGTATGGTCTTTCCAATTGATTTTTACATTCATAATAACCAGTTCATGATGCCTTTGATGCACGCGTCGCGGGATGCGAATCATCGCGATGCTACTGTTATAATCCGACCCGATTTGTTTAGACTATATATATGTATACATGTATATATATATAAATTAGTATTGATATTCTTCTGACTCATTTCGCTTATATATTTGCAAAGTACGTGATGAGCTGAATAGCATTAGTATATTAGGCAGCCAATTCCTTTTTAGGCGAGTTAATTTTAAGACCCCCTTATCGAACTATTCGATTCACTCCCTTCTTTCTCCTTGGCATACAATCGATTCAAATCATTTTAATTAGTCAATCTTCTCAGTACAGATTGACCAATTTCAATAATCTCAACTCTAGAAAAAAATGAAAAATTGAGTATCATTTTTAAACGGAAGATCGGTATTTAATAATTAACGGGATGGACGCTTGAAGCTTCTGCCATATCCGATGAATGACTCACTTACCGTGAGGAATTTTTTTCAGCAGATAAAAGTTGGGCTGCTGTTTAAGGATGTGCAGTGACTATCAGAACTTTAATTCCCAGTCTTATTTACATATAACAGTGTGACTGTACTGCTTATAATGTGTCTTGAATAAATAATAAGGACGTGATAGAAGCAAATCGGCGTAATAAATAACCCTAATTTATATCTTGAATGTATTAAGAATTTAAAAATGGAAGCTGTAGACGACAGTTAGCGGCCACAGTCACCGAGAATATTGTCCTCCTTCAGAAAATCATCCCAAAATTACCTTGCTAATGCGCAGGTGGAAAATATTCAAAGAATTGATCAATGCTAGTGTCAATCCTGCTGTCGTATTTAGCATAAATGATGAGCAAATTTAGTACTTTCGTAAACTTGTACACTATTTATACCTCACTATTCCACGGGTAGCTTACAGGGTTGCTCTTTTGCCTAGTTTACTTACGTATTTTTGAGAGGGTTATTGGATTTGGCTAATGGATCAGGAAATAGCAACGACCTGAAATTTGCTTACCCAAAAATTTGAAGCTTCAATTTAATGCTAGCAATTCATTGTGATGAATTGTACACATAAAACCAGTCGATAGTATGCTACTTCTTCACATCATCGAATTCTTTTTAATAATATGAAAGGCGACGTTTATGCCAGCCTGGCCATGTAAATTTGTAATTATATTATTCCCAAAGTTTGTACGGACGAACAGGCATAACACATATTATACATGGGCAATGGGTGACTACCAAACCCCGATAATCCGAGGTTATAAATAGTATTCATGGCACCCCCATAAACCACATTTACGAAAAAATGCGAGCAAAGATTTGTGCGATATCGTGCCGCCAGAACCAGTCGATAAACCATGCAAGTAAATAATAGGTACCACAACACGCAATATAATGATCATGTGCCGCCTTCTACCGTTTTGTCTAGCTAGAAGAAGAATAGCAATGGCCATAAGAAAAAGGAGAAAATCGCAAGGTCCTTCGCATATAGCGCCTGAGGGACCTGTGCCGCGAAAGGTAGTATTTGACATCTCAAGCGCTGGTGCCCTCTGCCGCATCAGCGTGGTCGGGCTAGATGAGAATGGGAATGACTTGAATTTTATGAATACGGTGGTAATAACTAGAGACGCTTTTGATGATTTAAAGGTGTCATTTGACCGACGTTACGTGTTGATGTAACGCCGTGGTCGTCCAGGATGACCTAACCGTCTTGATGACAAAAGAATGGTGCTCCCTCTCAACCTGAACATGTAGGAAAGCAAATCAGACCTCGAATCTTGTGCGAGCTTTTAGATACCCACCTTTAGTAATGGCAAGGGATATACGCAAAGCAGAAGAGGCATTGAAGATTGCGCTTGTGAACATGTACTATGCAACAATCCGATGGCTATCATCAGAGGAGCAGCAAAAGTGGTCTGCTTGTGTGCAGCCAAGGGAGCCAACAAAAAATCGGAAACCTTTTCCCATTCCTGCGCGCCGCACAAGAGGTGTTCTCCAGTGAACCCCAGCATGCAGTCCAATTCGACTAGGGGAAAATCCTTACCACGTTTCGAGCTGGTCTGTATGATAAGCGGCTGGACGGTGGTAGGTGTGCGCGGGTGTGAGCTATTTGTCTAATGTTGCAATGAATTTAAGATAGGGGAGCAAGCTCTGGAGCTCGCCCTTTGATATAAGTAATTCAGCTCAAAGAGCTGAATCAAGTTACAAAACACTATACAATATCAGTCACTAAAGAATGAGCTTGATTATTTTAATGTCTGTATTAACCCAGTATAGTATGCTAGTTCAACGCGATCTGCCTTTGCTTATGAGCGTCTAGCATTTGCTTACGTGACCATATTCATTTCGGGATCGATTATTAACCAATCACGTGCGTGCATTACAATAATGACCTAGCCATAGAGTGACTTCGTATATGCCTATATACCTATGAAGGGGGACCGGCTCGATCGTACTTAGTATGTGTAAGGTACGCCAAGTCGCGTTTTTTACAAACACAGACAGACAGACAGATAAGTACAATTTAAAAAGTTCGGCATTCAGCTTGCGCACACTCACTAAAAGCTTCAACCGTCGGGCTCGCAATAAAAAAACAACTTCGTCGACAACTTTTCGGTCTCGACGGATTTATGGTGATCATAAATGGGTTTATAAATGTGCTTTATATGGATACCATACACTCTACTTAAAACTGGATCAACGGGGTTTTAATAGTCACCCACTGTCGATAAATTAGATCCTAAGAAAAACTTTATTCGTCAGATAAACTCAACTTTCTTTATAATAAAGATTAATCATGTTCTTATGCTCATTAAAATGCGCTACATAGCGAAATTATTTAGAGGATAGCTCGAAAAATAATATTTTCGTTAGCCGGCCCAAGTTTTGTAGCTCTGTGGCGCCCGGCAAAACTTTAAGACTGCATATGATTGAGTCAGATTTTTGTATCGATCATCTGATTGGATTTTTTTATATTTATACCATTGGCAGAACTTAATGAACAATAACCTTCTTCTTGAAGTTCTTTACGAGGTTTGATAAGATCCGAGCACAATTCTATCTTTGAGTCAGATTTGGTCCAAATAACAATCAAACGCACCCTATCTTTACCAGCCTTGTTTTGCAAAAAAGAATTATGTTGCAAATTAATACCAACAGTGTGAGATTTTATGCACAATGAAGTAAGTAAACGTTATACTTATCATCATCTGGTGTTCAAAGATCTATTATATATATACCGGTAGCTTTAAGTACACACACATGAATTTTTAAATAAAACTTACACGGTATGTAGACTATTCAATTGTATTATATCCACTATACTACTAGATGTTACGGTAACATCCACTTTATTCCGTCCATTTTGGCCTTATTAATGCTTGTCGTCGTTATTAGGGAGCTTCAACCCTTACTCTCTGGTGATGCAGCTCACAACAGTTATCCCTCTGTTGCTCATTCTCCCGTATCAACATTTACTATTAAAGCCTTTATCAATTCTGTCATTCCGTCTGATGACGCTATATCATGAAGTCATGAAGATTCCCTCTCGTTCGGGTCATTTAAAAGTCAATAGGGAGTTCGTGCACCAAGTCTTCGACATCAACATTTTTGCACAAAATTGCGTGGTGCATAGCGCGTTTTCCTCAGATGTTTGCAAGGAAAAAAATACCGGAAAATTTACGACCGGCAGATGGCCTATCGAAACCGCGGAACGAAAAATAGGTTAGATGTTCGTATGAGATCACGATCATATTCGACAAGAACACGGAACAAAAAAGACCAGGCCGATGCTGGGCTTAAAAACAACGCCGGACATCTTATGTGCTCGAATAAGGTAATGCCATCAGCACTACCGGCGTCGCGGCATGTATGTCGATAAGGTTTCGATACTAAGTTCACTGTTCTTCAAATGCATTACACTCTGGGGTTTCTGCACAGGTGTGTACGCATATATAAAAGCAAGTTAATCTGTTTTATAACTATTATTTTTATGCATATATTATATAGAACCACTTGAGGAAAATTAGTGTCATCTTGAATGCAAGCGATGTCCAAAAAATCGTCCTGAATGCGAAGTTAAATGCTGTAAGCGAGGACACGCGCACGGACGTTTTATGCAGCACTTAGAGGATAGAAAATTCATGGCAGATGTTGAAGAGGAGAAGAGAAAGCTAACATATTCAGCATCCGTTGTAAAGCCTATCTCACAAAATTGCCGATGTAAGTGGTGATCGTTCACTTGTTCATACTTTTAAACTCATTGAGTGGGTGCTCCGATCCATGTTTTGATGTATATCCTTGTGCTCACCTTGTGTACTCGGATGCTTTTTTTGGCTCTTCATTTTGTACTTATGAGATGTCAATCTCTCTCTGTGCGCGAGATCGAAGTTGATTACTGTGCAGACATTTTCACTCGTCGATCTGTTTCCGTTACGTAGAGCTCGCTTGTGTACGGGACGAGTTTGCTCTGGGACCGGTCATATCTCGTTAGAAGTGTGCAATACAATTCAGTTCAACCGCTTTTGCAGAAGATCGCGATACGCGTAGATCGATCCGACGATCTGGCTTGCTACAATATTAAAACTTCTTAGTTTAATATTCTCTTCACTTTATCCACCTCGCGATCCTGATTTCCAGCCTTTTTCCTTGTACAATTCGTCCAAGCGCAGATTGGTGTCTGGTAAGTTCTTGAGCAATCCGAGCTTAAAATGCCAGGGTAGATCTTACTGATCTCGACCAACAATCCTAGACCGGTAATCTGTGTATTGGGACACGTGTGGTATCAGTCGTCGGAAATTACAAATCATCTATCCAGGAAGAATGGAGCGTGAAAGACTCGGCAAGTAGCTGGCATAGAGCTGAAGTCTTTAAAATAAAAAGGGAGAAAGAATATTGAGTAGGAGGGATAACAATATGTAGGGTAGGATATTCGGGTGAAATTAATGAAAAATAAAAGTCTGGCGAAATCACCTTCTGGTGCAATCAACTTTGGTTCAATCCTTTATGGTGCAATCGTTTCTGTCGTTTTTTCTAGTGTTCTAACAGGTCACCCAAAATACCACACATGTCATACCATCCGCTGATCTGTGATAATTAGCGTGTAAAAAAGGCGGGAAATTCCCACGCGCTCAGTGATTTCGCCCTTTTCAATCGTGATTGTTCCGTTGTAGTCAACTTGGCGGATGAAAAACGGCCCTGTGGCCACTGCATGAAATTTAGCTCGGAACTTCTAAGGTACTTGTAACATCACGTAGCTGCTTGGGTTGTAGAACGGCTCCAGCAGTTTGCTACTCTCGTGGCCACCTTCTGCGAGGGATCGTCAAAACCACGCTTTTAGAGGTAGCTCCAGTTGGCATTATAGATCTGACGGGAAATCATATCTTGTCCGGAAAGAAGCTTACCTGGTGAAGCATTGATAATGCTGTGATAGCTGACTTGAACGGCGAATTCCGCAAAATGGATGGTGATCTACCAGTCATATCCATATCGGTAGCGGATGAGGCTCAAAATCTCGATATGGAAACATTATCAAATGCATTGGCTTGAGGTCTCTTGCTCGTGATAGTCTCAGACTGTATAACATAGCTTCAAAGCATATAGTGGAACTATTCTCCGGTAAAATCTGATTCTTGGTCGTGTATAACGTTTATATGTAGTGGGTAGCGACAAAATACATTTACTATCGAAGCTCTTGGCCGTGTTAGAGAAGATTTATCAGGCTGAATTCCCACTTCCAGCCATCGCGTAGCGTAATCGTTCATGGTAATCCGCAGAAATTGTGGCCACTAAGGTCGACGTGAACAGTATCAAAACGTTCCACCGTCGTGAGTGTTCGAGGAGGCAATAATCCATAATCTTGCCTGCCTCCATGTACCTTGGATTTCTTGCAAACAAGACAGCTTATTGTCGCTTCGGTTTTTGCGTCTTTATACTGGGCCAGTAGATCTCATAAGCAGCAGCTCTGGAACTCGAAAGTGACACAGTTTTGTTGAATGATGTGAGTAATATGGTTATTGAACAATGATTATTAAAACAGCTTTGCAACTTGCAAGTTAACAAGTGCATCTTCAAATGACTGAGTAGAGTGGAATAGGAATCGACAAACTCAAATAAACATGAGCATGTTGGTAGTTTATCTATAACTGCTTAATAGCAGATTGCACCCTACGTTCGTCTTGAAAGATCTTCAATCAAATTGTGAGCTGTTGCCGCGTTCTGTTATGCAGTCGACCATAGTGAACGAGGGAGAGTTAAAATATTTCGTCGAGAAGTTATTCACGGCGCGGCGCGAGTCGTGATTGAAGAAATCGTCGTAAGCCGGCGATGGGGAGCTGTCCATTTTGTTTCATATGTTGACAATAGTGGATATGTGGTGCAGCTCATCTGGGCAGTAGGCTTCTTGATGTTAGATCATCTATGAGAGAGAGAAAGAGAGCGAGAGATTATATGGCTGTCGATTGATTTTATCGCGCTACAAGTCGAAAATCGTCTAAGCCAGGAATTCAACGCTGGACGCAGTGGCAATTCGTGGCACTTTGTAAGATGTAGTGTTCGTCACTACACTCTGGTGTAAAAAGTTAAAGCAAGGCATGCAACTGATCCCCTACAACCGCCGTTTCTGCTCCTCTGTGTTTTCGCATAGCCAAGGCGCATAATTGCCGCGCCCCCCGTAGTCCAACAGCATACGACACTGGCGGACTTCGTGGACTGCGCGCTTTGAAAATAGCATCATTTTTAAAATGAGTGCGTCATGCAGATAGATCTCATCAGGAATAACAGTCGTCGCCACACCGGTTCGCCCTCCGCGACATCATCTCGAAACCTCATGATCGTCGGAGACTGCTGAAAAACCGGGATTTATAGAGTCTGGCACAGCTGCCGAAGCACCTAGATAAGACATGGAGAGTAGCGAAAGCTCCAGTCCAATGTATGAGAAACTTGTCCCAGCACGCGCGCGCCCTTGGGCAATGTTAAACAAAGTTGTAGCAAAGTTCAGGCACCCCGTGAAACGCCTGTAATGCACGGTAGCTGTTTTCCGTGGGACGCATCGCATGATATACATTAAGTTGCTTGGTGGCTATGCTATAGGACGTCCAACTCGATAGTCGCACATCATATTGTCATGCTTTCAGACCTGGGGAGGAAGCTGATAGGCTACCGCCCGTAGCCACGTATCCGTGCAAAATTTTGCATCCAATCGCCCCAGAAGGGGTCTTCATGGGAGGGTAAGCTTGCGTTTGTGTAAATGAAACGCCCGTCGATTTATTCCCTGACGCATAGAACCATTATGAACCTATTGGAGCACGGCCCGCGCGTACCGATGATGGTTAGGTGTGCGCAAAAGACCTGTCCGTGCCGCCTGAGGTGCGTAGCTCAGCTTAAATGCTAACCGTCCGACTCCGTGTCTAGCTCCGGTAGATCTGTCTCTAAATACCAATGCAGCACGTCGGCGGCGGTCATTTCAAGAGGTTAAAAAAGCTAGTCGTAGTCCATGGCAAAAACGTAAAAACAAGACATGGCTGGAGTGACTTTGATGGGCTTGGAAACGAGTGACAAAATTTCTAAGTGACTTAGTATATTATCATTTCAGCTACAAGTATGGTATTTACTGAGCAACTAAATAAAGATCGACCAAAGTAGAGATGATAGAGAGAAAAGGCTGATATCTACGAGCTAAGCAGTTTATCTGTTAATCACCATTTACTAAGTCAATAATTATTCCACATGGGTGATTTGGTTGGACACAGAGCAACACACGTGCTGGTCAGTTTCTGTTTATAAGGTCTAGTATAACACTATTAGCATTGTCTTGTACTGGACTTCACCATTAGAGTGACTTAGCGTCAGATGATACAAACGGGTCAGATCTTCGCGCAGACTGTCGGGCACGATGAAGCGCTTTTAATATGCAACTAGCATATAGCCTAGTAGCGGGAGAAGCTGGTAGTCGGGATGATTGCTGCATTTAAGGCAAGCCACTTAATCTCCTGAATCATGACGTCGTAAACTTGACGTTCACGAAGCACATGACCAAGCATGACACATTCTGCCTCATCAATGGCAGCACAAATCTCTTCGGCAAGCTGATAATGGGGCGACGTACCATTTCGTCGAATCTAATCCGTGAAAACGCGTCAGCACGAACATTCTTGGATATCCTAATGTAGGTATAAGGTACTCCGCAAGCATAAACTTCCAGATCTTGACGCGAAGACTAGTTTCGATCGTATAAATGAGATTTTATGGTCGGCATAAACAACTACAGGAAAGCTGGGCAGCATAGTGCGGTATTCGCGCAACATTTCGACAATTGAAAGAAGCTCAAGCTCCATTGTCATGTAGTTTACTTGTTAACAACAAGTAAACTACATGACTCTTCTTCTTAGTACTTCCTTTGATCTGCTTGCCACTGGCGTTCGTGTAGACTTGTAACGGTTGATCTAAGTCAGGTAACGCGAGCAGAACCGATTGAGCAAACGCCTTCTGTACAGCGTGAAACGCTTGCGTGTTACCTGGTAGCCATTCAAATGGAACCTTGTAGATTGTGAATCGGTGAAGGGGTTGACACTATGCCGACTTGTTAGGTACCATAAAACTGTAACAGTTAATCATCCTGAGGAAGCGTCGTATTTTCTTCTCGGTTTCGGTATGTCGATTTTCTGAATTGCTTACATCTTTTGCAGCTAAAGACGAATTTCTGCGGAATTCATCGTAAAGCCGTGAAAGTCGTCGGACCGGCGTAGTATGTGACATTTCTTGCCGTTGAGAGTCACGTCATACTTATCCAGTTTCATGAATACGATATGGAGGAGCTTGAGATGCGTTTGTTTGCTCGTTGAGTAAACGATAATATAGTCCAAATAGATGAACACAAAATCACCATCACCAAAGATATTCTCCATGCATGCCTCGTATTCATCAGGTACCATAGCAAAATCCCCATCGGAAGTCGCTTCTATCAGAGATTCCCGAATGGTAGGCAAAAAGCCATGTAACCGTCGATTGATGTAGCCAGACGACGAGCATCGTATCCTACATCTGCATTGAGCATAAAAAATACTTCTCACCGGCGAGACGTAACATAATCTTGCGAATACGTGGGACATAGTACGGGCTGTCTTACATGTAGCGGTTAAAACCACGAAATTCGATCAAGAGAAGTCGTGCTTCTTAAACGAAGAAGGCTGGATATGTCATTTCTGAATCGTAAATCCTCTAGCACGTAGATTTAGATTAGGTGATAAAACAGTTCTTGAGCCTTACTTTCAAGGCTTCACATGACAGAGTTGGGATTTGGCGTAATTAGTCTTGTAGTCAGTCAAAATGGATAGAACATAATCGCTGTACCGCGTTTTTCCAAGTGAACATCGTAAAGGATCAATTTATCTTGAAGAGTCTGAAGATATCTGTTGACGAGAGACTCATATATTGAGTCGAACATGAGATCTTCTGGGCGTACCGCAGTTTCGGAGACTTCCTTGATCTCATCGTCGAATTATGATCGCTCATCTCGATGGATGATCGAACCCCGATGTTTAGTTTTGCACAGTGACCAAACACTTTCCCCTTAAATTTATAATGATAACCAATTCATTTATGATGACGCGACCAATTAACATGCCATCTAGGCCCTGCGCCAGAATTGAAAATCTGTCGATGATCACAGTCGACGGTTTAAGAGCCTCAAATGATCACTAGACGATCATTAGCCATCACCGGTGACCTCGCTGTCGACAGTCTGAACTTTTGTTGTGGACGCAACTTTTAGATTCCCAAGCTGTGCATTGTACCGCATAGTTTTCTAGTTGAGATGATGATCGAAACACAGGTGTCAAGTAGCGCACCGAAAGTGTCGTCTGCGTTTTTGACCTGGACATTGATGCGTAAAGGAGCTAGCTTGGAGCTGGGCTGTTACCATTTCGGCTAGTGTCACTCTCTTTTGAATAGTCTTCGTCTCTTAAATGCTTCTTATCTCTTGGGGATGGTGGATTTGTCTCGATAGTCTTGTGGTCCTCACGCTGTTTTTTTAAAGCAAATCGTAAGCTGGTGTTATGAGAGTTTTTCTTATGGTATGAACACCACTTTCCACTATCTTGTTCACGCTCGTTTATGTTCTTGCCATGTAAGACACTCTGTCGGGGTGGCGCTGCTCACGCTAATCACTTTGCTGCGCTGGCTGCGCCTGTCTATTCGGTGAATAAAACGGCGCTGCCCGACCGTGGCCCTTTGACCGTGACTTCCTTGACTACTTAATCTCTCATGACAGCCTGATGATCGCGTCTTTCGAGGCGCTCAAATTACATGGTCAGCTAGGTCATAGTTTCTTACAAGATTTTCCGAAAAGTGAGCTTGTCTTGCCAGTTTGTCGGTATAGCTCGGCGGAATTAGAGGCACCGCTGGAGCTCCGAGATGGTTTGTGCATCCTGGGACATCTGGGCGTACATCTTTGCAAGATGTTAAAAAGGGGCCAAGCTGCTTTGTACAGTCTCGTCACGAAGCGAGGCCACAGTTCCTCTTCAAAGTCTTCACTGTAGTCCGCTGGAACAGGCGTAACCTAAACTCTTGGTAGAACTCTTCAAACGTGAGCCCCTTTTCAGAAGCTTCACCCGCGATGCGCTCTACTTCACGCAAGAGATCACCATAGATCAGCGTAAGTAGCTGGACCGGAAGATCGGTCCCGTATGGAGGCGACAGGATTCTCCATCAGGATGTTCCGGTTTTTCTTCATTGGCCAAATTCGATATACCAAGATGACAGATTTGTCCTGTGGCTGGTGGTGGTGCTTAAGTCTTTAAAGAAAAAATGGAGAGTAAATATTGAGTAGGAGAGATAACAATGTGTAGAGTAGACTATTCTCGTACAATCGCAAGGAAAACAAGTCTAGTCTAATCAACTTCTGGTGCAATCGTTTCTTCTTGTCTTCATGAAGGTCATCCAGCATACCACCCATGTCAAGCGCGTAGCCGTTTTAGAAGAAGTAGAATTCAAGTTTGCCTATCACTAACCATATGAACAGCCAACCTATCATTATACCTCTTCCAAAGCACAGGATATCTAGCAAACTGGAACTATTTTTAAGCTGAACACTTTATAAACACTTGTAAAAATTCCCATCCAGAATCTCAATATTAACGTTAATAATCTCAATACTGTACTCTCCAAGCTAGATATTATAAAATCTAGTATATTTTGCGATTATATTCAGTACACGGGTATGTGTTGAAGTGCTTCTCAAAAGTGGTGGACCTACGGTCCAGTGAATCGAAGGTACCGGAGATCAGGGAATCGAGGAGAAGACACGAACTTGGGACGAGCGGGGTTTGCAGACGAATATCCGAAGTCACTCTTCGATTTACTTAGTTCGGCATGCCACGTTACGCAGATTCGCTAAGATCTTCCCCCTTCTGGATCGGACTACTCCTATCTTTCTTGTTCTGCTGGCTCAAGACGAATGGCGACCTGGTGCGGCACTCCTCGAACGTCCCGTAATGACCGGCCCGTAGACCATCTCCGAGTGCTAGATCCTGTGTAGACTCATGCAGAGGACGTGGCTGCTCCCCGCTT
>JH598253.1:380710-391160 GCA_000173235.2 Hyaloperonospora arabidopsidis Emoy2
GTCGAGCGTCCGTGTCTGCTTGTATGATAATATTCACCTTTGATCGGTTTTAAGCCAATCCCGTGCGTGCTTCACAATAGTGACCTAGCCAAAGAGTGACTTCGGATATACCTATATACCTATGAGAAGGGTACAGGCTTGATCGCACTTAGTACGTGTAAGGCACACCTAACCGCGTTATTTATAGACACACAGACAGGCACACACACAGATAAGTACGATTTAAAAGTTCGGCATTCAACCTTGCGCACAGTCAGTCACTAATAGCTTCACCCTTCGGGCTCGCAATGACTAAGCGCTTCTTTTTTCGATCTGTGCTGTAGGCGGCTGACGATCATATCTGAGTGAGACCGTAAAGCGGGATGTTAAGGAGTGATTGCTGGATGGATAAGCACAAACACGTAGTCAAGTCGTCAGCAGCTTCATTAAGATTCAAAATGGTTGGTGCAATGCAATGCAGTGCGCCCGCAACGCACCGTTGACTGCAGCGAATTGATCACACAGCCGCACTCCACAACGTGTCCACCGAGCTGTTCAACAAGCTCAACCGTAACTTTTAGTGTCTTGCCCTAGTAATAGAAATAAACAGTATTATGCTCGAGTAAGCAATTCTCTGCATCAACATAAAGGAATAGAGAGAGGATGAACAAGGCACGTTGTTATCTGAACTACCGCACCGATGCCACGAGATCATCAATAATCACAACGCGATCTCCGCTCGTGATGGCATCCTGGTGAATTTCCATCCCCAGTGTACTGATTAAACGGTACCGAAGGATGCCGACCACGGTCCCTCTTTAAAAAGACTGGTCCATTGGGGTAGACCTCGGTCCCTGATTGGTAGACCAAGGTCCTTCAAGATTCGGCTGCTCCTGACCAGTCACATAAAGATCCAGAGCATAAGGCAAGGATAGAGTAAAGAAGTTAAAGGATAGGACGAAATTAAACACTACTCAATTCGCGATCTACGTGGCACAACTTCGTCGTCCTGAAATGAAATGGGGTCTTGCCACCCGCCTCTTCCGGAAAAGGGGTACCTTTTAGCCCCCCGTAGAAGACAGTCGCGTGGCAAGACCCAAGTGCGAATAGAACCCCAGGAATCATATGGCCTGTGGGTTAGTCTCGACTTCGTTCTGCATAAAGGAGCTTGGTAAACTACCTGCCTGTTCAGGGGAAGGGAGATTTTTGCCCCCCTCCTCCGTCGAGGACAATGGCGAGGTAAGACTCAAGTGCATATAGAACCCCAGGAAGTATTTCGCCTGTGGGTTCGTCGAGTAGCAACACCCCACTCAAGACCCGCTATCGGAAGCGGTCTTCCTACCACACGGTTAGGGAGCAAAGTAAAGGATAGGAGGTTAACACCCTTGAGACAACAAAAAAAAGGCCAGGAGCGACAAGTTACCTGAGGAATTTGGGTGTAAGTCCACTCTCGACTGAGTTGATCGAGTGGCCACCTACCGGACCACCCAGTGAAGCATTTCCCCTTGGGGCCCAGGTCTACCTTTATCAAGACTAAGACATCTTCCTCTCCACCCAAGTCTACCGAAGAGCACAACCCGCCAGCCGACGGGTACACAAGATGAGTCAAGGTCCATACGCGGAATCGGGGTACCCCTTGTAAGTCGGTAGTCCGGCGCAGTGAGTGTTTTGGGGGCCCAACACGCAGTTTTAAGAACCCACTCCACCACAGGTATAACATTAAGACTCAAAAGAATACATCCAAATAGTTGAGCCATGTATGTATAATCAAATTTGCGACATCAATTCGGGCACCTTCCTCCTGCTCTTTAAACAATTATCATGGATCTCTTCATACGTCTGTGGTAAGTAAATTTCTAGAACTATGTGAAGAGTCCTTAACCGCTCAATGTGCCAGACTGCCGACTTACGGTGGGGTACCCCGAACACGCTCATATACCTTCTCTTATATTGTGACTTGTCGGCTGGCGGGTCGCACTCCACGGAAGACTTGGATGAAGATGTAGACATCGGCCTTAAAAAGGTCGACCTGGGAAGCTCCGAGTGGATATGATTCACTCTATCGGCCAGTAGGTGGCCACTCGATCAAACTGGTCGACGGTGGAATTATCACAAGTTTATTTAGGGAGCTTCTCGCACCTTTCCTTTTCATCCGTTATGTCCGGAATATTAACCACTTGGAGTTAAACTTTCTCTCAAACCACTAGGTGTGTGAGACCACTTCCGATAGCGATTCTTTGGGGTGCTGCTGCTCAAGACGAAACCACAGGTCAAATGAATCCTGGGGTTCGATTCGCACTTGGGTCTTGCCACGCGAATGTCTTAAAAGGAGGGGAAAGCTAACCCTGATCCGGAACAGGCGGGTAGAATCACCACGCTCCTTTTCACACGACGGATTCGTGCCACGTGAATCGCAAATTGCGTAGTTTTTAATATAATTCAATCCTGAAACTTTCTTACCCTTTTTGCCTATGCCCTGATTTCTTGTATTGACTGGCGTGGAGTAGCTTGACCACAAAGGAGCGAGGCCTACCGATGAGGGATCATGTCTATCGATGAGGGACCATGCTTACCGATGAGAGACCGAGGTATACCGATGAGGGATCAAAACTACCACTGAGGGGTAGCGGTCGCCCCTGGGGTACTGATTTATAAGCCTTGGGACCGGACCTTCTAATGGAGGACCGTGTTCGATTTCCTTCAGTACCTTTTAATCGGTACCATGGGTTTATCTCCCGCACCCGTTGGATTTTGCAAACTATGCTCGTCCCAAGGTCTTATATTCTCCGTGGTCCCTTTTTCTACAGTACCTTCGATTGACAGGATAGTAGGTCCATATATTTCGAAAAGCACTTCGCCACACGTCCTTTTCAAACTCTAATTGCAAATTTCCACTTTCAATCTTCACAATAGATCCTCCCACGAATTCACATTCCGATTTCAAATGCCACTTTTGGCACATGGTGAGCGCATAGAGGCGGGATCTTGATCTTTATGCATTTCAGATGTCCAACACTCTGACATGTGATCAACTGACAATCAACTAGTCCCATATGAAAATCACCTGATTCCAGATTCACCATCACAAATTACTTGGTCTCATATTCATCTTTGCAAATTAATCTGAGATAGTTCCAGGATGTTTGGGGCGGGAAAAATCATCGATTGCACCAGTGGGTATAATATACGATCGTTGGGTGCACCTTAGTATCGGTAAAAATTAATCTTTGTCCCCTTTCCTTTAATCATATGTCTCCCTTGCTATATATTCTTGATTTTGATATAGAAGAGTATATTAGACGACCTGGACCCTATACCACTAGCACGTAGTACAAATCTAGTAGTAAAAAGTCCCAGTTCTAGGTCGTTGCCACTTAAAAATGTGTTGATCTCATATCAAACAATTGTACGCTCAAGCGATTTGCTGCCATAAATCTAGTAATTCTCAATTCGATGGCAGGGATCAATGTCATCATTTTATGGAGTGGTTTTGCCGCACATTTATTTTGACAGCTGGATCCGTTTAAGAAATTTACTAGCAGTGCCACAAACTTCTCCTCATTGGCGGTACCTACACGACAAACGCATACAACCATCCGCTCTTGCAATTCTTAGGCTTAACGTATACAAACATTTTCTGTTGCATTAAGATTAACGAGCGTTTAGGCTTTCGTTCATTATGTCTGGATGATAAGAGAGATCAATGTAAGTGCTCCCGTGGCATCCGTAGATTCTTGTATTAAATTACGGTCTGAGCCTCATCGCAAGGCTATTGCGGAGAAGCGGCCGCTCGAAGCCATCACCATCTGTTAATTTCATAATGCAAACCATATTTTTACCCGCTGCAGGATAAACTTTACAAAACTCAGTGAGAAGATCTATATAGATTTCATACATCACTGAAAGGATATAGTCCATGAGCCTCCAGATGAGGGTTTCAAGAATCTCTGGAAGCAGCTGCCTACAAACAAGGTATTTCTTCATCACCTCATCGGAATTTTAATTAGCATCTATATTATAAGCAATACAAAACGATCGAGAAATCTTCGTAATCACCGGGTTTCATTCTGCACATATCAACACCAGTACTCCATACATACTGTCACCCCACAAGCGGAAGGTGCACACCAGATTATAAATATAGCTGGCTGATCAGTACAAGTAGTACACTCCTGGATGTTTACAAGCAAATTTCCCGGGCCGTAGAATCCAGTCGCAAGAATAACAGCAAGCGATGGTAACGGAAATAACTGAAATAATCACGAACGCCTCCGGCGAGTTGTTTAAGGTTGCATCGCACAAGTGCGCGTCACGTCCTTCTGCTCCTTAAGTATCAGTACCTGCTAGCCCTCAGCCGCGGAAATCCCAACGAATGCACTAGACATTACTCGAGGCTCATTAGAGTCCCATGTAAATACGTCGTGTGCTTCACATTAAATCAAAACGTCCATTGATGTCAAATCATTCGCGAAACAATGGGAGCTAAATAGCGACAACGGCCTTATTTTTTTTGGCATTCAGTCGCTAGTCCGTAAATAGAAGATGCAAGCTTGCAGGCGGTTGCACCAAACGTCAACAATGCTTCTACCATCTGGCTTCAAGCACATGGAACGGAAGATTGGCATCAGTAACTGCAGTTACTGTCACGAAACTGGACAGGATCGGCGCTGATGTCCCATCGGTGTCTATATTGATTCTCTCAATGACGTCGAAGCACCTGTTCGATTCGGGGCGTTTAAAAGTGCGCCGTCTTCGCGATTACCTCTTTCTACTCCACCGTCGCCATCTTATGTTTACAGTTTAGCGCGCTGGTGCATACGAATTATCGTACACGGTCCAGGTTGTCGTCGCATGTATCATTTCCGTGTCAAATTCCACCGTCAAACTATTGGCATACCCCTGCACCGTCACTAATATTAAATTCAAACTAGAGCCCGCAGCACAATGGTACTAGAAAAGCTGAATAAGGAAACAGAAATAAGGGCTGGACGAAAGTGGCTATTGCATGTGTTAGTGTGATGAATATAAGATGAATTGATAGTCTACATTCCGTGTGTGTATGTGATGTCCCGCCTAACGTACTACTGGAGATGATCTAAGTAGTATTGCTTAGTGTGAAGCGAATAGCACCAGAAGTAAAACTAAAATTCGCTTAGAATTTTCAAATTATTGGCCTTCTTATTTACTTTACGGAAAAGGGGAGTGAATCTAACCAAAAAAAGGGGGGGGGGTAAATCTAGCAATTGCACATCTTTAATCTTTGTATTTATATTTTGGGTCGCATTAATACATTAAAAGCGGTATCAATGTACGAAGTCACTTTAAATAAATGATCAGATAAATTTGATCTACTCAATTGACATCGTTCGGTGCCTCATATCCCTGCTTGTGAGTAAGGAATCAATATTAGAAGCAAGGATTCTGTTCGATAAATTCGATACTACATCGTGCAGTTGTCATATCTGCAGACAGACCACTTTTTAATCCTTCCTGCTCACCGAAATGAGTTTATTAGGATTGGCCGCTGCGCACACATAAACATTTGTGTCACTCTAAAAACTACAATTCCGTAATTACGGTGTAAAGCATTATATTTTCCGAACGTGTTGTCAAATCGATAACATCAAAGCTTGATGTTGGTTTAAGGTCGTCTATTTGCAAGTTATTGTCGAAAAGGTCTGAATATGCCTGTTACGAGAACTGAAGCGCCATCGATGGAGCTTTTCGGGGTGGTCCTCCAATGTAGCGGAGCTACCCTAGCTCCTTAGTCAGAGGAAGACTTCTAGACTCGTAGAGTCTATTAGTATATCAAACTAAGCGGGTATTAACTTAAGGGGTCTCAAGTCTTGCAGACTTGGTGAGACTTAACTCTGAGTGTATGTACAAGCTCTTAAGCTTGTAGTCCTCGTTCAGGGGACTACAACTCCAATAAATCACGTGGCTCTAATGCCCAAGAGTACTTAGCCTTAACTCAGGCACTTAACTCTCACGACCAGAGACGTCTTAGAAAGACACGTGTCTGAAACTGATCAAATGGGGAACTGAATATATTTACTAAATTATTGCGATAATTAACCTTACTCATGTCTTTGACCTTAAAACTATGCTACCTAATCGAATAGTCCTCATCGTAGTTCTTTTTGTATACCACACCAGAACTACGTCGCCTCTATGAAGACCTTATTACGATAAATATACCCGAACCATAACCGATAGGGTACGTTATTATTGCTTAGCGTATGTGATACAAAAGTACTCCTTATCAGTGACACTGATCTCTTTCTGTGTGTACCACACCAATGTACCTGGTTATCACAACCGTTTGTGTAAACCCGTTACATCCAAAGAGAGAAAGACGTGGCGTAGGGTGGGACTGTACCTGCCTGAACCAAGCCGGTGCGAGCCTATAGTTTTTTTCAAGTGCTCTCAGAATTTTGCTGCCCTATGCAGCAGAAGTGTGAGAAGGCGTTGCTGTGTCAAGACCAAGCCGTATTGGCGACCGCAAGCGCAGCCAACAGACCGTGTGTGCGCGACGCTGAAGCAACGCGCGAAAGTTTAGGACCACGCTATCAGCGATGGTGGGCCCTTGGTGAGCCGCGCACACGCGCACGGCTCAACCGTAATATTTTCCCTTGACAAAGCACGACGCGCTGCCGCACTAGCAGTATGCCCAAGTTAAAGCCTCACCCTCTTTGGCTCCCGCTGGGCAGGTTTCCCGCTGAATGGGCTACTTGCTGTGGAGATGAGGATAGGGTTGCAAAGGCTTGACTGTGAAAACTTGGGAATGGTTAGCGTCAAAGCGACGGTCCTGTGGCGTTGGTTTCTCAACCACGACATTCCGGGATACTACTCATCACGACCTGTTAAAAGTGCCTACAACATTGTCTACTATGCCGCAACATTTTCGTTTAAAGGCGATTCCCCTTGCCTCCACACTTGCTTGATATACTCATCGAATCTCGCCAGTACACTTAAAGTCGCGGGCGACAGTCCTAGAGGTCGAAGAAACACAAACGCAAAAACGGACTCGGGTTAGGACTCGACAATCAATTCGCAACATGTCTTTCACTTGCTCCCAAAAAAATTTGTTTTGCAGGTGCCACACACGCAAGCACAACAACACGAAGACGTGATTGGAGCGTTGGCCCTTTTGTCGTAGAAATCGAGCCGGCGATCGTACGACGCTGGTCATCAAACCTGTTTCTAATGGTGAACGTCACAATTTTATATGGTGTAACTATCAGAATTCAAGGAGCCCCCCGTCTTTTCGTAGCGGCCTATCGAAAGTACTGGCTCATTTTGTCATTTACTGGTGTATGTCGGTCGAACAGGTACTGACTACACCTATTTCCTATTCCACAGCCGCGTGCCATTGCAAGCGGCTGTGGGATAGTCTATTTATTGAAACATTCAGTCCCGAATGTCATTTTGCAAAGTTCAGCGCAATGAGCAGGAGGCTACAAGCACTCCCGGTCTTCCTCAGTCTGTTCCTGGTGGTTGCTCTATCAGCGTCAGACGAACCTGTCCAATTGAGTGAGAGTTTTGGTGGACTCCAAAACGGGACAGAATTCTCTGATCAGGCTACAGTCGTTGCGGGACAAACTATTGGCTCAATCACGATCCGAGCAAATAAACGCGTGGATAGTGTTTCATTGGAAGTACTGAGTCCAAGTGTCGTGACCTTTATTCACGGAGGGTGCGGTGGGATGGATCACGTGCTCAAGCTTGGTGAACGAGAGCAAATTACGTCAATGGAAGTGCATTGGGGCGAGAAAAATGGTGGCAAACGGATTTTCTACCTCAGTTTTGGAACGAGTGCCGGGAATACAATCTCGGCCGGGTCCAAGACGCCTGATATGCAAACAGTCACTGCGCCGGAGGGGTTTCAACTCGGTGGTTTTTTTGGTCGATGTGGCGACGAAATCGACATGTTGGGAGCGATTTGGTCTCGTATTTCGGCAGATGCTCCAGTAGCAGACGCTCTTGCTTTGAATAGTCCTCATATTCCGACCCTAGCGCCGTTGGCTGGGACTGTTGGTGATTGGATGGGTATTCCGGCTTCGGAGACGCCTGCAGAAGAGTCTACTAATAAATCTTTGACCGGGTCGGCTGACTCGGCAGTGTCTACTAGTGAATCATTGCCCGGGTCGGCGGACTTGGCGGAGTCTGCTGAGAGATCTTCATCCGGATCTGCTGACTCAGCGACTGCGGACCCAGAAGTGTCTACTAGTGAATCCTCGTCCGCGTCGGCGGACTTGGCGGAGTCTGCTGAGAGATCTTCATCCGGATCTGCTGACTCAGCGACTGCGGACCCAGAAGTGTCTACTAGTGAATCCTCGTCCGCGTCGGCGGACTTGGCGGAGTCTGCTGGGGATTCTTCATCTGGATCTGCGAACTCGGCGGAGTCTACTGATGATTCTACATCTGGGTCTGTGGGTTCGGCAGAGTCTACTGATGATTCTATGTCTGGGTCTGTGGGCTCGGCAGAGTCTACTAATGATTCTATGTCTGGGTCTGTGGGCTCGGCAGAGTCTACTAATGAATCCTCGTCCGCGTCGGCGGACTCGTCGGAGTCTACTGAGGATTCTTCGTCTGGATCCGCCGACTCAGCGGAGTCTACTAATGATTCTACGTCTGGATCTATGGGTTCAGCAGAGTCTACTGAGGAATCCTCGTCCGCGTCGGCGAACTAGGCGGAGTCTGCTGAGGATTCTATACCTGGATCTGCGGACTTGGCGGTGTCTGCTGATGAATCTTTGGCGGGTTCGGCGGACTCGGTGGGGTGCCTGCAGTCGGCTCGGACTCCTCCCCAGCGTCCGGCGAAGTTTCTGCAGCAGAAGACAAGGGGTTGACTTCTACCACCGATTCGGAGCAAGTGTCCTTGAACGGTATAGCGGCGGGGATTGACTGGAGGGTCGGCATCAATATCTGTAGTAGATTCAGGGGCAGCATCGGAAAGGACTCAGAAGCTGGAGATGGCAGCTCATTGTCATTGGAGTTGACGGTAGCGCCTCCCCGACTTCATCCTATATAATGTATGAAATTATAAAAAACCATCGCGTCCATCTTACAACCGCATTGCTTGATTTTACCAACATTCTTCCAATCCAGCGTTTCCACTTAAATACAAATTCCTAGTACAGCAGATATCCAATCTCTCCACGCCGCCCTTCAACAGCCTCAACCGACGCCATTCTCATTTCTGCCCCCTACAGCTCAATAGACTCCCTCCCTCCATCTCATCTCGAATGCGCACCTCCCTCCGTATCCTCCGACGCGCATCTACCGCCTCTTCCACCACGATCCGCAGCTTCTCTACGTCTCGATTCCACCTCGCTACCAACAACAAGAAGCCGCAGCCGGCGAGCGCTGCCGTGCTCACCGCCGTGGGGATTGCAGCCATGAGCGGCTTCGCCTTTACGGACTTGGTCAACGCTCATGAGAAGACTGTGAACATTGAGGCTGTGAAGAAGGAGATCATTGACATCTTTGACGATAACAATGCCCTGGGCCCGTCGTTTGTGCGTCTCGCTTGGCATTCGAGCGGCACGTTCGACAAGCGCGATAACTCTGGGGGGTCCACAGGCGGAACCATCCGGTTCGATCCCGAGATCAATCATGAGGCTAACGCTGGTCTCGACGTGGCTGTGAAGGCACTTGAAAAGGTCAAGATAAACCACCCCGAGATTACGTACGCCGATCTGTTTGTGCTGGCAGGAGTCACGATGATTGAGGAGATGGGCGGCCCCTCTACCCCCTTCCGTTTTGGTCGTCCTGATGCTGTGAGTGAAAACGAACTGACGCAGACACCTAATGACCGTCTGCCAGGTGCAGACAAGGGAAGCAAGGAGAAGACCACGCACCACGTGCGCGACGTGTTTTATCGCATGGGCTTTAACGACCGCGACATTGTCGCGCTCGCGGGCGCTCATGCGATTGGTCGCTGCTATCCCACACGTAGTGGCTACAGCGGTCCATGGACGAACTCGGAGTGGACGTTTTCGAACGATTACTTTCGTGAGTTGATGGAGAACAAGTGGACGGTCAAGAAGTGGAATGGCCCCATGCAGTACGAGGACCCCACGGGCGAACTCATGATGCTGCCGTCTGATATGGCGCTGATTCAAGACCCGGAG
Source organism: Hyaloperonospora arabidopsidis Emoy2 (assembly GCA_000173235.2). NCBI lineage: Eukaryota > Oomycota > Peronosporomycetes > Peronosporales > Peronosporaceae > Hyaloperonospora > Hyaloperonospora arabidopsidis. The sequence goes on from JH598253.1 coordinate 390,826, forward strand.
TTTAAAAAGTTCGTTGAGATTTATGCCAAGGACGAGGACTTGTGGTTCCGCGACTTTTCAAAGGCGTTCGCGAAACTCACGGAAAATGGCGTCAACTTCCCCGAGACTTCGGGTTGGCAAAAGGTTGTCGCGGCGTGTAAGGGGTGGCTTGGACCAGTTTCGAATTAGTGGCAATATCTCCTCTGGTACATGCCGTGCAATCAGTATACGGAGAGATCAGCTATTCTGGACAGCGAAGTATTTTTACAATATACGTCGTCGTTCATGATATGTCCTCTTCTCTCATTGTTAAAGTTTTGCGGTCTGTAGTGACTGTTGCTTTGAAGATAATTTAG